>JARVZY010011114.1:0-206000 GCA_030686995.1 Artemisia argyi | reverse complement strand
GATTTGACTGAACCTAGTTGGATTGAAGCTATGCAGGAAGAGATGCAACAATTCAAGAATCAAGATGTTTGGGTCCTTGTTGATCTTCCAGCAGGAAAGATTGCAATTGGGACCAAGTGGATTTTAAAATGCAAGAGAGATGCTAGAGGTATTGTCGTACGTAATAAAGCAATATTGGTAGCTCAAGGTTTCAGACAAGAAAAAGGGATTGATTACACAGAAGTCTTTGCACCAGTAGCCAGGGTCGAGGCAATAAGAATATTCTTAGCCTTTGCCTCTTATATGGGTTTTAAGGTTTATTAGATGGATGTCAAAAGCGCTTTCCTCTATGGCAAAATTGAAGAGGAAGTTTATGTTACTCAACCACAGGGTTTTGAAGACACTCATCATCCTAAGAAAGTATACAAGGTTGTCAAGGCACTTTATGGACTTCACCAAGCACCAAGGGCATGGTATGCTAGATTGTCCACATTTTTATTGGAGCATGGCTATAGAAGAGGAGCAATTGACAAGACCCTCTTCATTAAGAAGAACTCCAGAGACATCATTCTAGTACAGGTCTATGTGGATGATATTATTTTTGGATCCACAAAAGAGGCATGGTGCAGGGAATTTGAAGATTTGATGAAAGGTGAGTTTCAGATGAGTGTTATGGGGGAATTAACCTTTTTCTTAGGGTTACAAGTCAATCAACAAGCTGAAGGGATCTTCATCCATCAGGAGAAGTATGTCAAAGATATGTTGAAGAAGTTTGACTTTGAACTCTTAAGGACTGCTACAACTCCCTATGAACCACCAAAGCTTAAACATCCAAATGAGCAAGATGAGGCTGTGAATGTTCATCTCTACAGATCCATGATTGGATCCCTTATGTATCTCACAGCTTCTAGGCCTGACATTACCTTTGCAGTCAGTGCTTGCTCAAGGCATCAAGTCAATCCACTGACTTCACACCTCAATGCTGTCAAGAAGATTTTCAAGTACATTAAAGGCCAACCCAAAATAGGCCTATGGTACCCAAGGGAATCACCATTTGTGTTGGAAGCCTACAGTGATAGTGACTATGCTGGAGCCAATTTGGATAGGAAATCCACAACAGGAGGATGTCAATTTCTTGGAAGAAGACTCATCTCTTGGCAGTGCAAGAAACAAACCATAGTGGCTACTTCCACTACTGAAGCAGAATATGTTGCTGCTGCCAATTGCTGTGGTCAGGTACTTTGGATTCAAAATCAGATGTTGGATTATGGGTTTAACTTTATGAACACTAAAATCTACATTGATAATCAGAGTACTATTTCAATTGTTAAAAATCCTGTTTTTCATCAGAGAACTAAACACATAGAAATTAGGCACCACTTTATAAGAGATGCAAATGAGAAGCATCTAATTCAAGTGCTTAAAATCCATACTGATGATAATGTGGCTGATTTGTTAACAAAAGCTTTTGATGGACCTAGGTTTAATCACCTAGTTGTTAACATTGGGATGGTCAACCCTTGAATGCAATGTTTGAGGGGAGGCATAAGCCTCAGGGGAGGCATATGCCTCAGGGGAGGATTATACATGTTGTATTAATGTAGATTATTATGTTTACTAACTTTCTTTTGCAGGTTTTACTAATTTTGTAACATTTCATGGTTGTTCTTTTGTGCTTTTGTGTTTTGTGTGAATGCTGTGGTCAGGTCATGTTCCTGCTGATGATCTATGGTCTACATTCAGTGGAATAGGATGTCAAGACTTAAAAGTAAATTTTATTTATTCATGACAAGCTTGGTACATCATGATCAGTCATCAGAAGAAACACAGATTACATAAACAGTTATAAGACAAACATCCACCATCCTACCACCACATCCCTTAACTAGAATCAACCACCAACACAACCTCAACAAACAGCCTAATCCATTTTTCGTTTCCCTTTACCCAAGTCCTTTGGGTCTGGCATCTTCTTATGGATTCCTCTGGATTGCATGTCCTTGTTCCAGAATTTGGGAGCTGCAAGACCAAGAACCACCTTCAATGGACTTTTTCTTTTGCATGAGGACTGTGGCTCTTCAGGGACAGAGATCTTTCCCATCTCTGAACAAACTCTTTCCAGTTCACTTGTTATGAATGCAGTGACAGGGGTGAAGTCAGGGACAATCATTGCTAGAGGAGCTGGTGCTTCTTCAAACTCAGTGGTTTCCTCTGATGAGGTTGGGGATGGACACAAGTCTGAAGGACCTTCATTCAAATAGTAGTATGATCTTTGTATTTGAGGTATGTCAAAAGTAGAGTCTGATGAATCAGATGAAATCTCAATGACATTGGGGAATGGCTTCATGGTGTATATGTATGAAATAAGAGGTTATGTTACTTGTGGAATGGTGAGTTGATTATGACTTGAAGACTTCTTTTAAAGAACTGATTTGGGTTTATTGCTAGTTAATGTAAGTTAATGGGAGGTAGTTGAGTCAGCAGCAATTACTAAGTGTGCAAGTTGTCCACTTGACTGGATACTACGGATGAAAGTCAATGGTTTGACCCTCATGCTGCTGATACTATTTATCTTATTGTTAAAGTGTGTTCCTGCTGATGGATTAGACAAGTTTAAATTATTCAGGGGAATACTACTCAGAAGAATTCAAACAAGTAATCATAAAACAAAGCAAATCTTATTGATTCTTCATAAGGACAATACAAGATAATGAAAGTGCAAGACATACAACCAAATCCCTATTCTATTTTATTCTTGACCTTGTCTTCCACAGCCTTCTTTTTGCCTTTGTTGTTGATGTTGAAAAGTCCATGCCACTGAGGACAGGGTAAACCTAATACAACCTTTCTTGTCTTTGGTAATGGGGAGTTCCTTTTTCTCTTCTTTGGACGTGATGATTGAGGCTTATCAGAAGTTGTAGGAATGTACAGTTCATCATTCACATCATTCTCTTCATCAGAAGATGTAAAGAAGATGAGAGACTCATCAGGATTGGGAACTTGATTTGCACTCCCTAATACATTCCACTTTCTCTCCAAATCTCTCTGATAATTAGGATCATCAATCTCAGAAGGATATGGTGGAAGATCTTCAGATGATGATGAACTTGGTGGAGGCACATCATGTTTCTTCTTCTTAGCCTGTTCCTTTGTTAGACCACGAGGACGTGTTGGCATATTCCATGGTGGTGGAGATGTAAATGAGTCAGAGGTATCTGATGATTCTGATGTAAGGTTGATGATGGGTTGATTGGAAGCCATGAATTTATTTTTGGTTGCCGATATGAATATTAGGGATTTGATTTGCAGTTGAGAAATTTTGGGGATAATTAGTCTTTATTTATAAAACTCCCCAACCGTGTGTCTTTATTACCATTAATGCGCGGTAGTTTGGAGATTATTAAGGGTGATTAGAAGTTTCAATTAAAAGATCTTTGTTAAAGATATGTGGTTTCCACTGAAGGGTAGATTCTGCGGAATGATGCTGCGGATGGATCAGTTGACCATAGTCAACGTTTGACTATTTTCTGCGGATTGACCATTTGTTTTCAGCCGTTTGATTTGGTTGCTGCGGATGAGTCAGTTAATTGGGATTTGTTTTAATTGATGATTGGTCAAAGATTACTTTCCAATTATTCATATCAGTTTCATTCCACGTTTGGTAACTTCCAAAATAAACCACAACGTGTATATCCCACTCCCAAATTAACTGATTCCCTCTCCCTATATAATTTTCAAACCATTTCCATATCTCTTAGAACTTCTAACCCTAATTTCTGATTCTCAATCGATGGCTGCACTATACTTCAAACCAGATCATAACAAACATGCCTTTCTTGGTCATGGAAAGGGTGATGCTGATTACTTGGGCATGATGGACTTTCTTCAAAGGTCCAAGATTAGGTATGCTCTGCTTCAATACCCAAATGTTATTCATGAGTCACTTGTGGTACAATTTTGGAATACGGCACAAACAAGGACTGTTGAAGATGGAACACCAGAGATTGTTGCTGTCATTGATGAGGAAGAATATGTGGTTACTGAGTCGTTGGTTAGAACCAAGTTGCAGTTGGATGATGAAGACGGAGTGATTTATCTACCTAAGAGTGAGATTCTTAGAGGGCTTCAAGATGCTGGATATAGTGGTGATGGGAAAACATGGTATAAGAATTTGTTTTGTCCAAAATGGAGATTCTTGACACACACATTGCTTCAATGCATGGGTTCTAAGTCTGGAGGATGGGATCAGTTCTCAACAGACATTGCTCTTGCAATTGTATGTCTCTCTCAAGGAAGAACGTTTAACTTTTCTAGGTATATCTTTAATGCTATGCTTGAAAATGTTAAGGATACCAAACTTAAATATCTATTGTATCCTAGGTTTCTTCAAATCATTTTAGACATTGAGACCAATGATCCCACTCACTTGCCTGTTAAGGGTTTATCTAAAAAGATGTTTTCCCAAATGAAAATTAATTTTAGTGGTGAACATAGACCCTTACTTCCTGATATGTTGCCTGGTGGCAATGCTCCTGATGGAGCAGCTGTTGATGAAGCTGCTGATGTAGCTTCTGATGCCCCGGTGGGCAATCCTCCTGATGGAGATGCAGCTGATGTAGCTGCTGGTGGTCAGGATTCCCCTGATGCTCAAGCACCAGAGGATTCTCCTGATAGAACTGAAGATGCTCCTGCTGCAAATGCTTCAGTTGCTTCTGATGTTCAGCCTCCACTCTCTCCTAGACTACCCACACCTGTACATTCACCAATGGATATCAATTCTCCTGAGCATGAGTTCAATGAGAATTTAGGCTTTGACCAACCTGTAAACTCACCACAATTTACAAGACTTCCTTCACTCAGTCCTTTGAGACCTCAATTTGAGGATCATATAGATGTAGATGTAAATTTAGGTACTTCTTCTTATAGGACCAATGATGCTCCCAATACCACAGATATCCCTGTTGGTGGAGTTGAAGGTCCTGTTACTCTTACTTCTGTATCAGATTTGTTGAACAGGTATGTCTTAAAGGTGGACAAATTGGAGAATGATCTGAACTCTACTAACAAGAATCTTAGCAGTGCTGTGTTGACTTTAGTTGGAAGAGTTAAGAAGTTGGAGGGTAAGCTGAAGCAAAGAAAAAGACAAGGTGTGGTGTATGACTCGGATGAGGATTCTACTAAAGCATCTGATAATATTGAATTAGAAGGCCTTGAACTTCTTGCTGCTACTATTTTGGGGAGTGTTCAGAAGAATGCTGATATTAGACCTGAACCATCTGTTGCTCCAACTGCTGATGTTGCTCATGCTACTGATGCAAGTGTTCTTCCAGATTCCATTGGCAAGCATTCTCCTAGTGTTGCTCATTATGTTCGAAGGAAACATTCTACTGATAAGAAGTTTGCTGAATCTTTTGTCAAGAAGACATCTGCTAATAAGTCAGGAAAGGAATCATTTTCTACTTCATTGCCAGAAGTGGGCATTCCTGGTTCATCAGTAGATATTCCAGCTGATCTTCAACATGATGCTCCTGATCAGACTTTTGTTCATCCTCAGACGCAAGATAAAGGAAAGTCTATTTTGCTTGATCAAGCCATTCATTCTAGAGCCAAATCTAAGAAGGAACTTGCTTATGAGAAAATTAGTGAGAATGTTGCTGCACATATGCAAGCTAAAGAGGATGCTGCAGTTACTAAAGAGGAATTAGATTTGAAAGCATCAGAAGCATTGGCTCAGAAAATTCAAGATGATTTGGACAAGATGGGACCTCAATACACTACAATCTTGCCTGCTGAAAGAAAGAAGGAGCTTGATGAAATTGCTAGGAATCTTACTGCTGAACAGTGGGAGAATTTGGCTGCACAGGCTGCTTCCAAGCCCAATTTGGGTCAATCTGAGATTGGTGTTGATAATCCAGATTTTGCTCAGCTGATGGCTGAAATAGGAAGATTGCTGAGACAACAGGAGGCAGAGGTTAAAGCTAAATATCAAAAAGAAAGACCTTGGACAAAGAATGAAATCAAGAAATATATGAGGACATTTGTAAAAAATCAGGGCTGTTCCATGTTTGGGTCAGGCTGGAAACAAAAGAAGGTCTGGGGATTTTCAGATCAGCAGTTGACCTATTACTATGACAAGATTATTTCCAATCATCATTATTCTGGTATAATGGTTCAAGATGTGTTGGAGTTTAGAGGAAGACTTTTGGATGAACCTCAAGTTAAGAAAGCAAAGATTCATGATTCTGCTGCTCAACCTGCTGGGTCTCTTGGATCTTTTCATGGTGGTCAGAAGAATGTCCATTTTTCTTCAGTCTTACCTCAGAATGTTGATACTCCTGATGCTCCTGTGGATGAGATTCCTACTGGTTCTCATCATGATAATACTGAATCTCATCCTGATACCACTGAAGCTCCACATGTTACCAATGATGCTTCAGCAGATACTCCAATTGATGTACCTGATGATGATGATGATTCTGCAGATGTTCCTGCTGATATTTCCAATCAAGTACCTAAACAAGAACCTGATGATGGTCCTTCTATTCCTGTTACTGGTACTAGGAGAAAGACTAGAGCTATTAAGAGAAAGGCTCCAAAAGATATTCCTTTGGAAGATAGTACAACTTTTCTTGATTATGCTTCTGATGATGGTCAAGATACTGTTGTATGGGAGAAAATTGTGAAGTGGGAAGTTGTTGACTCTGAGCTTGGTCAAGTGAATGTCATAACTAGACAAGATGGATCTACCAAGACATTCTTATTTCTGAGTCAAATTTTATATATGGTGGACAAACAAGATCTTCTCACTTTATGATTGGGTTACCAAGTATTATCAAACTCATTCTCCTGATAATATTGGGATATACTTGATGGGTGATTTGCAGATTCTATGTGATTCTTATAAAGGTCATTCTGGTATAAGGTTTGAAGCATGGAAAGGTCAAAGTACATGGGTAGTTGACTATTGGAAGTTCTTTCCCCTACCTAATGTTCACATGATTGTTACAACCACTGGAAAGACTTTATATTGCTGGGCTGATGTTCTCTATCCAATCACAAAGGAAGTTATGAATCTCATGCTGGAAGTAAAGCTATATGTTCCTTTAGATATGACTGCCAATGATCTTCATCTTGCTGAACAATTGGTCAGGTTCATCAGAAGGAGTATTTTGACTAAGAAGGAGTTAGCAACCAAGCATGGTATTCAGATGGATTCATATCTGCAATGAGTTGATCTTGGTATTGTATTTTATTGTATATTGTTTATTTTTAGTAAAAAAAAAAAAAAAAAAAAAAAAAAAAAAAAAAAAAAAAAAAAACATACATATTTGTATAAGTTTTGTGTATGTTGTATGCAGGTTTGGTGTTGATTATTATCACACTCTTTCTGGTCATCAACTTGCCTGATGTTGACTATTCCATCAAAAGGTTGGCTAGTCCAAAGGGTACAGCTTTGGTAAAGACTCATCAAATCTGTTGATAGCTGTAATGGTTTGCTCAAAATCATAGGGTTTTCCCCATGCTTTGTTGCTGAGTAGTTGAAATGGTTGTCAATTGACCATGGATTTTTCCTTTATGGATTCCAAATAATTGGCTAGCCCACATGTATATGGCTTGTGGTAAAGGCTGTGGAAAACCATATTTGGTATTCAATTGACCAAGATGATAATTCATCAATAATTGACTAGTCCTGAGCAAACGGCTACAGGTAAAGACATATCAAATCCGTTTATAGCTGATGATTTGCTAAAAATCATGTGGTTATCAGTGTACCTTTGAACACTTGGCTACTCCAGTAGTGATGGCTATTGGTAAAGAGACATCAAATCCATTATTTTCTATGATTCACCTCTCACAGGAGTTAACACACCTGGATGTGATGAGAATAGTCTGTAACTTATATGTTTTGATGTACATTTAGTCTTGTGTTGCTGCAAAGAATGGTGCTTTTCAATTCTTAATGATCATAGAGATTCTGTTTCTGAAGATTCTTTGCTGCTGGTTATCATCCTTAATCCTCTTATTTGTGCTTTTGGCGATCTATCAAGAAATCTTGAACTTAACACTGTCAAATTCAAGATTAGGGGAGGATTGTAAGGATTTTTGTCAAGTCAAGTTACTGCTGAAAGATACTACTGACGAGTTACTGCGGAAGACTAGATTCTGCTGAAGACTTGATACTGCGGATATTTCAGAGATCCTACGGATAGACATAATCCGTAGATAGAACTTTATAGAATATCTATTTTAGTACAAGATATGTAGAATATCTTTGTTTAGTTTATCTTTATTCGTTTCTTGTAAGAAAGTTTAGGGTTTCCACTAGTATATAAGGAACCCTAGGTCATTGTAATAGGTACGGGTCTTAACAAAGTTTTAGTACGATTAGTAAAAGCAATATAGATCCATAGAGGATCAAAGTTTAGTAATAGTGTTTGTTATTATATTCCGCAATTATTACAAGCATACAGAGTTTATCTACTTAGCATTACTAGTGATTACATTGGTAAGCTAACGATCCATTGGCTCAAGAGATCTATCAAGGTTTAGATCCCTACATTGTGTTACAAGATAATGCACTACATTTTTTTTAATATAAGTTATTAGAATTGAAAAATAACTTGTCACAATCCATAAACAAGTAAATTTTTTTTTAATACTTGTTAAAGTATGATATATAACATTGGCAAAAATCATAGAAAATAATATGTGTTTAAAAATATATTAATGTCTAGTTTTGATATCATTTGAGAATCACAAACTCATTTAAGATAAATAATCTTAAAGAGATTCATTTCACAAGAGATGCTAAGGTGCACTCTTAAGTCTAGCACAATTATTAAATCAAGTAATATGTCATCAAAACCAAACAACCGGTAAATCATGAAGAAAGGATTAAAATTTTTTGTCTACTCTTATCTAAACATTCAACACGTCTCTATTAGGATCGTGAATAAAATATATCATCTAGATTTACCTTCATAAAAACATGATGTTTGAGTCACATTAAGCCAAGTATTAGTGAATCAAGCAAACTTCATATTTAGTAATCTTCGATAGGTAAATTTAGGAACTCGATTTCTTCTAAAAAGAGAATGACTACTGAAGAATCTATTGACTAGAAATTCAATTTAACCTAACGGTTGAATTGCTTCTATGTGAGAAGTTGGGTGTGTGTAACCCGTAAAAATGGTCGTGTTTAGCCTGAATTGAGCACCACTAGTAATAGTCTCATACTCATTCTCCAACTTGATTAAATTGCTTTTCCTATATATACCTAACGTTAGTTTACTTTTATGAACTTTGCTTCTCATTAGATTCTTTCATTCCTAGATTTATGGCATTAAGTTAGATAAGCGTGCGAAAACAAAGGAACTATAGATGTTAGGTTATACCCCATTCAACACTCTCGCATCTAACATATAAATTATCGTCTTCATTTCCTTTAGGAACATAGGATATGTAGAAACGATAGCATGAGATAATAATAGGCTTAACCAACCCTCTTGAGCATGAGATCTTTAATAAACATTTTTTTTAAAATATTTGATTAATGATATTTGTTGTCAAAAATCTAATATCTCTAAAAATATGCAAAAACCTCACATTTTGGAAAATAATTTTTCAAATAACTATCCCACTTTTAAATAACATGTTTTCACTATCAATATCCACAATTTTGTTTTGATCAAAACTAAAGATTGAGAAAATATTCTTTACCATTTATTCACACATTTTGAAGTAAAAACCCAATCTATTTTATTCAAATAACTCTCACATCTAAGTGAAAACTTACTTTCAAACATTGTTGAATAATGCTAAAAACGTCTCTTTTGAAATCATGCATGGTGATCTCATATTTGTCATCTATATTTATATAAATGACACTTATAAGTGAACTAAATCAAATCAAGAGGACCATGGTTTGTTCATTAAGACTTTGTTTGTAACAAGTCTAGAAATTCATGCTATCATAACTACCCACTTATTGCACATTGATACACATTAGGATTAATCCTCCTAGTTATGTAGTTATGAAATACTTGATGTTGCTTATTCTTTCCTAGCACTTATATTTTACTTGCTTGATGAGTATGTTTGCATGCTAGATGAAATTGCTTGTTTACTTAATCTCTTTGATTAACATGCTTTGGCTACTTAATTGCCTACATAATTAGTATATGCTTAATTGCCTCAAAGAGTTGGACTTGTTTGAAACCAAAAACACAACCTTTCTGCAATTCACTACCAAAAACCCTTTTCTGGCAATCTGGGAATCACCAGATGGGCGACCCCCTTAAATCATAAGGCGGCCCCCTTAATTATTAAGGGGACCGGCCTCCAATTAAGGGGACCGGCCATCTGATGGTCAAAGGTGTTGTCTCCTTTTTCTACTTCTCAGCCCATTTCATCCTACACTTCCCAAAATTCATAAACCTATTTTATCCTAAACCTTCTATCAAAATTTATACATCCTTAATCCCACCAATCCTACATTATAAACACTCTCATTCCTCTCAACCTTTGCTTACCCATATCCTTCTACATTACACTCAAACCTCATAATCTTTTCATAACTCAAGTGATGTTGTTCCAAGTCAACAAACTACTAAACCTCAAACTCACACTAACCAATCACCCACTAATTCCCTCATTAATGCTTCTTCTTATGATGAGCATGCTTAATCCCAAAACAACAATCCCAATCTCTCAATCAATACTTCACATGTTGCTCATTCAACAAAAACGCCACTAACTCTTGGAGAACCTCTTCCACCCATTTCATGTTTTCATGACTACCCAAGCTCAACCATGTCTCCACCACCAAGAGTACCACCACCACATCCTACAACTTCACATGCCATTCCTATGTTGCATGTTCAAACCTTCACCCAAGACAACCATCATGTTCCACTATCATCACCTTCCTCCGAACACTTGAAGTTCGTTGAGGAGCTAAAAGAGGCCCATGAGCTTAGTGATCTTTTAGCATTACATCTTGCTCAACGCAATTTGGATCCACCCCAATCAAGCTCACCATCATCACCACACAACATCAACCAAATTGAGAAGCATGTTAACAATTGCCCTTGTTGCATCTTCCTTCAACAACAAACTATTGCTTTGAATGAGCACTTCACTTGGATTGAGTATATTCTTTCTAGATCTCAACAAACAACATCAAAACCTTAATCAACCTCTTCCGCTACAAACTCTCCACAACCAAACTCTCCAACATTCATGACCTAAACATATACCTCCATTAATCCAACAACCTCACCCTAACTAAACCATCTTCATTCCAAACACTCCATCATCAACCATCTAAGCATACTATATGCTTATGATTTTCACCTCCAAATACGAATCAACCAACCTTTTGTTACAAGCAAGTCCGATGGCTCTCTTTGGCAAATTAGGATCTTTAACATAATCTCTTTGAATTAATTGTTATGTATCCTAAATATTTGTTTGCTATGCTTGTTATTTGTATATTGCACATTCTTCTATATATGCTTGTGCTTCTAATATTTTTTTTGCGAGAATTCCGTATCTCGATTCCTTGGTGCCCTTGAACGAGGGGGAGCACACATCAAAGGGGAGCTTTCTACCCGTCTAACTTCATTCATGAAGCTAGTTGGCATAACCTTTTTGATTCTACAAAAAGGGGGAGAAGTGAATATAAACTCACTTAGTACTTGTCTAAAAATTAATTTTTAGATCTAATGAGTTTAGGCTTTGTAATCATCAAAAAGGGGGAGATTGTTGATATAAATAATGCCTTAAAACGTTATTAACATATATCGATATCTCTATGTTTTGATGATCACAAAACGTAAACTCATTGAACTACAAATTATGAAGTAAACAAGTATTTCGTCGTTTATATTCACTTTAGCATCCATATCACTTAAGGTATGAATAAACAAAGTGTCTAATGCATTTTATGATCAAATGAATTTTTATTTTTACAAACCTTACATTTTATTAAAGTGGGACAAACATTTTTAAACTTATACAAAACATTTTTGTATTTATAAGAAATGTTTTATTCAATATAAATATTTTGAATTCAAATTTCAACCAAAAAAACGGCTACATTCTTCAGGAAAAACCTCCCCACAAAAAGACAAAAAATCTGAAGAAAAAATATTTTTTTCTTAGGCGGCCCCCTTAATTATACTAGGCGGTCCCCTTAATTATTAAGGGGACCGGCCACGCTCCCAAACAGTATTTTTCTCCCTATAAATACTGGTTCATCCCACAGAATTTTCTCACCTTTTGCACGAAAATTTTCAGTCCCAATCCCTTCAAAATATCCTTCTAAATCCTTTGATCATAAGATTATAAGTCTTTGTTTCAAGTGATCCAATCCTTCACCACTCAAATAGGAGATGCTATGCACTTTGTAGATCAATTTTTAAAAGGGTTCGAATTTGGACTTTTGGTCTGTGAAAGAATTTGTTAGGAATCCGTGGATTCACATCGCCAGTAAAAAATTGACATGTCGCCTAATTTTGATAAAATGGCCATATCATGCAAGGACCATTCCAGTGCGCACGAGGTGAAGAGATCAAGATTTGTGGAGCAACAAGATAAAGTTTTCCTTATTTGGCATCAAGTGATGGAAGACTTATTGTCAAAATCGGTTCGTACGTGTAACCCAGATTAGTATATGTAGACATTGTATTAGTAACGTGTGAAGCGAGATGTGTGCATGAGATACATTAAATTAGTAAGGAATAAAAATATAAGAATGCCAAGACATTGAAGGAGAGACTAATAGGATTGTTTGAGAGAATGAGAAGTCGTGTGATAAAAACGTGGTTATAACATATCCCAGATCCTCGTTGTGTATTGTTGTAGCATTCTTGACATATTGAAGCGTTCACAGTATATCAATTGGATATCGGCATGTATGGTCACTTATCGTTAGATTTAAGACAATTTGTATTTATCCCGGCCAGTTTTTTCACTAAAACCATGTCGATATCGATCTCAACTTAAAGAAAAATTTATTTTGGGATCAATAGTATAATTTTTAAACGTAAAACGCTATAGATTTAGTGACATATATCGGAGTTTTAATCTATGAAATGCATGTGATGAGTAAAAAACAGAGTATACATTGAACATTTAAAATGTATTTTTGGAAGAAAAAAACAATTCTCAAAACTCAATGAGTGCATCTTTGGAACATCTATTTGAGAAAGGGTACGTGTACATCAAATTTCCCTTCTACTTTATGTGTTTTGGCTCCAAGGGTGCTTGCATGGTTTACTATAAAGAAAATCGTATTTAATGTAATAAAGAAAATGAAAAGACATTTGGTATCTCAAAGGATGTAATAACTACTAATGGAAATTTGAAGAGACATTAGAGTTTTATGAATACCGTATTGTTGATGATCATCATAATCTATTTTCTCTTACTCTTATCCTTTAAACACAAGCAAATATGCCTTATGGTCCAAAGAATAGGAAAGCTGCAAGGAAGAATAAGAATAAAAATAAGAAGAAGAACATGAAAGCAAGTTGTTCGAATCCGCCTGCAGGTGAGGTTATGGTCCTTTTTCCTTAGTTTTATATACTATTTTAGGTTGTTGTTTTTCTATTTCTGTTCAATTACTTATTTAACCTTTTTTGTGCTAATATTTCTGGCAAGAAGAGAAAGTGTTTGCTGAGACCGAGGCTGTTTCTGAAATGGTTAAGAGTGAGAATGAGGCAAATGGATCATCTGAATCAGTTGTTACTGAAGTAGATGAAAGTGGTGATGTTGGAGAAAGCTCTTGTCATGTTCCATCAACTATTGCTAATGCAGGTAAAATAATTTTTCTTTACTTTATATATTTATTTTTTATAAATGCTGAAAATTTTAGTATGAAACTAGCAAGAACGTAGCTTGGTTAAAATGATTACAGAAACCTGTTTGAGAATGTAATATAATGTACCACTCAATCGAGTCAATTTTTAGAGAAGTTCCTACACCTATTTGATAACCACGTACAAAACATAAATGCTATTACATGTCATCATAAATTGTGTCCCTTTGAGGCTTCAGCAACCAGTAAGTTACTGAGTTTCGGTGCTTCTAAATGCACCAAAGACTTGCTCTAATACTGCTTCCAAGCATTGATTTTGACCACTATTGAGAGACTCGCAATAACGACTTTAAGGATAGAAGGCACACCACAAAATAGGTTATTATCCAAATTCCACCATGTGCACAATTTCAACCATAGACTACCAGCAATTGAAATGATGCTTGTTCTCAATTAAGGCCATTATAAAAACAAACTGGACATCTGATACTTAGTTTATAACACGTGAGTCTAGATTAATTTTTGTAAACATTCAATTTTTGATGATGCGCAATGTGTTGATATTTAGTTTGATCGGCACATAATTGCTCCATTTGAATTTTGGACACCAGTTGCATGTAAGATAATGTCAAATTTAATTTCTGACTTCAGCTAGTTAGATAGGGTATGACCTTTTGTTGTTAATTTGTGACTTGAAGAGAAAATCGCTGCTGATGTCAAGTTGTCTGAGATAGTGACAGCTCATGTCGTGATGTTTAAGAGCGTAAGCAAGGTGTTTGAGTCAGATATGATTGCTGTTGGCGATGTGAATGCTCGGCCTGTTTCTGAAATGAGTTCAAATGAGAATGAGGGAAATGAATCATCTGAATCTGCTGATAATCAAAATACTTTTCAAGAGGGTCTGATTGAAGCATCCTCAAATAAAATCGAAAGAAACAAAACATGTGAATCAGTAGTCAGTAATGAAGTCAAACTTCACGAATCCCTGATTAAATCCTCAAAGAAATCCGAAAGAAATGAACCATTTGGATCTGTTGACCATCAAAGAAGTCTTGACAAGTCCGTAATTGGACCCACTTCATATGAAACTGAAATGTGGTTGAATGAAAATGGCGGAAGTGAATCTAATAAATCTGTTTCTCAAAAGTTTCTGGTTAAAACCATCTCAAATACAGTTGAAACAAATGAATCATCTGACTCAGTAGTTACTGATGAAGTTTTTCTTGAAGAGACTTTGGTTGAAACCACCTTAAAGAAAGCCGAAGCATATGACCCATCTAAATCTGTGGACGAACAAATCGTTCTTGATGGTAACAATCTTCAGGAGTCCTTGATTGAACCCACCTTAAGTAAAGTTGACATAACCGAATGTGGTGAAATGTCCCTTGAAAGTGCTCTTGAAGGTCTATCGTTAAGGTCACCGGCGGTTCACCCTCCCCATGAACATACAAACGAAAGTTCAATGGTTCTTCTAACAGGTGAACTTATGTTTATTTTTCTTTAGTTTTATATATTCTTTTAAGCTGCTGTGATTTTCTGTAAAATAGGTAGGAAGTACCTAGCTTGTAAATTGATTACTAAATTCTGTTACATGAAATGTGGGGGGCTCGTCACCCAATCGAGCCAATCCTTTGAGAAGCCCTTACACCTATTTGAGACTCACAAAAAGTGTAAATGCTATTATATCTTACAAGAATTGTTACTTTGAGGCTTTAGTGATTGGTACGTCATAGTGTTTTGGTGCTTCTAAATGCATCAGAAAGTTGTTTGAATAACCGTATTCAAACAATTACTTTGACCACTATGGAGGTGACTAGCACTAGGAACTTTAAGGATAAAAGGCACATCGCAAAATAGGTTAATATTCAAATTCCACCATGTGCACAACTTCAACCATAGGCTACCAGCAATTGAACTAATGCTCCTTCTCAATTAAGACAATTTAAAAACTGGACATCTGAATCCTACTTTCTACCATTAATTTTTGTAGTCATTCGATTTTTGACAATGCACTATGTGTTAATATTTAGTTTGATCGACACTTTGCTCTATTTGAATATTTGGTCACCAATTATGTAAAGTAATAATGTCAATTTTAATTTCTTAAAGAAATCAGCTATTTAGATACACTGATATAACCTTTTGTTGTTAATTTGTGACTTGAAGAGAAAGACGCTGCTGATGTCATGTTGTCTGAGATAGCAGCACCTAAAGTCGTGTTGTCTGGGAGCGTTAGCAATGTGCTCGAGTCCGAAATGATTGCTGTTGGCGATGTGAATGCTCAGCCCATTTCTGAGATGGGTTCAAATGTAAATGAAGGAAATGAGTCATCTGAGAAACAGGAGCAACCTCAACCTGAACCACTAAGAAGGTCCCAGAGGAACACAAAACAACCATCCCATTTAAAAGACTATTATGTGAGCCCCCAGGTCAAGCATAAAAAAAAATAATTTGTTAGCAGACACATGGTGTACCCTATGTTCATGGTTAAGATTTTGGTTACGAAATAATGGTTTTGATTCTAATAAGGAGTTTCGGGGAAAATAATTCAAGTGTATGATGATTGTCTCATTTTCCATTGATTTTTAGTTCACCATTTGCAACTACGCTATATATTTATGTCTATGCGCAAGTTTGTAACATAGCTTTTTCTCTACTTACATATATCAGGTAATCTAAAAATAACAAACTGTAACTAAGAAATATTACTTTTTAACACTATGTAGTTATATATTACAGTAGTTCTATTCTAAAATGTTAAATTGTCTTTTGGTAGAAAACATATCACCAATCAAAAAGACTTATGCTATAATCTGATGCTGAGATAGTGATGCATTATATAAAGAAACTCTAGGAAATCTGTTGTAAAGACCTACAACAAACCTGAAAATCTAGAGCGGATAACTCGATAATGTGAAGGCGACAAGCAAGCAGATTTATATGTACGTGCACTACAACATTTACCACTTTCCCCATCGATATAACGGGTCTTTCCCAAGCGACATATCGCTGGGGATTCCTTTCCCAAGCGACATGTCGCTGGGGAATCTTCGCTGGGGAAGCCTCGCTGGGGATTGTATCCCTAGCGACAATCCCCGGCGACGAGGTGGGTCCCACACATTTTTCAGTCAAAGAAATAGTGCCACGGTGGCAACATATCCTTAGCGACATGTCGCTGGGGAATCCTCGTTTATGTTAAGTGATTAGTGCCGCCTTAATTAAATTACCACTCATCCCCAGCGACATGTCGCTGGGGAAACGTTGCTATTACGTTGACAAGTCAACGAAAATCATAGTTTCCCCAGCGACATGTCGCTGGGGAAACTATACGTATTCGTTGACTTGTCAAACTCTGTTTTTTTTATGCAGCCTGCGCAGAAGGCAATTTCCAGATTTTTTCCGAAAAAAATCTACCAAAACCTGTATATACTCACCACAACTTGTACCAAAACACAAATACAATATAACGGATCAACGCAATACAAATACATCACAACTTTTACCAAAATCCGAATAAGTCTTTAAAACTTTGCTTCCTAATGAATATTCAACATGATAGATAGGGAAACAAGTGTTTAAATGTCGCCAAAATGAACCTAAAGTACCAATGTAGCATACTAATAATATATAACATAACTACCTCTCGTCGTCACCACACCCGCCAATCTCGCCAATATCATCATCCTCACCATCCGCATCATCTCCACACCCGCCACTCCCGCTAGCACCACCCGACTCGAACTCCCTAAACATATCCGAGTATTTGTCTTCGCTTCTGAAAAGACCCATCATAAAGTCTATCTTTTTTTCCATGCTCTTTAACGACTTCTCGGGGGCGGGCATACTTGGCCGGGATGTGGCCCGTGATGGCAATACCCGACCCACACCAGGAATGTGCCCACGAAGCTTACCCTTTCTTGCCAACACATTTATCTCATCCTCAGTGTACTCACCCGTGGCCTCGAGCCTTCTCATCTCCTCCTATGCAGTGACAAAAACACAAGATAGTAAATATATTAGTTGGGTTGCTACATTATTTCTCGATAATTCATTAAAGTGTGTTTTGAAACAAAACTTACATAAATGCATCGGTCCTCATCGTTTGGGAACACCCCGTCAACGGTATGTGTTCGCCAAAAGGTGTCGATGAGTGACGGGTACTCCTGGGTCTGTACATACACACGCATATAAGATGAAACTAATTAAAAATGACAAATCACAACACACCAAAGCGTATAATCATATATATATATATATATATATATATATATATATATATATATATATATATATATATATATATATATATATATATATATATATAATAAACAAAGGTTTTGTACAAGTTTATTGAAGCAACGTGCATTAAAAACTCAATTAATTCGGTGATGTGTCATACCATATATAGAGAGCATTGTATAACTACACAAAGCATTCTTTTTTCTACACACCTTTATACAAAGTCAATAATCTGTTGATGTATTTTAGTAAAGTTACCTTCAATACACTCCTCTAATCAATAATCAGTTTCAATTTAGCATTTCCTTCTTCCCTACGTTTTGCTAATCATTAATCCATTCAAACATTGACATATTTGTTTTGATTTATGAGGTTCAACATATTAAAAAACAACACGGATCTCCACTTTCGTTCTATGAATATGCCAGTGATTCTATGAATCAATTTAAGTCGAATATTTTTTCTAATTCTCGATCATTAATTTTTATAAATTTATTCCTTGATATTAGCATGATAATTTTCTGTTTGGTTTTGCAGGTTCGATTCAATTGCTGCATCTAAACATTTGTAAGTAGTCTGATGTGTTAACTTTTTATAATCGTGTTATACCGATTTGCGTTTTCGATTTGTTTATTTAAATCTATTTTTATATAGGATTTTTGTGATGAAGAAGTCTAAAAAAGTAATTGCGAAGAAAATGAAAAGCACACATTGTTGTTATTGAAGGTAAATTCCTTATAATTTGAATGACAGATTGGTTGTTTTGTTTATGGGTGTTTGATGCACAAAGGCTATTTGTTAATTTGTGTGTGTTTTGCTTGCCCATAAACTGTTTGATGAAATGTATGTAAGAACCAAATATGAATTGAAGTCGTCCACTTTAGTTTGTTGTTTTACATATCCAAGGTCGTGTAATTGCAATTAATATATCGATTATTTGTTCACATCATTGTTTGTTATCCTTTTACTTCCTACTGAAAGAACACGAATGTAATATCATTAGTTCTCTTTATAATTTTTAAAAAGTTTTGATCGGTTGCTGTTACTTTGTTGATAATGATAATTTTGGTTGATTTATAGTTTGATAGAAGGACAACATGTAAATTCACTTTGTTTGCAGCACATGGCCAACAAAAAATAGTCGCAATGGTAAGCCTCATTATATTGGCAGCACCATGATCTTTTGATTAGTTAATGTAGTGGATTTCAATACATGATACAATGTCATCTAAAGATTTTTATTGAGGTTTTGGCAAAAAAAAAAATAATACTTTATCGATAGTGAAAATTTCTACCTAATACAGTCATGATTGAAGTGCTTATGATATATATGCTCTATTGTGTATAAGTGGAACATCTACTTAGGTAACTTTTGAATGGGAAAGTATTTACCAATAGGGGCGTTTGGATAAAGCATGAAAATGGCTACTATATTCAGTTTGCTTCATTGTATGTTTAATTTCAGCCTTTTCTCATTAAGAGTAATATAATGCAGTTTTTTGGCTTTCTCTGGCATGAAATTGAGGTAAAAAAACATTTGATTTATGAAAAAAATGTAAATGCTATTTTGTCACTATTGTTCTTGAAACCTGAATATATTAATGAGGTGCTTGCTTCCGTGTCACTTAATTGCTGCTAAACCAAACACCTCCTAACATCTAAGTTTTATCATATAAAAAATTAGTGAGGTGCTTGCTTCCCTGTAAAGCGTTTGACATGGTTATTAAGGATACTTCGGTTGAAACATGATCATGGCTTCGGGTAATCCATTAACAATTGTGAGCCTATTATAGCATTGACAAATTTTCTCTACTGATACACATTGTATTTGTTTTCCAAGGGACTACATTGAGCGGATTAATAATTTTATTCCTATCCTGAAGTGATTAGTGTTGTTGGCATCAGAATCTAAGTTGGAACGGGATGAGGGTACAAATGGACTCTTTTAACTTTTCTATGCCACATATCTGATAGTCTAATATGAGTGGAGGAAGGTACATATGTTTCTATCTTTGGTTTGCTTATTATCTTTTTCACATTTCGTCATGAATATATTACATGTGGTAAGGTTGACCAATTTACGTATATATGACTCAATTTTGGTTACCTTAAATATCTAATAAACCAGATTTGTAAAATAAAGAACTGGGTGAGGAAGTAATGGGTCAATCTGCACAAAAGACACAATAGTAAGCATGCCCAAACACCCCTTATCTAAAGTTATTGCTTTTAGGGAAAAAGTGTCTAATTACATGTGATGTGAAACAGATGGAAGTAGTTGAGGCTGTAAAAGGAGCTGATGATGTAAATAGGCATGCACGACGTTGACATATTTTTTCCGAATAAAAGAGGATGATGAAGGCAAGATTTCTTTTATTTTGTTAATTGAACTGCAGTGAACAATGACATGCTACTTAAATGTCAATCCCGTTAGATATCATTTATATGTTAACTTTTAAAATTGTTATTGTACTGTTTTCAGGAGAAATATGGAAAGGAGCTAAAAGACACAAGAGCGCGGGAACCCATGCATGCAGAACGGGAGATAATTTTAGACAAGGTGGTTCATCTACTTTTTCCAAGTTTGATACTACTTTCTTAATGTGATAGCGAAGCCTCTAAGGTTTTGGTGATCTATTTTTCACTAATTAAAGCATCAGGTATTGTCCATATCCATAAGCTGTTTAGGAAGGTAATATGTATGAGCTCTATCTGCTAAAATTTGAGTGGTCGTGTCTACTTCTATTAAATCGTTTGTTGTGATGTTGTTACTATTGAACCATAATCGACATTTAACATCCCAGGGTTGCCTAAATCTTTATTTATTGAGGCAAGGCATATCAAAAGTAGCTGTTGAAGCAATTATTGCATGCCATCTTCGCATAAGAATGATTGGCCTTTCATATATTTTTGGTTCTATTGCTTTGAAATTAGCTTACTATTTATAACTTTTGCTTACATAATTTGTTGTACCACCTTCTTCAAGTGTTTGCATTAGTATCCGTGAATTAGCTAATGATAGTATCCTTTTGTCCAAATGAGTATAGAGTAGGGTTATTTGTTGTTTAAATTATGAACTAAGGTAGTAGCAGGACTATGATTTATTATTGTTTACCATCATATAAGTTTTCAAGATACTGTGATTAGTCAGTGTTAATTATGTCTAAATGAGTATTACTTTATTATCTTTCGTTCTCATTTGAACCAACATAAGCTCTTCCGCTTTATGGCGATGATGTATTAATTTACTACTTTCTTTGGTATTATTTTTAGGAACCTTCAAATAAAAGTTTGCATTATTTTTAAGAACTTTGGTATTATATAATGGAGAATTAGTTTCTACATATCACAACAGTCTTCCTTCTCTCAGTGTCCATTATTGGGTACGTTAAGAAATTTAGCTTATAAAGCAGGATGCCCATAGTGTATTTTTTATAGATTCGTTTTCCTATCAAGTGTTTAAAATATTGGTTATGATCTAATCATTCACTATATTTCTTGCAAGTTCAATATCAAGCTCAAGTCGACTAATTGGTGACGGCTTTCTGCGGGTTAGACGGGTCAGTTTTAACAACATCCTTTTTTGAGTTATCATGCCAATGTCAATGCGGTTGCAATATATTTTATTCGGGCACTATTATTCGATTTAGTTAAGTTGTGTCGTGATAGAGTAACCCTAATCATCCTACAAGGTTACAAGCAAGTTGGTTAATCCCTTCCATTAGCAAGTTGGTTGGATTTGGGCTATGTTTTTACTCTTTTGCCTCCAACGGGTAACGAAATAGCATAAAAGGAAACGGGTCAAATAAGTTAAAATCGCATAATGTGTATTTTTTTTATGCATTGATCTCCTAATCATGTTATTCAAACAGTTAGATTGTTATGGAATGATGTGTTTTTTGTAATTAAAATTGACAGTGAGTTAATCATAACGAAGCTAACTATATTTTACATGGCCTTAACTCCTTTCTTAAATTTCAGAATGATACCCTTTGTAGTATTGCTGACTTGCACCAGATGTAGCTTAATGATCTGAATGCATGTTCTTTAACAAATTTTATTCTATTCATTTATGAGTGTTCCTCTAAAATTGGACTTTGAAGTTGGAGATGCTCTAATAGACCCTTCTAATTTGTGATCAACACAGAATATACAATCTCCTATTTACAATAAATACCGATTATGATCTAATAATTCACTATATTTTTTGCAGCTTCAAGAATAGCAAGCTCAAGTTGACTAATTGGTAACGCTTTCTATGGGTTACACGGGTCAGTTTTAACATCCTTTTTTGAGTTATCATGGCAATGTCAATGCAACTGCACTATATTTAATTTAAGCACTGTTGTTTGACTTGCTATTAAGACAATAAATTAGAACATAATTAGATTATAGAATTATAGATAAACATAAGCTCGCACACCTTCTACCATATCCCAACATCTTTATTATGCAGTTCTATGGTGCAAATACATCTTTGTTAAAAATTTTGACGCTTTTTCAAAACGGGAGAAGTTATTAAAAGTTAAAGGATCAGTAAGGTTTGCAAAAAGAGGTAATAGTTGACTTTGGTTGCTAAAATGAATCAATCTACTTATTAAGCTATTAGTCTGTTAAGGAAAAGATAGCATAAAAACATAACTGTTGAATCAAGGATGGGCCAACAAAAACATAGGAGTCTATAAAGGCTGAATTTTAAATTTCGTGTATTTCGAAGGCTTGGTAGATAGGCGCATAGTAGAACAAAATCCAAGCATTTAATCATGGTGGAGCATATGCTCGCACATAAGCTTTGTTTAATCTTCATGAATTCCATAGTTTGGAACTTCTTGAAGTTTGTAAAACCTTTTGTGAATTGCAGGCATAGTTGTATTAGCTTCTAAGCTTGGAAATTTGTTCATTATTGCATATGAAAAATAAATTTATGGTGTTTATTGATGGTTTTAATTTTCTATATTAGATGGTTGTTTATGTGTTATTTCTTCTTTGTATCTTGCACTTTCGTAATCTGAGAGCTGAGAAACTATAAAATTGCATTGGATGTCTGTTATTTAAGAATTAAAATGATATAGGAAATGGCACATGTTGTTTAACATTAAAAAAAAAAAAATTAATATTTTCTATTATTTTTTAGAAGCAAGTGAATTGAATCTGAGGGTGATAATGATAGAGGAGATGCTATAGAGGGAAGAGGGAAGAGTCAGATAAAGAGGATAATGTGTTTTTTTGACACTCAAGACTTTCTATCATCATGCTCTTTTAAAAGTATTGGGTCCGACATGCGGTCATCGTCCTTTTCTTCCGATGATGAAGACTTTCTATATAACGATCCAAAAATTGATCCTTCCATTAAAGCAGTTGGTGCTAACTTCCCTCATATTGAGAGACAGAATAAGTTGCCTGGTCCTGTTGAAAAAGAGAAGGGAGTAAGCATGTGGTCAATGATCAATGAGATGAGAGAAAAATGATCAGTATGTTGTTTTTTTACCTGCACTCACATCAAATTTTTTGAGCACATTATATTGAAATAATTGCTCAATAGATTTATTCTGTTGGTTTACTTTTTGTGCGTCTCTCATCTTTAGAACTAATACAGAAGTGCAATTAGCATTTAACTTTCTCTTACGTTACAATACTAACTAGAGCTATGTATCGCTCTAAAATCATGTGAAGATACTAATTAAAAAGACACTTTAGCAAACATAGCATTTAAAGACGATTACGGTAGTTCGGTAAACATGAACCTTATTATGCTATTTCTTTGCTCCATAAGATTCTAATTAAATGCGTCACATAACTTAAAAGTTGTGTCATATGGTCATCTCACAATTCTACACCAATTAAACCAATAAAAGATTAAACGTTGCTGATATACAAAGGAAGAAGTCTACATGTTGTTTATGGGTGTACAAGTTGGCTTCTCTGTTGAAGTTTACCATTTGACAACGTATGAGGCATAAGCTAACTTACTTAGCACACATGGTTTCCAAAGTTGGCTTCAATAACGGCGTTTATAAAATGATTTCAAAGTGTCAGTAGCATAAAATTATATATTTTGGCACAAGAAATTAGCCTATGGTATTATTGACATTGAACTTGCTTATAGCTTATTGACTACCAAAAATAAATGGTTATGATCTCATGTTTTTAGCTTGACACATTCAAGTTGTAAATTGGTTATCACATTAGAATGGACATTGGCTATGGGATATGAGGTGTTTATGGAATGGACATTTACAATTAAATTGAATAGCGCTCACAAATGTTATTTGCTATTCATGATCATCAAATTTGGAGACGACAACGCATGGATGTTTAATATTTTGATTGTTACAAACTCAATTGATTATCGAATAATTGTTCTTTTTAAAGAGAATGGGACTTCCAAAATTCCCTCCTACTACTTCAATTCACATCGTGACAAGTAAATATGAACTCAACTTTGCATTAAACATACGACTTTTGGTTTTCCAATATCCCTTTTTGAAGCCATTTCCATGAATCACAAATAAAAAAACGTTTTTTTATACAATCTTTAAACAAAAACCTGCAACTGATATTCACAAGTAATGTTTGGAAACAACAAGAGTATCAGATGTGTTTCTCAGATGGTTACCGACAAGGAAACAATCAAGAAGAAGAAACAGTCAAAGTAAGTAAACTTTCGAACACGTAAACAGTTAAATTAGATTTGTTGCAGCAACTTCTGTATATGATTTAACTAATGCTTCTTCGATTTCAGGAAAACACGTTTTGAAGGAAAAGCTTCAACCGTTAAAGAATCAAGTAAAGGTATGTATAACACTTATACATTCGTTTGAACAACAGTTGCGACTAATTTCAGCATTCAAGGATTAATCTGATATACATATTTTCAGTTTTATGCATTGATGATCGTCTATTATGTACAGGTAACGAACAAGATAAGGTTTTAGAATTTGAAAAACAAGGAAAATGGGATGTTAATGAGAGGTACGAGTGGTGGATGTCTGAAAAAAATAAAGTAGCAAACAAACAAAGTTTGCTTCAAATTGCTAAAGATGAGAAGGAATATGCTCCGTCCAAGGCGCGCATTGGTTTAGTTGAAGAGGATTTGACTGATGTGGCCTTTTACATTGACGAGGAGAGTTTTGATGCCCTTGATTACGAAAATGCATATTTAGCATTTGACCCAAAGAAATCTCCAAAATTTCATTATTAGCTTTTTATGACGTATACAGAAGTACTTGAAGGTCTATCATCATGACATGGATTATGTTTTGAATCAATAGGCGCTCACACAAATCATTTTATATTCGAGACAATCAATTTTACAATCGTCAACGCTTGGACGTTTGTTAGTATAATTGTAACAAACTAAATTGCTTATCGGATAATTGACGCATTGTGTAATTCTTTCTTTCATAATTTAAATGGAACATGTTTACGTTATTACTTTTCTTATCATCTCATTTTCTCTATTTCTTTAAAAAATAACCCAGTGTCAACGGGTCTATAAGCTAGTATATATATATAGTGTTGTGTTCTATGCAGTACCAATATTAGATACAGTACTTTACAGTACTCCTTAAAATTAATCTTGGCCTTTAAATTTTTTGATCAATGGTTGTAATTGATGATGGCATTAGTGTAATTATTTAAAAACTCGTATAACTATTCATAAAAGGTAGAGGGTTACTAAAGTAATTTCGCATCCAACTTCTCAATAAACTGCTCATTTTTATTTCTCTCTCTATTATTAAAATAAACACAGATCTAAGATCTCTTTGTATTTCTCTCTCACCGCTTTTGAATAATCTTCATAAATTGTTTTCTTCATATAATCCATCAATCTCTCAAAAAAAAAAAAAAAAAGGTCTCTGTCTCCCTTCGTCAAGATCTGACCACCGTTGCTCGTCTCTTCATCCCAAAACCAATACGGCTACGAAACTTCAAAGATCAAACAATGCAATCTAAACTGTTGATATATTGGGTCAGCATATCGACGGATCCGTAAGTCCTATTAATCCTCTAATTCTATTTTAATCGGTTGATTATGTTTAACTATATCGATTTATGTTTATTAATTTGATAATATGGATCTAGAGTTGATTAATTGATAAACCGGTGTCTTGCTATCTTAATCTAATCAATCGTACATTTTAATTAATTTAGTTGAATAGTGGTTTAGATCTGGTTTAACTTGCGGTATATGTTTGACGATTTTGGTAGATCTAATTCTGGTAAATATATGATGCATTTAATAATGAAAAATGATTTAATATGTGGTCACTGCAAAAATCTCCTATTTGGCATATCAGATTACGATGAAGAATCAAGTGGTTTAATTAATTTAGGTGAAATATGTGGTAACAAGCTAATATATGATGCACGTGTTATAAGATTGAATCACTTGATTCGATGTCGTTATTTATTTTATTTACTAATGAAAAATGCCTTCTAATTTTTAGTTTTATTTTGTGTTGTGTTTTTTGTGCTTTAATTACGAAGTTTATATGGTCACTTCAAATATACGTTGTTTTGAATGGCGTGCACATATGTTCTAATTAATCTGACGAGAAATCGTAGCGTGCATATATGTTTTTGGAAAGTTAGTCATGGTTAAGTGTTTTGGAGCATATGTGTTATCCAGTTGTTATGTTTAAAAAATTTGTTGACATAACTATAATAATCATGTTTGTTTCCCTCGATATGCAATTAAAGCAAGATCAGGTGCTTACAATAAATGTGTAGGTGCACATATGTTTTTGGAAAGCGTGCATATATGTTCTAATAAATTTGACGATAAAGCGCAACGTGGACACCGCAAACATACATGTTTTTGGAAGGCGTGCATATATGTTCTAATAAATTTGATGAGAAATCCTCGCATCCACATACATTCTTGGAAAACGTGCACATATGTTCTAATGGATTTGATGAGAAAGTGAAGAATGCACACATGTTTTTAAATGGCGTCCACATTTATATTTAACAAGATACTTGTACATGTATTGTATTTTATTTGATTTTGAATTTTGTGTATACTATTTAATTATTTATGTTCTTGGTTTTTTATTTAATTTTTAGAGATTATACGTATATGGTTTTGTTTTTTGTCATAAATATCGTAGATCAAAGAAATACACTAGAAACATATGTGCAATTACCATTTTAAGCAAAATAAGTTTGACGTCGAAACAATTAAACGCAAGAAATATATGTAAGGATACAATATTAAAAAAAAAAAAAAAAAAAAAAAAAAAAAAAAAAAAACATATGCACCTCATTTTTCTGAAAACACGCCTGCAACAAAAAAGGGAAAAAATCCAAAAATTTAGTGAATTAAAAAACGTCTTTTATTTAAAAAAATTCAAAAAGAAAGTGAAAATGTGTTTGACTATTTTACCCTTTTGAATTAAGTAAAAAGATTTAATAATACTAAATTCTGATTGGTCCAAATGGTACTGTAAGTGTAAAGTACTGTATCTAATATTAGTACTGCATAGAACGCGACCCTATATATATATATATATATATATATATATATATATATATATATATATATATATATATATATGCATGTAAAATAATTATAATGTTTATTACCATCTCATCTCGAAGGCGAGCCAGCGACCGGGATCCCTGTCAAGATATGGCCAGGCTCTTTTGCCGGTTTAGCCGATTTTTGAGCGGCTCGAGCAGGTTCTTGGGATCATTCGAAAACTTAATGTACTTATCCCACTCAACCGATGTAATCTCCTCGGGACGTGCCCGCCTGATCGCATCCACATCGTAAGTCCCAGTGGTGGGGTTTGCCTTCCAATGCTTGGCCTTGAAAAAAGCCTTGTTGGTATTGTAGGCTTTTTGCAGATGATTGTGGATGCCTTCGTAGATCTCGGTCCATCGGGAGGATTCCATGTGCGGCCGGAGGTTAAACATAGTCTGCAATCATATACAACAAAACGAAAACAGAGTTAGAGATATAATTTATATATTTATTTAAACCTTTTACACTAAAAAAAAAAAAAAAAAAAAAAAAAAAAAAAAAAAAAAAAAAAAACTTGCAGATAAAGTTATCCTAAATTTTTTGGTAAAAATAGAATTCTGTTTAAAAAGTAAAGTAGTTTCAAGCTGTGTTAGGCGGGAATCACCTTGTTACAAAGTGTCCGTGTTCGTCCCTTGAAAGACATTGTTACAAGGTGCATTCACTTTGTAACACCTTGTATCTGTCATTAGCCAGTTAGTTCAACACGGATACCCAACGGACGTTCCAATTGTAGATGGTAGAACAAACGGCAATAAAGTTACCCACAAGGGTTTCTTGTCGGCAACCATCAACAACATCATTAACTGATGGTTAACATCAACAGGCCATCGTGAAAGCCTGCTCGATCTGTGGCATGGAAAACCCCAGTTACTTCCACAATTAACAGGCATGTTGGCCCAAGAATGTGGTAATTCAACATAATAGTATGTATGTGGTTCGTGTTCAATGTGTAATCATGATATAAAGATAATGTACACCATGTCTCTTATTCAATACAGGGTGGTGACGATGCTAGCTTCGGGAGAGAGTTACCATCTTTTTCTATATTCAGCTGGTCATAGATTCGACTTAATTAACATGAGAGATGATAAAGTTTCTCGACATGGTTGGATTGGGAAAAGATATAAATTAAGTTACTAACAGGAGCGGATAAATGATGAATGACATTGTGTTGAGCCTAATAAAATCTAGAGTACAAAGCAAAACAAAAATATTGTAACCAGTGTGCATCTAGCCTTGCCGTATCATGAAATCATGAATATGCCACATGCAACTTGTATTTGTAAAGCTTAATGTACTTTGTCATGGTGAGGATAACGAACATACATAATGGAAAATCAAATTTTTGAAGAGTTTTTAATTGGATTAATGGAGAGCTCGATTTTGTTATGTATGTGAAATTTGGCATTCTTATTGGTCAACTGAAAGTTAAAATGAAAATAGAATAACCAAATTTTGATAAATTTGGTGGAGAAAAAAATCACAAACATATTGGTATCAAATTTGCAAAACAAAAATTAAGAAAAAGGGGTAATTAATAAAATATTAATTGTTAAATAAGTTATATAAAGTTAATAATTTATCAGGTTTTTTTTTTTTTTTTTTTTTTTTTTTTTTTTTAAATAATTTTAGAAATTTAACAAATACCCTCTAGATTTTATACCCCTTATACTTAAAAAATAATAATAAAAAAATAAATCAATAAATAACATATATATTGAACTTTGTCTTTAAGTTCAGTAAGTATCATTACGTATTATTAAGTACACATAATATCTATAACATGATCACTAGTTAAACAAAGTCAAATCCTTTGTACAACAAAACTCTATACAAATTATTAATCGATATCAAAAACCATAAGCAAAAAAAATCTAAACAATGCATTATAATAATTATGATGAAGATGATCATTATAAATTATTGGGCATAGTCACTGATTTAGCTTATGTTAATACTGTGTTAGTGTGACTCCACTAGCGAAAAGCTCACAAACAACATAAAATAAAGGTGAATAATACGTTTCCCTTCCTAGAAAAAAATACAAATAATAAAGAACATATGCTCTGTTGTTTAAACATTATAAAGAGATGGTGCGGATGAGATGTCATCAAAAGTGCACTTAGGTACTGTTCGCTTATTAAGGGCCTCTGAATCTGGTTCGCGCATTTGAATTTGAAACATAAATGTCATAATATGAATGAAATAATATTAATTATTTGTTTGTAGAAAGATGTCTAAATGATATACATATAAAGCATTTTCATTCTTACGATACATAAACATTCGTAAACATTAAATAGGACAATAGAGTTATAAAACTAATAAAACCTAGCAACATGAAAATAAAATATTTTAAAACAAAATATTCAAGGACATTTGTCACAATTTGATCTCGTAAAATAGTCATATATATTATTGATATGTTATACTCATATGTTTGTAAACATCTTTACCATTTTGTGAACTATCGCTATCAATTAAAGTAAGATGATAAAAGTGCAAAAAAAATAAAATATTTTCTAATATACTTAACATTGCCAATTAATAGTTAAAAAATATTTCCAAAGAAAAAAAATTCAAGTTTATGCTCACAAAATACGCACGGCACAAAATTTATATCACAAACTAGTTATATGTTATCATTGTTACTTTGAAAGACTCTTGTTTTTATGGCATTTTCGTTATCATCATATTATCAATTTTTAAAATTTTCTATTTAGAAAAAAAAATAATAATAAAAGCGACCTAAACGTATTATCAATATTATTTAAAAAATAATTAAAAAAAATAAAAAATATATAATACAAAATGAAAAAGGAACCTCACAAAAAAAATAAAAATAAAATAAAAAATACTTCAAGAGATAGTAAGACATCGCATCCGCATCTTATTAGGTAAGAGGTTTGAGCCTTTCACCTCATCTAAACGACAAAAAAAGAACACTTTTAATGACATAATTATTCGATCGCGTCTGAGTGAGTCAGAAAGAGATTACTAAGAGGTATTTAAAATTAAAAAAAAAAAAAAAAAAAAAAAAAAAAAAAAAAAAAAAAAAACTCAATTTTGACACAAGATATAATTGTAGTTGATGTCATTAGAGCATAAGGTGCAATGACGAATGAGGCTCGCCAATCTGAGGTGGCCCTTGCCATTTCGCACGCCATTGACCGACCCCCTGCCTCGCCAAAATGAAGGAAATGATTTTTTTTTTTTTTTTTTTTTTATTTTTTTTATTATTTTAAATGTTGAATATGTGTATTTGTAGTGTTTTTGCAGGCTGCATGGAAGATGATGGTAACTTTTTCTTTTATTATGTTATAAATAATTTTACAGCTTAAATAACTCAAACTAATGAGTTTAATGAATATGTCAATAACTTGTAGATGAAAATTTAGTAATTTGTATTTTCATTCATTTTTTTTAATGTAATTTATATTTTTATCTTAATGAATGAAAAATATGTTGATTTAAAAAAAATATAAAATAAAATAATGGGTCTCAAAAGTGAGGTTTGGTTGAATTACTAGGGAGTATGTTTTTTGGTATATGAGTGAAAATGAGAAAAACTGAGGTGACGTTTTGACTTATATTAGTGTACCTTGTGCTCTCAACAAAAATAAAAATGTATGATTATAATGTGTTCCCTTCAAAATAATTTAACCCCATTAATGAATTCCCAATTCATAAATAAATTGCAGTAATAACGTTACTAATGACATGGGTACTATCATTATATGTACAGTTGTAACAGGATGAAAAATGAAAAGACCCAACTCGTTTGGAAACTGAAAGGATCTACTGTATTAAATACTTCAGGAAACCTGAAGAGACATTAGAGCTTTCTATAAATTCGTTAGTTTACCTTCATAAACTTCATGTCCCTTAATTTTTATTCTTCAACGCAATCAAGCATGCCTTGTGGTCCAAAGAAGAGGCGAGCTGCAAGGAAGAAGAATGATGTCAACGCAAGTTTCACACATCCGGCGGCAGGTTAAGTTTTTGTACAAATTACAAAAATGATGAGATTTTTTACGTATATGTTTTTTGTTTCTTTGATCAACTGTTTTAACCATTTGTTGTTTCTTTGTGTAGAAGAGAAAGTGGATGCTACTGCTGAATTGTCTGAGATTGTAAGCAAGGTGTCGGAAGTTAGCATTGTTGATGTGAATGCCGAGGCCAAGCCAGAAATCGGTTTGAAGGAAAAGGAGGGAAAAGAATCTGACTGTGCTGATGAGCAAATCTTATTTGAAGATTCTGCGATTGAACAAACATCAGTTAACCAAAATTTGACAAAGTGTTCTCAGTTGTCCTTTGGAGAGGTTCTTGAAGTTGTTACTTTGGAGTCTATTGTTCAGCCTTTAGCCGAGCCAGTGATTCATTCAGATTCTGCAGATAGCTCACTTGAATCAGTTCAAAAAGAGGCTAATGGGGCTTTTGACAAACAATTGGAAAGTGATTTCAGTGAACCAGCACCACCAATTGATCATATTGCGGGTGATGAAAAGGATCAGGTCAAACAGGAGATGACATTGCTGGAACAGTTGCTTCTGCAATCTACTGAAGGACACATGTTGGCCCAAAAGCAGATGGAGGTTTACAAGAAAGTGGATCAAATTCTCTACAAACTTTTGGATGAGATCAAATCACAAAAGCGAACTTGAATTGAAGATTTCTAGTTTCACGCTGTGCATGTTAATGCTTTTTATTATGCTGGATGAACCAACTTTGTATGGTGTTTTAATGTTTTAATGAATAAAGTTGTGCTTGTTAAGGCTAGCTTTTGTTATTTTGAGTTGTTGGAGTAAGATTGTTATAATAAGGTTCACAATGTAACAATGACTAAGTATTTCATCAATGACTAAGTGTTCATAGGAAAGGCAGTTCTTTCATCGTTTTAATTATAAGATGACTTTCGCCGTTTCAAATGAGAAAGTTGTGGACAAAACTGTTTTATTGTAATTTTAAAGATCTACTTTATCCACATAAATACACTGTTGATGATTATGCTCAAAATTATTCTGACCTGTCTTTTGCACAAGAAATCTTTTTCAAGCTTTAAGTCTTGATGTTATGTAATCAATCTCGTTATTATTACCAAAATTTATGATGATTAAGTCACGAGTTATACCTACTTTTAGCAAAGTGCGACCAAGTTATGTTTTATAATTTTAACATCTTGTAAAATCATACATTTTTTCACATTCAACATTTAGAAAACATAAATCTTGGCACACTACATATGATGGACCAAAAAACCTATATACGAAACCATGACAAGATAAAAACTAAGCTTGTTAGCCATTATCGCGAAAAAGATCAGGAAGCAAGTATGTTAACAACTAATATAAAGAGTTGTACACCAAAATAATGAAATCATCCCAATGCATCCGTCTACTGTGACATATGATGGACCAAAAAACCTATATACGAAACCATGACAAGATAAAAACTAAGCTTGTTAGCCATTATCGCGAAAAAGATCAGGAAGCAAGTATGTTAACAACTAATATAAAGAGTTGTACACCAAAATAATGAAATCATCCCAATGCATCCGTCTACTGTGACATACTTAATTATGTATAATTTTAATCTACCATGTCTTCACCAATGGATATTCCTTGTCCCAAAGTTAATTTTACAAGGACAGAAGATTAAAACAGACATGAAAGTTTGGTATATATATGTCTACCGGAGTCTAATTAATTGACGACAAGCGAATCCTCCCCAACTTACAACCCGGAATAAAGGTACCCCAAAATGACTCGCTTTTTACGTACAATAATCATTGGTATGTTAAGTTTGTGCAAGTACTATCAAAACTAATAATAAAATGCTCAAATTGTTGTTGTCCAAACTGGAATTATATCATGAAATATTACAAATGGTGGTCGACCCTTTATCTACAACAAGTATATACCTATGTATTTCATTTAGACACTCCAGCAAAACGACAGAAGAACATGAGAAGACATAGTTCATTTGATGAAAACGGTTCTCTTAATGAGCATTTACTATTCATTGCTTGAACATGCATATGAAGAGCCATGACACTCTTACAAATTGCTGTGATTTCTTCAATCATTTCACATAACAATTATGGACAAGTCAAAGACAATTGCGGGAAATGAAGAAGTTTTATCACAAGAGTTCGTTAAAGGAGTGATAAAATCCTTTGGAGAGGTGTTCTGTCTTGCGGATGAAATCAGTTGTCTTGCTGAAAAGCAGTTGCATCTTAATTGCTCAACGTTTGCAAATGTGTCCTCTTTTCTTTTCTTTTACAAGTTTAAGTCGGGATAACTAAATTAAAGATGCTTAATGTATGTTTTAGTACTGAATCTAAACTTATTGATTCAGTATCTTATTTGCTTTAGTATCCGTGTTGCAACTACTATCTGTTATGATGAATGCGAGCGTAAGTTTTGACTGTTTATTCAATACGATGTGATAACTCGCGATAAGACATTCTAACAACACATTGTTCAAGAGATTAAGCTTAAACAAATCAATTACATTAAATTTTTAGTTACGCCACCTTCTTAAATCCAACATCAGGTCTGTTTGGTAAAAATAGTGTTATCGGCTCTATAAAAATGTTCGATAACGTAGTTGTAGGTGTAATATAATAACAATGAGTAAAACAGCTCTTCAATGCTCAACGCTACTCAATGCTACTTCATTGAGCGTTGAAAAATGAGCATTTCCAAAAAATAGCCACCGGTCATTACTCTTTTGCCAAACGATCACTAAATATCAAAATGCTCATTGCTCATCATCACCGCCTAAAAAGCCTCACACCGCTCCGCGTCAAACACTCTCAATCTATACTGAGCTTGTTGCAAAATATTAAATCGGTTTTGGGAAGTTGGACTTGGAAGTGATGAAAAATACAACTTGTTTCTAGAACAAATACGGACAATAATATATAAATAAATTAAGGGAATATGTTACCTACAGTTGCATTGTAGCCAACTTCTAATAATTTGTGCTACAAATTACGGTCCTGAGTCTTGCTGTGGGTCTCTGATTTCTTTTTGTAGGTCCTGATTCATTTCCTTGTGTATTTTGATAGAGAATTATAGCCAATTGGCTACAAAAATTGTACCCAATCTATCCATAAATTAAAACTAACGTATCTTTCGAGATTTGGGAGCAAATATGGTCGGTGTTTTTAAACTAATATATCATTTCAGCTTCATGTTTCATATGATTAAAAGCACCACATGTCTAGTTTTACGAGTCTTGGCAACAGTTTGTGAATTTAATAACGGGTTTGATTCTGTGTTTCATAAAAAGATAATTAAATAAGTTTAGTCGGTCACTTAGGAGTTTTAAAAGAAGGTTAAAAAGAGTCGTATATTAAAATCAGAGTACTACTGTACATTAGTCGATACAATTGTTGTATACTTAAACTCTCAATAGATTTCTACTAGCATTTTCTTTCATGCAACGTAATTTACGAAAGAAACCATCTATTCCTCATTATAACCCTTGAATGCAAAAACTAACCCATTTTTAGCTCATACTCACTCACATGCATGATACAAAACTTCAACCGGTCGAGTATTCTTAACTCTCTTACCTAAGTAAGACAAGTGTTTTTCAATCTACTGTATTAATTTAGTGTAATTAATCTTTTTCAAACTCTTTTCAAATTATTTATAACTTAGCATTAGATGCTCATATATATTAGGTATGTAAGTGTTCGTAATTGAGTTAACGTGAAAACTTCATTTATCCGATTAGAAAATACGCTCATTAACTTCGGCCATTCATAACAGGGTAAAACCAGATTATTATATAATTAATCGAATATATTGGTGGTATGTAATCGGGTCACCCGAGTTTTGGAAACTTTCAAACTTAGTTTGTATACTAGTAATGAGTTTAAGTTTAGTATACTACTATTGAAGTATTCTTTTTTGGGAAATTTGATGAAAGGTGTTGCACTATGCATTTTTTTACACTTAAAAAGTGCGTTTAGTATCCCACTATAGGAATGAGACTATAACTATTAGTACATGTCTGGTTGATGCTTTTGAGGCGGTATCAACAAAAGAAAAAGCAAAACCTTCGTTTGGTTTATAAAATTTATGGAATGAAAGTGACTGACAGATACTTTTTCATTCTTAGCTTACTTGGTGGTATTCAATGGTATTCACTGAAACTCGTGAGCCCAATACATGCTTCCCTCTCACTATCTTATTTTTTTTATTATAATATAATATTTAAATATAATATAAAATTAATAAATTATATATAATAATATATTTTATCTCTCCTACTTTTTCCCCAAAACTTTCCCAAATCTTTCAAACCTTTCCTAAATCCAAATCCAATTCCAGTCCCACTTGTGAACCAAACGCACCCTTAAAGTAATTAAATGTGTTTGTTTAAGAAAAGGGGACCCACCAATATAATAATGAATAACGGATATAATCAATATTTCATATACATCAAGAGTAGGGCTGAGCATCGGGCCGAATCCCGACCCGTCTCGACTCATCCCGAAACCGAGTTCGGGGAAAAACCCAAACCGAATACCGAACTGAATTGCTCGGTTTAGTCGGGTTCGATTGGTTTTGTCCCGATATTGGTTTGTTTTTTTGGTTTTTGTCCCGTCCCAAAAACCGAATATCTGAAAAATCAAAACCGAATACCGACCCGAGTATGGTCGGTTCAGGATTCGAGACGTTTGGTTTCGATCGGTTTTTTGAGATTGTCGTGATTCGGTCGGTTTTGCTCACCCTTAATCAAGAGAGCTAGGTATGATCTTTCATAGGTGAGGGACTCACCACTACTATTAAACTCATAACCATTGTCATTCATAACAGCATACCAAACACACCCAAGTGTTTCATAAATGCACTATTTGAGTATCTATGCTTTAAAATAAAAAATACCAATACTATTGTTTCTTCTCAATATGATGCATTCTGAACTTGAAGCTGACAAGATCTTCCTCAAAAATCTATTGTTATAGTATAAATGATGTCACACGGTATAAAAACGATATGTTTAGAACATGATCGATATCAGTAAGATACAAATCGATGCATTGCAAGGCCTTGGGATGTTTACCCTAATCATCTTTCATGGGGTGTAGTGAAAACAACCTGGATCCACATGCGCGCACACGTTCCTTGATGTGGTTTGGGGATATTAGGATTTTGCTCCTTGGAATGATAGGTCTTATAAAAAAAATCAAAGGAGATCCCCACCCTTACACTTATGCGTAACGTGGTTTTGGTAGTTTCCATTTACGTTGTGTAACTTGTTTTGAGGAATGGAGTTGATCCAAGGATTTTGAGGTCCTTTTGGATTCAATGATCAACCACAAATTTAGCGTAGTTTCTATCAATAGTGTATTAATCTACTTTAAGTACTCTTTGGATTCAATGTATAGCCATAGTTTGATGTATTCTCTATTGATTGGATGTATTTTTATTGTTTATATTGTAATTTGAACGATAAAATTAATTAATAAAATACTATTCTTATCATAATTACTTATTATTGTTTACGATACTTTTTGTTTAATGTCATGTCGTTTCGATACATCAATTTGGCAGCAAAACATGTCAACTTGGTCACAACGTTTCGTTAACTCCATGCCACTATATAACCAACATACCGTCTGTTAGGATCGAATTTTATTTATAAAAAGTGTCGGTCATTAATGTGATGTAATAGGTTGCTTTAGAATAACATTATGATGAAGTTTATGTTTAGTTTTCATAATTTTATAAAGTCTAAGGGCTAGTTATGTAATAGTTTCAAAGATATGTGAAGCCCTAGACAACCACTAGAAATACTCTTGTAATACCTCATTTTGAGGTTGGTTCTCTTAGTAATAACATAGTCTCATATTTCACACACTAGGAGTTCCCTCCCACTCTCTCTCTCTCTCTCTACTTACTTTCTCTCTCTAGATTTAGGCAAGATTCATATGTGATTAAGGTTGTTCTATGGTCCTACAAGTGGTATCAATCGCCTAGGGATAATTTTAGGTTGTTTTAGATTCGATTTGGGTGAAAATTTCAATTCGTGGGCTGTTCATACGTGTTCTAGCGAGTTTGGTCAGAGTTTTAGTGAGTTAGGTCAGAGTTTTAGCGAGTTAGGTTAAAAGTTTTAGCGAGTTAGGAAAGTCTCATTTAAACTTTCTTTGCGAGTTAGATACTATTCTAGCGAGTTAGACACCTCCCTTGCGAGTTAAATAGTTTCTGCGAGTAAGCTCTTCAAGTTCCTGCGAGTTAAGTTTTATATTGGTGAGTTAGCCTTGGTTCCTTATTGTTCATCGAGTAAGGATTTTTATTTGGTTAACACTAAACGAAACTCTGCCAAAATTTCTTTATCGAGTTAGCTCCACTCCTTATCGAGTTAAGTTGTTTGTTTGATTTATCGAGTTAAATACTCAAGTAAGTTCTTACCGAGTTACAATTTCAGCAAGCTATACCGAGTTACCTACCCTCAGACAACTTTACCGAGTTATGTTCTCCTGAAAGTCTTACCGAGTTAGCTACCCTCAGACAACTTTACCAAGTTAGCCCATAACACCATCTTATCGAGTTAGACCAATATATATATATATATATATATATATATATATATATATATATATATATATATATATATATATATATATATATATATATATATATATATATATACGCGAGATTCAAATTTTGGTATAAGGTTGAAAATTTTGGCCCAAAATTCAAATTTTTAGGCCAAAATTCAAATTTTTTTCGGTAAAATTTGGCGTCAAAATTTTTAAAACTCAAATTTTTCTGGTAACCTTAGAATTGCATTTAACAGTGATTTTCAAATTTTGGGCGAGAAAATTTTCAAATTTTATTTTTGGAGGGAAAATTCGAAATCACTAAAGAACATCCAAGAACACTTTTCAACTTCACCAAAACATCTTATCTACAACAACAACCTTTGTTATCTTTCAAAAGATCATAAAAACAACTTTTCACTTAGATTTGAATCAATGGCAACTCACCATGACAGTTTCACAAGTACTTTGTCCAATGGTTTTGCCTCACTCTTCAAGGCATTAAACATCGAACAACACAACAACAATCAGCATGGATATGCTTCGAGTATACTGATGGGGAACCAGATGCAATATGCAGGGAAGTATGTAGGAAATCTGATGGATCAAATTGTGAATCAAAATGGGATTGATTGTTTCATGACTTCGATTCAGAAACCTACATCAGCAAGTCACAACAATGATATTGGTAATAATTACAATGTCAATGCAATGACGAAGGTGGAAAAGATTCAGTACTTGTTGATGCTTGCTAATAAAGAAGAATCGGGTATACCGTTGACTGCTGAGGAAAACAACTTCATAGCTACAACAAGAGTTAATGAGAAATCCGCAGATCTCAATGAAACCTACAACTGTATGGCAAATCAGCAGGAAACAACATCAAGCAGTGATTCTGATCTTCCTCCTACTTATGATTCAGATTCACTCTATGAGGTACCAAATCATGGTAATGATGCTAATCCGATTGCTCATGAGAAGCCACATTATGTGCCACCTGAACCTAATTATGATACATATGTGGGGGAACAAGTTAATAGCAATGTTAACTATGAAACTCCAGATATGGATCCTAATGGAATTTAAGTTGCATAAAATGGTGCTAATGATGAGGAAACCCGTGCTTTCTTTGAATCTTTATTGAATAATTGCAGCATTGAAATTGAGAAAGTGAAAAAGGTAAATCGCGAGGTTAAGGCCGCGAATGTTAAATTAACCACTGAGCTTGAGAGTTACAAGAAAAACGTTAAAGCTTTTGAGTTTCATAACAAAAGTTTGTCAGAATTAGAAACTGGTTATCAAAATTTCGTTTCAAGAGAAAAACTTTTGCAAATCAAATTTGATACACTTGATGTTAATTCGTTCAAGAAAATAAAATCTTTAAACGCGGAAATTTCTGATTTACAAAACCAACTTTCTAAACAAAAATCAGCTTATTCCAATCTTGAAAAAGAAAGGGATGAGTTGAAAAAGGAATTTGCAAATAAAGAAGATAAACTTTTGGAACAAATCGTAGAGTCAGAACACATGATTGCACATCTAGAAGAATTAGTGGTTAAGTCGGGTCAATCAAGTCAAACAATGAAAATGATTTCAAATCAAACTAATCCGATTTACCATACGAAACATAAAATGGCTATTGGTAACTCAACTCCTTGTTATCTCAAGAAAGCTCAGCAAGAACAGAATGTTTTGTATAATGGTAATGTGATTTACACCAAACATGATCCTCCCGTCGTTCGGGATTCTGTGCAAACGATGGAACTTGTCAAAGAGAGCATAAATAAAATGAAACAAAAGGATTTGAAACCCATTGATTACAACAAATTGAACAAACTTTCGGGAATTACTTTTGTTCCACAAACAGAACCATCTGTGTTTTCCATAAAACGACCATTCGCGAAATTCTTTTCTAAAAAGATAGTTGTTTCCAAATCTCTTTCAAAAATGGAACAAATGTCCTCTAACAACACTTTTAATACAAGTGAGGCTAGAGACATTCTTGATGACGTTAAAAAGAGAATTCTAGAACTTCAAAATATTGTTAAATCTAAAACTACTATCAGTATTAACAACTGGCATTCTAGTTTTCATATCGAACAGAAAAAGGTGTTTGAAAACGAAATTACTATCCCACTGAATAACATCAGTGCGAGGGTAATCCATTTTGAAAATGCTTTCTTAAAAGAAACGGCCGACTTTGTCAAGGACCACAAATCCCTGGTAAAACAAGCTAATGAAACTCTTGAAAACATGAATGTTTTGGAAAGGTTAAATGATTCTCTCTTCGAAGCTGTTCTGTCTACTGATATAATGTCTATCATCATACAAACATATTCGGTTCAAGACGATGAAAGACTGAGAGCTGAGACCTCCGAAATTGTTTCCAAATATGAAAATTCTCTTATAAAGCTTGAAAAAGAAAATGTGTCATATTTTAAACAACTTGATCAAAAAAAGGAAGAATCCAAGTATGACAAACTGTCGTATGAGCGTGCCTTTAAGAACATGAAAGAGCAAAATGATCTTTTGAGGGCTCAGCTTGATAGTCTAAAAGGGAAGGGTGAGGAAACTAAGTTTGCAAAACCATCGACTTCGGAAAAACCAAATGTTTCAAACACGGTTCAAAAACCAAAAATGTCAATTTCACGGTTTGCTCCAAGAGTCGATGAGAAAAAGGATTTGACAAAACCAGTCACTCCAACACCCTTGCCCCAACAAAGTGAAAACGAAAAGATTGTTGATAAACAAAAATTGGTTGTTGAAAGAAACACAAATGTTCGTTCACCTGGCCCTTCTAGGAATAATATACCGAATGTGACCATAAAAACTGTTAAAGAGTCTGTTGGTTCTAATGACATGGTCCAAAATCACCATCTAGAGGAAGCTAGGAAAAAGACACAACTTCGAAAAGACGGAATTTTAGGTGTAAAACCTAGTGTGATGAATTCTACGAGATTCCAAAGCACTGCTAGTAGTAGTAAACCATTACCTAGGAACAATCAACAAATTACTAGGGATTGGATTGCATCTAAGAGTAGTGGCACAAAAGAGCATGATAGGAACGTAGAATGTAACACAAAGAATTCCAATGTCTCATTGAACAACAAAAAGCAATTTCTAAAAGACTGTAGTGACAAAGTTAAAATTGCTATGTTAAACAACGATGTTGAATTTGTCTGTCCTACATGTCAAAAATGTGTTTTTTCAGCTAATCACGATGCATGTATTGCATAATTTCTCAAGAAAGGAAAATCAAGTGTCAAGACACAATCTACTAAGACACCAAATAGAAACAAACCCGTTGATAAGAAGCAAGAGGTTAAGAAACCTAGTAGGTGGATACCAAAAGGGTGTAGTTTTTCCAAGACTGAGACTCCCGTTGCATCTGATAAGAAAACTACGTCTAGATCTTACCTTAGGTGGATTCCTACGGGAAGATTTTTTAAAACAGTTGGTCTTAGATGGATTCCCACAGGAAAGATTTTTGATAGTTGCACCAAGACAAATAATAGTGATAATCGTCAGGATAAGGAAGTAGAAACCATTACAACCGTTGATATTCAACACCCGCTGAGTGATGATTCATGTACTTCTAACACTGTTATTTGTGAAACCTCTTCGTCTTTGGTTGCAGGTGCTTCAACTATCTCAGAACCCAGTTCATCAAAGGGTTCAAATTCTGTAAATTCTATAAAATCATTCTTTCAATCTTCTATTTTTTATTTTCCATTTCTTTTATAAAAACAAAAACAAAATACAAAAATATAAAATTTTGAAAAATACAAAAACAATATAAAATCAAAAAAATCCAAAAATATTCTTCCCACGAAATTTCTCTCGTATAAATCAATATTCTGTACGTTTCTAGAAATGTCATTCAATAATGATACGGACATGTACAGATGCTTGAACGGGAGTTCTTTAAAATGTTTTTCCAAAACATGTCGTTTCTCAAAAAGTTTCTTCACTATGGCTTTCGTATACATGAGTACGAAACCCGGACCCGAATGATGACTTCTGATTATTTTCAAATCAAGGACTCGTATTTTAAAGGACGAAATCTTTTTCAAAAAGTTCGAGTCTAAATAAACGAAAAAGACTTCAAACAAAAACTCGTTTTCAAAACATAATTCCTGAGCACTTTTTCAAGACTCATCAAAAGATTTTTCAAAATCTTTCAAATGAGTGCTCAAGAAAACTCCCTCAAAACCCTTAATTGATTTTAAAATGTGCTATCATTAAGGGGGAGTACAAAAACAACATTGTTCCGAATTCATGCAAAATGAAATATGTCTTTCTCTCCAAAAAGTTTTTTCTTAATCTGTTGATATCAAAAATATCACGATATGCTATTTTTGAGGTGGATAAGACATGATTAAAATGTGATCAAAGATGTTTAAAGATTCAGACTGAATCTCAAAAGAGCTCGACTCAGAATGTACCAATGAATTGACGAAGCTTTAAATGTCAGAAATCGAAAAGACTTGTCCTGGACGGGTAATAATTTCAAGCTAGTCTAACTGGTGATGTAAGCGTGTCTCGAATAGGACTTGTCTGAGTAGAATGTACCGTATCGAGAGACTTTCTTTGGACTTGACCAGGACGAGTAATAATTTCAAGCTAGTCCAACTAGTGATGTAAGCGTGTCTCGAATCGGTCATGTTCACTGAAAGTGGATCAATTCAAAAAGTGCAAACTCCTCACGCATGTGCAAATTTCTTAAAAATCCATGAGCACATGTGAAGGGGGAGTCCTTCAAAAGAAACAAAAACTCTCAAAGTGTCAACAAAAATGTGTTTATATTCATAAACACTTTGAGAGATTTTCATAAATGGTTTTATGGCAACAATAGGATAGTCATGAAGATATAAGGTGACTAAGGTTAGGAAAAACCGTCCTATGATCCGCCAGAGCCGGAGGGATCTACCCAAGGACAAATCCAATAGATTAGAATTAGAAGTCCTTAGGTATGATTGAAAAAAGGAGAAAATGAGAAAGGAGAAAGAAGGGGTTGAAGAATTAAAAAGAAAAGTTATGAAAAGGGGTGAAAAGAAATAGCCCTCCATATGTTCAACCTTAAGGCAGACACCGGGTTCAACTCATATGCTACTGGTTGTTACTAAGGTGACACTGGTATTGAAGATAAAGACTTCATGGACCCAGTGACGCACTGCACTTAACCTTCTAGCCACTCAAGTTCTCTTAAAAGAGCTTGTTTCATTCTCACGGGGAACCGGTGTAATCTATCGACCTGTCTCTTAGAGATGGTTGATATTGAAACAGGAGACCTCTCCCTAATCTCCGCATAGGAAACCAAATGTGCACTTATCGAGTCTAGAGCCCCGAGATTAATCAAAAGATCTTTTAGGAACACTTAGTATTTCTACAACTGGTGTTCTACATCAATGGACATCAGCTGTAAAATTATCGAGTCCTTCGCAGATCTTAGCAATCTGCCGAGAACGTTTATGAGAGGATTTACTTATGTATTTTCTCAATGATTGAACAGAAATTCCTGCCAGGGTCAACATCAAGCAGTCCTGACAGCAGGTCACTTCGGTAATTCTTTATGAGTTACGCTTGGTGTTCGCGGTGGTTTCAAACGGTCTACAGTCGTGGAGTGATCCCCAGCGACTCACCCATTCGTTGAGCTACTTAGTAGGTCTCATAAGCTCCCTCGGGAGTATCCGAAATGGGAACGGCCATGGTAAGGGTTAGAAGGAGTCTTCACACTATGCTGTTGACGATCTCTAATTTCTTATCTGTAAGTACCGGTTGATTTATTGCTAACTGTTTACCTGCAGCTATACATCATCTCCATGGTGATGGATTCCACATGCTCATACATACTTCATGAAGTCAAAGAAAAGTTCTCACAAAGATCAAAGGATAGAAACAGTCAAAGAAAGATTCTACGCCAAAAACAAGAATCTACAAAGTAAAGTGACAAAGATCAAAGTGAAAGAACGGGAACAACAAACGTATGTATGACAAGACTAAAGACGCATGAGCATGTTGGAAAGGCGCATAACCATCAAAGACAAAGAAGTGACGAAAGGCAGATGACATCATTGGATCACTTCAACAACAATGAAGCATGATGAACTGGAACTATGATTCATCTAATGATTCTTAAAGACGTCAAGAGCTATGAATGTTAAAGTTTAAAGACAAAGATGATGACGTCCCACAACCTTCAATGACCAACACTTAGGGGGAGATTGTTAGGATCGAATTTTATTTATAAAAAGTGTCGGTCATTAATGTGATGTAATAGGTTGCTTTAGAATAACATTATGATGAAGTTTATGTTTAGTTTTAATGATTTTATAAAGTCTAAGGGCTAGTTATGTAATAGTTTCAAAGATATGTGAAGCCCTAGACAACCACTATAAATACTCTTGTAATACCTCATTTTGAGGTTGGTTCTCTTAGTAATAACATAGTCTCATATTTCACACACTAGGAGTTCCCTCCCACTCTCTCTCTCTACTTACTTTCTTTCTCTAGATTTAGGCAAGGTTCATATGTGATTAAGGTTGTTCTATGATCCTACACCGTCATTCTCACTTTTAAATATTATCATCATCCATTAATAAAGTTTAAGCATGGCGTCATCTTTTTTTTCCGACAAAAAAATGACCAAGAGTTCTATCCCCGCCACTTTCTCCAAGAATCTCATCGTCATTCTCAACACCAATACCAAAATTTTACCCACACCCAGGCATCTCCTAGGAAGTTTGGGAGAAGTGCAACAAAGGAAAATATGTCACATAATTGTCTTATATTCAATATTATGCCTCCCTAATCAAGCATTCAGAACTGATTAACCAAAATGATGAAGATGTTATACAATACTTGATCAAAACATAGAGTTTTGGAACAAGACAAATGCAATGTCGGAGGAGAAAATAAGGGAACAAATAAAGAGGATTTATGATCCTTACTCTTAGGTCAGCAATCATGTAATCGTGTTTTGTTATGTAATTTCTTGTGTGTTTCAAATGACCCAAGTCTTTACGGTTTTTGATGTCATAACTACAAACATATTGACAGCCATCATCACACCTTCGTCTCTCTCATTCCATTAGTTACCTAGCTTTATAGCTCATACCTTCGTCTCTCGCTTCATGATTATCATAAATAAATAAATAGAACCAAACAATGATAGTTTAATATCTTGCTAATTTCGTGCTTACAATCAACAATAACAACGGTCTACTTAACCAAACTATGATAGTTGAAATGTAATACATCGCTAATTTTGTTCTTACAGTCGTACTTTGAAAAAGAAAGTAAGCTAGAAAAAACTTAAATGTTGAGAAAATTGGACAATAAAATGTTTAGATAACAACATAGAGTGATGAAGGCCTCGCGATGTTGAACCTCAAATTAAGAAAATCATCAATTGAATCCAATAAATGATCTGTTAATGGTGCAGAGTGATGAAGGCCTTTCACTTGAACCTCAAATTAGGAAAATAGTTACGAGTAGATAATTGCCGTCATGAGCCGTACACGTCCTTCTTAATGAAGAGGATCCAACACTTTTTTTGGTGATGACGTAGACTGATGAAGGCCTTTCGCTTGAACCACAAAAATGAAACTTGCATAAGTGCTTGGGGAGTGTCTTTGTCTGTTATATGTATGGAAAAAATACAAGTGATGGAAAAGAAAAGGTACCATACTTAAAGGAAAATGAACAGGTCGTGTGCATGGCATGCAGGGATAATGATGGTGTGAATTGAAACCGTAGTAGTAAATTGTAATTAATATGTCATACATATTGTGTTCAAAGACACACACGATATCTAACAATACTTATTTTCCCCATGAAATCATTATTGGAGTAAGTAAATCATCATATCGACACTGTCAAAATGATATCCACGATGTCGCACGATGGATATTTTTCCCAATAAGTTCATCATAACATTCGTAGGTCAACAACTCTAATGTGACAATCGATAGACTTTGATATATTATCACGTATGTGGAGCCAACAAAAATCAAGACATTACCCTTTTACACATCAGCGAAGCAAATTACCATGTTTTGTCCTTGCAAAAGTGATTCCGTTTAAGGCTTGGGTTGGTCCGTTTTAGAGTGGACTTGGGCCAAACGATGTCGTTTATGGATAACCTATTTCCTTTGAAAATGCGTTTAAACTAAACGATGTCGTTTTTCTTTTTCTTTTTCTTAAGCATTGTTTATAAAGGTTGTTTCCAACAAGCTTCATGCATAACATATAAACTCATTCCACCAAACCTCATGCACAATAGATAAGTTCACTAAACCTGTTTGTCACCCATTAGACAATCAAAAGGTGTGATCTAGAAATTTTGAATGGAGTTACTCGACCTTCAGTTTACAGATTAGTGATATATTATTATTATTATTATTATTATTATTATTATTATTATTATTATTATTATTTTTTAAAACATCACTTTGTTAGAAACTCATATAAAGTAAAGTAAAGTAACTCCCAATACCGTCTTCCACGGGTTATGGGTCCCAATACCGTCTTCCACGGTGTATGGGGGAGGTTGAGACGTAGACAACCATACCCCTACCTAAGGTAGAGGGGCTGCTTCCGGTTCTACCTAAGGTAGAAAAGGACCTCCGGCCTTTTGTAGGGAGTGAGGATCGAACCCTTGACCTCTAGGTTAAGAGGCAAGGGGTTTTCCAACTGATCCACGGTGTTAGAAACTCATATGTTTTACAAAAAATTAGTGGGGAGTCGCGAAACTATCTGAGCCCCCACTCATTTAGCTGTAGCAAAGCTAATCCTACTGAAGATATTATTATTATTATAAACATCACTTTATTATTATTATTATTATTATTATTATTATTATTATTATTATTATTATTATTATTATTATTATTATTATTATTATTATAGATATGAATGACGTCTTACGTTTTAGAGTGTTTGTTAAATCTTATGATGTTTTTAGAATGATAGAGTTGGGTATTTGCGAAAATTTTAAAATATGCAGATGGGGATAAAAAAAGGTGGTTGCATGGCTGTTAATACTGGGGATTATTGAGTTTTGTGATTATGAGGCCTTTTTTTTTTTTTTTTTTTTTTTTTTTTCTTTTTTTTTTTTAATATAAATTGGAGTTGTATATTGTTAATGCATGGCTATGGATGTAGGTAACGAGGTTGTTATCCCGCGCGTTGCTACGGGGCAATTGTATATGCAAATTTAGCAAAGAAAAATTCGTAGATTGGTGTATTTGAAACAATAGGAAATTACAAATGGAACAAATTAAAGTAATGTCATTACATATGTAAATATATGAATGGAACATGAATTATACAGTTTAGCTATGATAGAAAGGGATAGTTTTGTATTGCGTTTGTTGCATTTCGTAGAGTGAAAGACGGATAATTGGTATGCATAAGAAACTGCAAAAAAGAATGTAAAAATAATTAAAAGGTACAATAAAAAAACAAATATTGATTTTTTTTTGAAATATTTTTTGTCCGGATATATATATATATATATACTAGACGAGTACTCGTGCATAGCAACGTGATTTTATAGCGGCATATAGTTTTAGTGATAAAAAACGTTTAAGGGTTATAAACGAAAAATAATAAAAGTTTGAGGATTTGGGAATTAAACATAATGTTTTGAAACCCGGTTTGACCCGGGTGGTTCAACCAGTAGAACCCTTCCGGTCAAAAAATTGGTCAATTTAAACCAGGTCAACCAAACAGATTGGGTCAAAAACGGGCCTAATTAATCCGGGTCAACCCGCCAGGTTTGAAGTGTCCATGGTCAACTCGGTTTTCGATATATATTAATAGTTTCCTTTTGAAACATATCATTGCCATAATGTACAACCTTTCATTACCAAATTTACCACTTTCACATTTCTCATTTTTAAGTTTTTTGGTTTATTTGCATTAAAATTACAATTGTTTCCTTTATTTGTTTAGATTAAAGGTTTTCAACATTTCACATTGCTTGACTTTTCACTTTTTCACATTGACGATATGCGATATTGTGGTAAATGTTTCATACTTTCATGTACCATTTAAAATCTTCAAACGAAAAAAAAAATGTCGCATGCAATCTCATCTCAATTGATGTTAAAGATGAATAAAGACCATAATGTTAAATAATAACATGTTATGTATTTGTCTAGGGCGCGATTTGCAACGGGCTTCATTTGTACATGAAGCATGTATTTTGTTGGACTGTTGTCGTTCGTTTTTTTGAAATATGATAAACATTAAAGAACAATGCATTGCATAATCTGGTGAAAAATGAATGGGCATTTGTAATGCGCACCATGTGGATAAATAATGCAAGAAGAAATGCTAAAACTTTCACCTTTCTAAACTCTATTATAAAAAGTCACTACTGCCAAACACGGGGGGGTTCTGTATGTTGTTAAGACTACAACATAACATATATCAAAGAATCCCAATCTTTAAGGTTAATAAGTATGTACCCGAATCAAAATCTACCCAAAAATGTATAAGAAATCTCGATCCTATGCAATGAAAAATGAAATAATCTTCAATGGTGTTCTTGTACAAGGTAATAATCAATCAAATTTCTTAGGGTAGCCCTAATGTGTAATTCAATAGCAATAGCACTTTGAATTTCTAAAAAGCATTCCCAAACATCCCCATAGTACAGCAACATGTTGTTGCTCAAATGTTATAATTTTTTGCTTTCGGTGCAAGGTCTCCATGCAAACTCATTTGCATGACTTCAGAGTTTAAAACTGAATATATGCTAGAGTATAGTAAGTAAATGAATCAAATTTATACTGATAATTTTATAAAATTGCCACACCTTGAGCATTGAGTTGGACAAAAATGACAGCTATAATGTCAAACGGGTACGACTTAATAAAATACTCATTACGAAATATTTAAACATGGTTTACCGGCCTACCATAAAGGCCTCTCCAAGATATGATTTTTAAGTTGCAGCAACACCTTCTGTTGGCTGCTATGCAAATTCCAGCAACGCGGAGATATTCCGTTGAAAGCGGCGGCTGAAAAAATGTGATAGCAACATAGATCTAAGAAAAACTTCAAAACTAAATAAATAAATCTATAAAAAAAAAAATTCAAAACTAAAAAAACAAACCTCAAAATATGATAAACTCGTTTGTGATATAGAGGTTCAGGTAGTGGGGTTGCGGTGGTGGATAGACTTAAACGTGGTGGGTCTCGGTGGTGGCGACGGCGCAAATTCCGGCTATGGCAGTAGCTCCAATAAATCCTTTAAAAATTGTCACAAAATTTTTAACAATTCAGATCTGTAAAGAAAATCATAGTGGTGTACCTAAAAATGAGGAAGTTATGTTAGAAAAGAAATATAGGTGGGCAACATCTCCTCTGAGGTTAAGAAATGGAGTGGGGAATACGCTGGAATTGAGGAAAGAAATAGAGGTGGGTTACAACTGGAAAAAGGTTGGCCGAATGTGTTACAAATCGTTTCCAAAGTTTCCAAGTTTCCAAAATGTATTGCCAATTAGAGTTTATTGCTTTCCAAAGTTTCCAGGTTTCCAAATTGACTAATTAAAAGCAAGGGCATTATGGGGATTGACCAAAAATTCAGTTTTCACATTTCACTTTGACTGTTTTCATTTTATAAGTAGTATATATATATATATATATATATATATATATATATATATATATATATATATATATATATATATATTGGTTTTGTTGGAAGTGTGTTGGTCAACTTGCTTAGTATGTGAATGGATGGACAATTAATGTGTGTTCATGCATGTGGAAGTGAAATGAAGCATCAGTAATTAAAGCCACTGTGCTTATAAGTAACACACAAACAGAAAGAAATAATCATTAATTAAACCAAATCTCAATCTAAACACACACACATACACTGTAAAAAGCAGTTTTTTTATAACAAAGAAAAAGATGACAACACATATGCCATTTTTCAAGTAGTTAGTTGCTACTGCTGGCTCAACCTTAGTTAGAGACATGATGGTTGTAAGGTTTGAGAGGTAGGTTACTGTCACATTGGTGGATGAAGGAGAGCTGAGAGAAAAAGCTAAAGAGATAATGAGTTGGGTGGCTGAGAGGGATTTTGTGCTTAGAGAGCTAGAGATGGTGTTTGCTTTTAACTCCTCTGTGCAGATCATTTCAGAGGCCACCAATCTGCAAACTCAAGATTTGACAGAGGTGTCAAACATCTTGGTGAATGTTATAAAGAAACAGAAGCAAGCAGCAGAGCTTTTGTCGTTCATTCAGAAGCTCAAGTTCATGCCATACTGATGCATTTTGTTTTTGTTTAATTTTTTGTTATGTAAGTCTAGAAGTATAGAATCAATGACTTGTTTAATTTTTTGTTATTCGTTGAAGTAAAGCGTAAATTTATTATATATGGATGTAAAATATCGGATTGAATAAAAGATAAAATAAAAGGACTCTATATTCTAAGCAGAGCGGCTTTAAAAGGTAAAAGATAAAATAAATGTACAGAAGTTCAGGACATGATAGTTTTCACCATTGCCAACGTTCATTGCTATTTCTGCATTGCCAACGTTCATTGCTATTTCTTTGGTTACAGAAGTTCAGGACATGATAGTTTTCACCATTTTCACGATGCAATATATGCATAGATTCTTCATTGTAGGTTCCACAGGAAGGAAAGCGTCCACCTTTCACAGATAAACCATGATCATTGACAAATCATGGTTTCATACATTATCTAGGAAAAAAATGGAATATTATTTAAAAAGAGCAGTGGAATAGGACCTATGGACCTATGTAAGAAAAAACACCGGTAAATTATATTCAATCACACACCTCATGTTGATGCTGCTGAGTTCTCAGGTTTTCTCCTTCACTTGATTGGTTTCTTCATGTGGGCAACCTATCTTATCAAATATGCCTAGCAGTTATGAGGCACGCCTCTGTGTGTTAAAATAACATATTGCAGCATAAGTAATATAGTCGTGTTCCAAAATATAGCCTTGTCCCTGTCTTATGAAATAACATAATCTATCGAGAGGTTGGTGGTTACATTTTTAAATACTGTTATATCTAATAAGTTTGGAATGTTTCCAAAGAACGTATCTACTTTTTTTTGTTTTATCATTGCTTAAAAAAATAATATACCGCTTGTAAATTTTACCTCAACTGGAGTAACATCAAGCACTGAAATCCTTGGGTATAGATATATTTGGTACCCACCAGCCTTGTTCCTACGATAAAAATGTTTTGGTTAATTCAAGTATTTATTATCACAAAGTTTTGAACATAAATAAAAAGAGAATGGCAACCTGACCTTCCTCCTTGATTCAGTCGCGTTTATCATGCTTGTGAATAACCTGGTCAGTCATAAAAACACAATCCAATTGTAACGATGGCCCCACCAGAGATCACGTGTTTAGCTGCAATCAGGCGTTGTCGATTGAATGGATGTCGGACAGCCGATAATCGACTGGATGAGTCCAGGTCTGACATGCCATTCAATCAACAAAGCTGGATTATTGCTAAAATTATACTAATGCAACCACGGTTGTCAAAAGAGGTAGAAGGCTCAGAATTCAATTCATCATAGCCTATTTGAGTAAGAAAAACCCAAACCTGCAACAGTTTAACACATGAACCAATCATGTACTTTTGTATAATTTAAAAAACGAAGATAAAATAACAAAATAGTTGGAAATTGATAGCAGATATACAAAAGTATCCACTTAAGTTCTGCACAAAGTTTTATTATTATTATTATTATTATTATTATTATTATTATTATTATTATTATTATTATTATTATTATTATTATTATTATTATTATTATTATTATTGATAAAAAAAAAGTTCATAACGTAAAAAAAATATCATAGTCTAAACACTGCTGAAGTTGGTATAATCTGATTATCATCAGGCCATTGGTTGCACAAATTCTTGTGTATTACATATTTTTATTGAAGCATAAAGAAAGCACACATCTGTCATAAAACACAATGCAATACGATATGATCTATATATAAGTGTAGGGTGCAAATATTTTTAATTAGAGTCAGCATCACGGTTTGAATTGACATGCAGACACTTCAAATGGCAATTTTTTTTAAAGGTTTTTATATGCATGGAGTAAGGAACAAGTAGGGTTGGATCAGTTGGAAAACCCCTTGCCTCTTAACCTAGAGGTCAAGGGTTCGATCCTCACTCCCTACAAAAGGCCGGAGGTCCTTTTCTACCTTAGGTAGAACCGGAAGCAGCCTCTCTACCTTAGGTAGGGGTATGGTTGTCTACGTCTCAACCTCCCCCATACACCGTGGAAGACGGTATTGGGACCCATAACCCGTGGAAGACGGTATTGGGAGTTACTTTACTTTCCTTTACTTTATATGCATGGAGTAAGGGTAAACTTAAATACTTAATATACCCGGTGCTGAACTTGTATACTGCGATTAAGTTACTCTAAAAAGGCATGTGGTTGATGAAGCACCTTAATTTCCATGAAAGAAATTTAGAGCGATCTACAAATACCACAAAGTAAAAGCATTTGATTGAGTACACTCACAAACCATTTGATTGAAATAATTTATAATGCATTTTCTATTTTTTTTTTTTTTTGGAATGTAACATGTTTGTATAAGAAACTTGAAATTTTTTTAGTAGCTATTAAGTTCTAATAAGAATTCTTTGACGATACGTGAAAAGTATATGTTCTTATGCACCCTGCTTCTCCTTGCATTTATTTTTTTCTTTTTATAGGTTAACTATAGACATGTAACTGCAAATAGAATTGTACCTTTGTTCTTTCATGGTGTGGTCAGTAGGCATGTACCGATGAATTTGACTCAGCTGATATTCATGTCCATTTGTATGGATATGTTCTGCTCCCCCAATCCATGTCAGTCGAGACTCATGTTGCTGCAACAAAGATAGCAGACACATTGAAAGACCTGTATAAAGATACGAAAAGTACTAAGGTCACAATGTTCATACTATCCTATAAGCAAATAGGAAAAGACGATAACTTAAAAAAGAAGCAGTTAAACTAATTATTATGCAAAAGTCTTACACTCATGAAAAAAAAAAAAAAAGAAAGAGAAAAAAAGGAATGATGTCTACCAACTAACAAATCTTAATATTTACCCTCATTTGACAAAAGACCTAGTTGTTCAGCAAAGGCACGCATTTGCTGGACAGAAAACTTTGAATAAAGTTGTATTACTCGTATGATTGTATCAACATTTCACTCAAAAGATTGCACCGCAGAACTTTATACACAAAATTTTCCAAGTGAAAAAATCCAATAAAGTTCAGTGTAAAGGATATTCTTCGATCATCATGAAACTGTGCAAAAAAAAGTACCTGTTTTGTCATTTTCAAACAGGCAAAACAACAGGACCTCTTATATCAGATGTTAAACACATACATTCCCCAATGTTGATTAGAAGTCTCATAATTGAGTTCATCATAGACTGATTTATTTGGCACACCAAAAAGGAACACATCATGGACAAAAGTTTACCCCCAACCCATGACTCTAGCATATCAAATTGACAGGGAGTATGAGGCTCAAAATAAAAGCTAATAATTAGAGAAGGTGGTCGACCGCCATGGCTGCAAACATAATAGTTTACCTAGCCAAGACACGGCCGCACACAACCTGATTCAACGTTGCTTGCACTCATCACAGCCTAGATGCCATATAAGGTGCACACATTTGTTGTGAGGCCAACATATGAAATTCATAGCAACAATGAGGGTGACAATAAAGCCTTACATATTGATTAAAAGGCTCAGAACTCACTTCATCATTGCCTGATTTATTTGCCATACCGAAAAGGAATACATGATGAATAAAAGGCTACCCGGAAGGCATGACCTTAGCATATGAAACTGAGAGCAACTATGAGGCTCAGAATAAAACTTAATGGTCAGAAAAGGTGGTCAATCGGCATGGTTGCAAACGTAACAGTTTACCTAGCCAATACACGGTCGCACGCAACCTTATTGAACGTTGCCTGCACTCATCACATCCTAGATGCCATATAAGGTTTGCACATTTGGTGTCACACTTTCAGTGAATGAAAGAATAAGGCTGACAACAAAGTTTAAGAACCAAAAAAAGTTGTCGTCCGCCATGGCTGCAAACATAAAAGTTTACCTAGCCAACACACAGAGAAATGGTGCCTGCATCCATCACAGAGATGGTTCCATGTCAAGTATGCACATCTAATGACCACCATACAATACTAAAAATCAAAAATGAAACTTCAATCAAGACCCACATAACCAAATCATCTGAACCACGCAAAAGCAACAAACTCATACAAAGAAACCCTTAAAAAGAACATTTTCCCTTGTGATATTTTAATACGAATGGGAAACACATAAAGCGCATGGCTGGAAAAATTGACATAAACACAAACCCCTGAATCCAAGTTTTTAATTACAATTAAAACATAAAAAGACAGGTAAAAATTGTATGTAAATCTCTAAGATAAATCAATAATTAAAACAATATAACCAACCCAAATAACCAAAGAATTCCTAATTTTAGGAATATCTCTAAATTAAATGGAAACCCTAACCTGTATGCACTAACCCTAATAACAAATAGGTAATAGAAATCAAATAATTTAGTTTTCACATAAAAGAATATAACCAACAAACCCTAACTTGTATACACTAACCCTAATAGCAAATAGGTAATAGCGATCAAGTAATTGAGTTTTCACATAAAAGAATATAACCAACCCAAATAACCAAATGAGAGACTAAAAGATAAGAAAAGAGAAATTTGTGGCTGGAAAATAAGAATGGTTGTACCTAGCAACAAATGGCACCAATTCAACCACAAATCACAATAAAAAAGGCATCCTTGTACTGAAAAGATGAGTCATCTCACAAAGCAAGTATGCATCCATTAAAATATTACTGTTTACTGTAGTCCCTCTCACAGAAGCAGTATAGCATTAAAATATTATTGTTTACTGTAGTCCCTCTCACAGAAGCACTATAGCAAGATCGGTTCATTCGGATCGGGCGTTGTTCGCCGGTCAGAGCTAATCTCCCCGACGTTACTCACAAAAGATTATTTGGTGTGAGGGAGGAGCGGGTCTAACCAAATCAAGCGAAAGTCGGGTATGGGCCTCAAATACCCAAAAGGTCCACAAAAGATGAACATTACACTACATGCTAAATGTAATATAGAGTAATTGGGCGATTCATTTTTGGTCTTACTATTTTCATGATTTTTGGTTCTATAATGTTGCATTTTGTTTTATTGCGTGACCTCTGTGATTCTTAATTTTTAATATATGGAAGTTTTGGGGTTTTATTAGATTATGTAGTTGCTGAAAGGGTTGCCACCTAAATGGTGAGATAAGTTAGGTAGGCGGTGTATTTGGTGAAGTCACTTTACGTCTGTGAGGAACATATTCATACTAAGGTTTTTTTTTTTTTTTTTTTTTTTTTTTTTTTTTTTTTTTTTTTTTTTATGAGATTTAATGATTTATATGATGTTTTTACTTCATAATGTTGCTCATATATGCATGACCTCTATTCAATGTTCCCGAATACTTTAAGTTTCGATCAGAGTTGACATACTATTGTTGCTGATGGTATGTAAGAGTGAAATGGCAAATGTACACGAAAGACAATATGTAAATGTCATTGGCTCGCAGTTAAACCCAACAGGCATAGGGGAGTCTTATTTAGGTATACTGGTATGATTTGATCACATGCATCCGACATGTTACAAAGTAGGGAAAATGTCGCAACTAATGTCTGCAAATGTTGGCGTTTTCTTTAGTATAACTAACTGTGAACGTACATGCTTTGAGCCTACAAATAGTAACCTTCATTTTATATAAATTGAGAGTGACGTTACATGTGAGTTGCCTACGATCAATGATGAAAATGATGTGTTTGGATCACGAGAATCTGTGCAAAACATGACATACGATGATTTCATATAATCTGAAAAATTACAAAAATAATCAGACAAATCTCTATAAAATTACAAGTTCATTAACTCGTCCGTGCTCTTCATCTCCTCATCTTAATTTGTTAGATGCACGTTTCATAACGAGACATTTGAAAAAATACTGATATATTTTTATGTCTTAAACCTTAAAACTAAGAAAAGAAAAATATTATGTTTATCTCTAGATCTAGAAAAAGGCAAAACAAAGGCACATATAAGATGAATTTATTAATCAAATACTTATCCAAGCTCCTACCCCAACATATTCTTTGGCTTCCATTGTGACTAGCCTAATCCTTTTCACACCCCAAAACAAATTAAAAATCCATTCAATCATCAAATCAATAACCCATATAATAAACGTTGCTTTTTCTTTCTTAACCCCCACACAAACAAACACGAACCTTCCTATCAACCAACCAACCCACCCTTTGTTTATTTAACAATCTTAAATCTCGTTGATTTTGATCTTGGTTTTGAACATGGCTTCTGGATCTTCAAAAGGGTTTGATTTTGCATCTGATGATATCCTTTGTTCTTATGAAGATTATGCAAATCAAGATAATAATAACACTTCTCATTCTGATTCAGCGATTGCTTCTAATTCAGCTAAAGTATGAAACTTGATTCATTTTTGGTCAATACCCATTTGTTTTCTTGGATTGATTCTTTGATTTGTTTGATTTTAAGGTTTTTTTTAAGGTTTGTTAGGGTTTGTGATATGTTTCTTGATCTGGGTTTATATGTGGATTTGTTAAAGGGTTTTGTGATTTGAGTTGTTTTGAGTAAAGGGTATGTGTTATATTATGGTAATTGTTTGGTTTTTGTGATATGTGGGTGTTTGGATTTGGGGTTTGGAATGGATTGTGTAAAGGTGTGGTTTAAATTGGGGTTTTATGGGTGTTTGGGATTACTTATCTGTTTGTGAGGTTTAAGTTAGGGTTATCTGATTAGATGGTGTTTGAGGTTGCTTATTTTTTTTCGGTTTTGTGTAGCTTATAAGCAGAAGCTGATTACTATCTGCTAAAAAATAAGCGTATAAGCAGAAAATATAAGCGTCTAAAAAGTAAAAACACCCTAGTAGTTGCGAGTCTATGAGTAAAGTTTTAATAAACGATCCCAAATTGTTTGAATAGAAGATTTCGCTGCTCATAATCTAATTGTATAAGGTTAACTCGATCAATCCTGAAAAATCTGCTCCAGGTTGTAGATTGTGGTGGAAGTTGCACATTGTTAAATACTTGTATAAATGTTTTTAAATTTCAATATCATATGATTGGATATAAGTGACTTAAGCTGAAAATTTGTAGCAGGAGTTTCATAAGAACCGAATGGCAAGAACATCCGTGTTCCCCAATTCGTCGTACAGTCCACCGGATGATTCTAGTAGCCAAGAAGTGATCCTCTTGGCTGTGGAGAGATCAATGAAGAAACACACGGATAACCTTATGCGTTTTCTCGAAGGGCTTAGTTCACGCTTGTCACAATTGGAATTGTATTGCTACAATCTTGATAAATCAATTGGGGAGATGCGTTCTGATTTGACTCGTGATCATGGAGAGTCAGAGGTGAAGCTCAAGTTTCTCGAGAAGCATCTTCAAGAGGTGAGTTGCAAGAGACTTTATTTTTTGTTTATGAGATGGTCGGGTTGGAAAGGTTAGATAATGACCTCTGTCAGGTAAACCAAACCAAACCAGCCTTGTTGTAGTTGAACTGAAACAAGGCAATTTAGTTTGGCTAGTTTGATATATGCAAAAACGTGAAAGGGCATGGGGATCCCATGCCTGTTGATAAAAATGTAATATGGATGGTTTGGTGTGACACTCAAAATACTAACCAAACAGGGTGTCTTGGTTTGGTAATTTTTCAAACCAGCCGCCTGACCTAGTATCAGCATGCCAACCATCCAAAACCGGCCAAGTTGTTTGGTTTACGGGTTTGATCGGCTTTGGACAAACTATGAGCACCTCTGTAACTTGTAAAATTTCTCTAAAAATAAAATAATGATATACATATTATGACTATCAAGATCTATATCTGTACACAAATATTCTACTTTCCGAAGAAACCAATGTATGTGGTTTTTTTTAGTTCGTGATTATCAACTGTGTTTGCTTGTTGAGCCATTTGCTATGCTCCCTTTTTGGCTAAATCTTTTGGCTCTAAGGGCATGTTTGGTACGGTGGAAAGGAATCCTGAGAAAGGAAAAGAGAATGCTTTCTTACGTTTGTTAGTAGTGGAGAATAGAAACAAGGGATAACCATTCCATTCTCAACCCTCTATTTTCATTCTTAAAAAAAACAAAGAAAGGCGGAGAATCAAAATTAATACTAGTGCCATTCTCCCTGCCCATTCCTGTGTGAATCAAAAGCCACTTAAAAAAATGAGGGTATAAATGCCTAATTTCACGTGCAAGGCACATTGAGTTACAAATATTAAGAAACTCAACTATTTTGTCGATTGCAATTTCCAGTAACCATATCATATTCATCGTTTTACTAATTGTTATGAATCCCGAGCTAAGGTAATTAATTTTCTTTTTTGTTTCATTCTTCTATACAACTGCAAATTTATTATCAAACCATGATTAATCACGGGTTGTATGGCCACCAGTAGGGATGATTTCTTTCAATTATGACGTTTTTAATCACGGGTCGTATGGATCTCAACGTCAAAGAATGGGCCTAGGGGCTAGGATAGGTTCCGTAAGCAAGAGCATGATCAAATAGATGATGATGTATATATAAAAATAAAAAAAGATAATACCAGAGATGATTATAGTAATAATATATTTGATCAAGCCATGATTAAACTTATATATTTGTTGTAACATTCAACTGTAACGTTGGTGAAGTGTGTTATTGTGACTTGATATATTAATACTAGTGTTTGGTTTTTGTGTTAATTTGTTCTCTACGGTAGGTGGTGATCAATGTTAAGGTCTGAGTGTTGTAAGTGTTTGTGATTATTTAACATTGAAAATTCATTCTTTGGTTGTGCCAAACACATGAGTCGATTAAGTGGTCATTTCCAGCAATCCATACTCTACTCTCCCCAAACAGTGGAATCCTTTCTCTTTTATCACCATCATTCTCTTTCTCTGCAATTCCATTCTCTACAGCATTTCCATTCTTTACGATTCAGTCGTACCAAACATGCCCTAAGTCTCTTAACACATTTAACTCTTAGAAAAATGTAGATAACATAGTTTTGATCATTTATAGATGATGAGTCCAAACCTCTGGCTTTTCTCTTTTCACCGTGGAAGTGATTTTAATTGAAGTTTTGTGGTATAATTGCTGCAGGTTCACAGGTCAGTGCAGATTTTGAGGGACAAACAGGAACTCGCTGATACCCAAAAGGAACTAGCAAAGCTTCAACTTGCCCAAAAAGATTCATCTTCGAGTCACAACTCACAGCAAAATGAGGAGCGGTCTTCAACACCTGATGCCAAAAAGAACGATTGTTCAGCCGATTCCCCTGGTCAGCAATTAGCTCTTGCCCTTCCGAGTCAAGTGGCCCCACCTCCACCTGCAGCCCCCCAACAGCAAATGGTTCAGCCGATGAGTCAGCCACAAGGTTATTATTTGCCACCTGGCCAATATCCGCCTTCTCAAGCGCCGCCACCACCACCTCAACAGCAGCAGCAACAACCGCCACCTAGCCAATATATGCAGTCTCAAGTGCCACCACCTCAGCCGCAGCAGCAGCAACCACCACCTCAAGTTCACTCATTGCCACAGTATCAGCAGCAGTGGGGCCAGCAAGTGCAACCACAGCCATCGATGCAACCTGGGTCCAGACCATCATCACCTCAAGTTTACCCTCAGTACCTCCCAAGTCAACCACCCGAACCACTTCCAAGTAGTATGCCAATGCAAATGCCATATTCTGGTATTCCCCCGCCTGGCTCTAGCCAACCAATGACATACTCTTATGGTGGACCAGTCCGAACCTCTCAGCCTCAGCCTCAGCCATCACCACAGCAACAACCCCCGCCACCGCCACCACAGCATCTGAAGCCTGCTTTTGGAGGACCACCAGGGGATGGATATGCGCCAGCCGGTGGACCACCAAGTGGGTATATGATGTATGAAAATGAGGCGGGAAGGGTTCAGCATCCTAGCCAAGCAGGTCACTTTCCACAAGGCGGATATCCTCCGACCCAACAGCAAGCTACTGGTGGTAGTGGGATGATGTCACGTCCTGGACCTGGTCCTGGACTTGCTCCTGGGCAGTTTATGCGTAATAATCCATACAACGAGCTGATAGATAAATTGGTAAGCATGGGGTATCGTGGTGATCATGTTATGAGTGTGATCCAGAGGCTAGAAGAGACTGGTCAGACGGTTGATTTCAATGCAGTGCTCGATAGGTTGAATGGACATCCGTCAGGGGGAAATCAGAGAGGATGGTCTGGTTGATTGGAATTCTGGTGATGAATTACTTGTGTGTGTCTTTTGGATTTTATTATATGTGTTTTGAATAATTCTAACGTGTTTGTGATGGTGATGTCGTATATGGACGGACGGAGAGAGATATTTTTAGTTGGTATCTCTTCGTTACAGCATTTCGTTTGTGGTATGTGGTAATTTGATATAGAGCGGTGAATGCTAGTTTCGTTTTATTATGACTGGTTATTCTGCGAACTATATGCATATGTAAAGTTTGAACATCCGAGAAATAAAAAGGCATCTTGTAGCATGCGTCTGGTGATGTGATGGTGAATCTTTACTTATCTCGTCATCAGAAACCTAGTGTGCCAGCAAAAGCTTTCGCTGCGTGCTTGATGGCCTTCATTATCGCGGTGTTTGTTTGCCATTTTTATGTTCATTTAGCCAATGGTTGGGTCTTATGCTTCTGTTCCTGTATTGTGATCTCTCCACGTGACTTGTTTTGCATGGTTTTTGTCACTTGTCTTTTTTCTGTGTTCTGGATGACCTTTCTTCACTATTGGCTTTATGGTTAGAACGGATATTGGTTGGCTGATGGGTTCATGAGTTTTTTACAATGGAAGGAACCCATACTGTAGTAATGTTCTGATATGTCCATATTTGTAGTATAACACAATAACAGAGTTGAGATCCATGAAAAATACATATATGTCATAGAACCAATCATAGCAATCCATTTATATTTTTCACTTTTTTTTTTTCAAAACAACATATCTTGCAAACGGTAAATCTTCAAGCTACAAAAAAAGTACCATCGCGACGAGAATTAAATGATCTTTCTATAGATATGCATTGTTATATACTTTCGACGAACTTTTTTTTTGCCCAGAAAGAATCATATATGATTCGTAAAAATCATATATGATTCGTAAAAAATCATATATGATTCGATTCTTCGAATCATATATGATTCTTACGAATCATATATGATTTTTCTGGGCGAAAAAAAAGTTCATCGAAAGTATATAACAATGCATGTCTATAGAAATATAATTTAATTCCTGTCGCAATGGTATTTTTTTTGTAGCTTGACGATTTACGGTTTGCGAAATATTTAAGTTTTAAAAAAAGGGTGAAAGTTTATTTTTTTATTTTGATAAAAAAAAATGAGTGGTTAAGATTGCTTGATGGGTTCTATGGTAAAAGTTGGATCTATAAAGAATTTTTCCGACAATCACATAGGTCAATCATTGGTTAAGTTTCTAGGCCGAAAATGTTGATAACATGTCACCTCAACACTAGGTGCTCGTGAGCCATAGGGCTTGTTTTATTGCAAAAAATGTTATCTCAGCACTATCTTCAGGTGTTGATAACATGACACCCTGGCCTACACTTTAACCCAATAAAATAAAGAGTAAATGTCATTTTTTGTCCCTTGGTTTGCCGGGTCAATCAAGAATCGTCTTTGCCGTTAATTTTTTTCGGGTTTAGTCCCCGTGGTTTACAACCCATACGGGTTTGGTCCCTTGACCAAGATATCCATTTGTTGACTGTTAACTTGAAGAGTATTTTAGTCATTTCGTGTATTTTCCATAAACCAACCAAAAACCACATAAACACATCTTCATCTTTTTCACTCTTTTTCATCTTCATATCCATATCCTTTTTTTACCACATGAAACCACAACCACTACAATCATCATGATCTTCAAAACCTAACCCAATCCCTCAGACCAACTACCACTGCCAAGTGCCACCCACATCACCACCTCCATCACATTAGACGACCACACCTACACCTCCAATCCGCCAACACAAAGATACAAAAGCTTAGATTTACAACAAGTGTGTAACAGACAATACACAAACAAACACTCATTCATATCACTTTAAATCTCTCACCCTCTATTGAGTTCTTTTCTAATCTCCAAATCACCACCACCCATTGTTGTCATCACACTCTTCTTTTCTCATATTTCTGTCATTTTTTTCTCAAATACACACCAAACACCACCACCACCACCCTAGTGCTCTAACACCCACTTCAACCTAATCATCATCTTCAACTTTAAAACCCTAACAAAACCAACTGAAACCACGTACATCATTATCATCTTTCAACAAAATTAAATAAAAAACACATCAATCTTTGTAAAGAAAAACACAGACATACACACAAAACCACAAAGCCAACACCAGATCTGGTGGTGGTGGTGCTCTACAGTATGATTCTTACTGGCGGGTTTGAGGTGGGTATGGTGTTTTTATTCAACAATTACAAACCCCAAAATCAACAATGTCGGCGGCTAAAAGAAGTCATTTACTTGATTTATTCAAGAGAAATGTAAAGATTGTTAACTTGATGTGTGAATCTTTTAGGCACTCACCCGAAACCATCTACACCAACCCACCACCTCATCGTCATCGCCATCAACAATACCAAATCTGAATGTATTTATGTGTGTATCATCAATTGAGTGTGGATGAGAAAGAAGATGCAAATATGGGTATTTGACTGAAAGGTTTTGGATTGGGTTTATGGATTAGGTTGAAGAAAATGGATATGAGGATGTGTTGAAGTTGGTTTTTGGGTCTTTAAATTAGTTGAAGAAGATGAATTGTCTTAAGATCTGGTCTCCGACGTGTTGTTGAAAATGAATACAGATTGTTGAAGATGAAATATATATGTGATTGTAATTGTGGTGTTGTGAAATATTTACAATTTCTATGTATATATGTTTATTATTACAATATATATTAATTCACAAAGTCAGCGACATCGTATTGCCCAGCAGAATTCCCGCCAAAACCATGCGGGCCACCGGAGCCCAAGTTTCCCAGCCCAGTCTCGCCTAACGTGATATATTCTGGCTCATCCGAATTGTTAATACAAATATCGCCTAAAAACGTTATTTATATTTTACGATCTTTGCTAAGTTTTGTTAATGACAAAGTATGAACTTTAGTTTATAGTAAAAACATCACTTTAGTTTTTAAGTCTTTTATAACTAGATTTTACATTTCATCTTAAACATAACATTGTTTTTATTTTTTAAATTTGAAAGTGTCACATCACATCAATAAGCATTTATGGTAAGTTTATGTGTTTGACTATCCATAAGCTCTTACACATTTTGGAAGCATTCCATGTTGTTTCAATGTGTGGTTGATCAAGTAATAACTTGATGTGACTTTGGTTGGTTTGGAAAGATTTATGGCAAGTTTGTCTGTCAGTCCTGGCGGAACCCTCAGGGTACATGGGCGGAACCCATTCTAGGGTTCCGCCGGATCCGCCAGACTGCTGGTTTGTTTTGCTATAAATACCAAGCCACTTGCTAGTTTTTACCCATCACTTTAGGACATATATTTCATATATTCTCTCATCTAACCCAGTAACATTTGACTTGTGTGATTCTCTTATGTAGCAAAGGAGTTCACAAGTTCATCAAAGAAGTTACAAGTTTCAACTCAAAAGTTGCAAGACTTGTTAGCTTTGTTATGTATAAACTTTGGTAGTTTATACCTCATTTGTATCTTGTGTAGAAGTGATCGGTTAATATTTTAGGCCTCAAAATACATAGTGTGATGGGAGTGGTTGTACCCTTGTAAAAGAACTCGACATCTAGCTTAGTGTCGAAAAAAGTGGATAGGCGACGTTAGGTTGGTTCTACCTCGAACTAGGACTCGGTATCTAGCTTTGTACCGGATAAAGTGTAAGCGACGTTGTAAAGGTTTCTCCACCGGGAAAGGAGTTTGTTGACTAGTGCTTTAAACTCTTGAGTTGGAAACTCGGGGCGTGGATGTAGGGTAAGGAAAAAGAGTCCTTGTAGCCGAACCACGATAAACAATCGTGCTGTGGTTTGATCGTTTCTAACTTTGTCTTTGCATATTACATATTGTCTTTAGTTAGAATCGTTAATTACACGTAAAGCTTTTCAAAGATTAACAAGTAATTTGAGTTTATATCTTTAATCAAACGTAAAGTTTTAAAAGATAATTAAGTGAAAAAGCGGTAAACTATTCAACCCCCTTCTAGTTTTCCACAATTGGCATCAGGAGCTACATTATTGAAGATCTTTAAAATATATTGTATTTTAAAACTTGGATCGATCCATGGATTTTGAAAATCTCAAAGAAGGGCAACCTATTCAAAAGCCACCGCTATTTGAAAAAGAAAACTTCCTTGAATGAAAAAGTAAATTTGAAAACTATGTGAAATCAATTGATCAAGATCTTTGGCATATTATTTCTATTGGTGATTTCAAACTAACGAAAACAAGTTTTGAAAATCAAGATGGCTATCCTAAACTTGATAAAAACTCTAAAGCTAAGATAATGATTTATAAAGCTTTACCAAGGACCGAATATGAAAGAGTGTATTTTTGTCAAACGGCTAATGATATTTGGAAAAATATGTTAAACTTTCATCAAGAAATATGTCAAGTCAAAGATGATCAATTTGATCTCACATATGAATTAGAAGTCTTAGAAAAGTAATAGATAGACATTTAGTTGAAATAAATACATGTGCTACTAGTTTAAATGTTTTAAATAAAGGTGTAAGTGAAGATGGTTACTTATGTCGAGCTCAAAGTGGCCTTGCTTACGATTCATGGAATGACACGGATGAAGATGAAGCCAACTATCCGGTTTGTGATTCTCAACTAGATAAAACATCAAGCAAGGTACAATTTAAAACCAAACACTTTTGCTTTGACACATTTATCCAAGAGTTTTCTAAACTAGAAAATGAGTCTAAACTTTTATGCAACATGGACCTAAAAACTATCTTTAACAATGAACATTCAAAATCTCTTGTGAACAATCTTGAAAAAGAGATAATGCTAGAAGATAAAATGTCTAGACTTGAAAGGAATGTTGAAATTGATCTAGAATGCAAAATATGTCAAGATTACAAATATGAAATTCAAAGACAAAATGAAAAAGGAAAAATGCTTGCTAAATTTGAAGAAAGTTCAAAAGCTCTCAAAAGCTTATTGAAAAGTCAAAAGTCATTTAGAGATAAAACCGGATTAGGATTTGATTCAAATGCACCATCAACAAGTTAAACAAAACAAGTTGTGTTTATGAAACCTAGGAGAGAATTGTAGGAGTAATTCTATCTCTATTAGGAGCTCATGATAAAAGGATAAAGATATCATGTTCAATATTTTTATATGTTTGTCTAACCTCCTTGGATTCATAAGTATTTTAGTTTAGCTCTCTTACGAGTCAAGAAAATTTGCTTAAAGATTATCTTCTTGGTGGCTCATCTATGGAGCTTAAAAGGTACACGTCTCTTCAACTTACCTTTCATTGCTTCTGGTTGATTAACATTAAGTTTTGTCGTGGGTGATATTAATAGTTTTTACTCTAAGGTGTTTATGTTTTGTAAGTAACAACAAGGATTAGATCCTTCGTGATTAAAGGATTTAGACACTACATCTAGTAGGAGATATAAGGTGTTTTACCTCTTTAAACTTTCGGGAAAAGACACGAGAAACTCTTGAGTGAGTCTCACTTAATACTTGTCTACAAGTGAGCTAACTAAGAATCTCCTAAGTGATTAAACAACCAACACTTTGGTGATGCTTGCAAATCTAGCAAAACCACAACATTTCATAGATGTTTGTAGTACAACATCTTTTGACATTATACCTTATATTTTCAATCGTGTCTTAAATTCAACCACTCTTTTGTTAAAGTTTCATATAAGACACACAAAGAAAAATAAATCATTTGAATACATTAGGATGATTGGGAGAAAATGGTTTATAAACATCTAGGATTTGCACATCAAATTCGACCCATAGTCTTATGATATTGTATCTCTTGGACATTTATACTCATAGTGTTTTAAGTAAATAAACCTAAAGAGTCGAGGAGTCGTTGAATTTAACATTCGATGAAAGACCACCTCCTTCTAAGATATCATCTTTGGTAGATGATGACTTAGTCGAAAGTCCAACATTGATAAGACAAGTAAGTTAAGATGAATAACAAGGAAGATGAACTATTAAAAATGAAAAACAACATCTTTTCGTCTTGTGTCAAACATTGAGTCAAGCAATATTGACAAGGTCATAAAAACTTGAATCATGGGTCATAGTTGTGATTAAAACAAATTTGATAAAAATAGTTTTTGGACATTAGAGTAAAGCAACAATTAAAACAAAATAGATCTTTCAAAATAGAAAATAGTGTAAATCTATGAAAGACTTTTTAATAACCTAAGCAAGCTCCAAAAGCAAGGAATAATCACTTAAAGACATTCCTAGTTATTCACAAGTTTACAATGATTAAGTCTTTTATGACTTATCAAGAATGAGATTAGTGAATTGATGCGTAGGGATTGCACCAGGCTTTACCTCTCGAGGGATCTCGAGAAGCTTACAACCCCCACCAGGCAGTGTACCTGATCGTTGTAGTATAGTATAGTGACAAGTACCGGGGGATTGATCGTTCAACTCAGGATAGTGTCGTTAGGATTGAAATTAATCTAACTAGGTCTAAAGGTGAAGGATGATTCTTTTTGTATTTTTATATTTTATGAAAAGCAAGTAAAAATCTCGGGTACTGGAAGGAGGGGCGGAATTAGTTGCTAGTCAACTAACCCAAAAGCTACTAATTAAACTAATAAACAAGAAAATAGACTAAGGTTCTACAAGATAAGTGAAGCATATCTACCTATAATATGTTACTCCTTGCTAGCTATCCAATTCTACCTATTGAATTGTCACACCTTGTTTTAATTGACGGGTTTTATTCCTTAATACCATTCATGGGGTGGCGTACTTACTTCCCCAATTCTATAAGCTCCTACTTCACTCCTATGTCGAGCCGGCTAAGAAGCTCCTAACATGGGATCACTAGAATTCACTCATGCATTAAATACAACCATAAAAACCTAGTACACATCGGCTCATGTTTCTTAAGATGTTCAAGCAAGTTACACAATGGAGATCTGCCAGTTTTCTTAAGCCTAACATCGAATTCATTCAATCAAAACAAGAATCAATAGGAAACAAGAATTATAAACTAAACCAACTAGATCTATTGAAGTTGTCACGCCTTAATTGATGGAGATAGACACACACATCAACAAGCCCTCATTGATGGAGATAGACACAAACATCAACAAGAAATCAATGAGATCTAATTAATTATACACAAGTTTCACACAATCATAAGTAGACACAAGGTGAATTAGCAAAACATCGTCAAAGAAGAGCAATCAACAATGATAATGGAAACCATAATTAAGATAGAATCAACAAACCAATACATGATGTTTATGGAGTGATTGAAACCCTCTAAGTTGCTGGAAAAACACCTACCTAAACCCAGGAATCGACCTTAGGGTTTAGGGCTTACAAAAAGTGAAGTTATGATGTTATATTTATAGGTATGTTTTCTGTCGGCCCATCTTGACGGCGTCAGCTCGTTTCTCTTGATGCCGTCATGACCATTTTTTCACCAAATTGTAGATCTCTTCGTCCTCTTCGCGTGGGCTTTTGAATCACCTAAATCCGAGTTCGTATGCAAAAGTTATGACCAAAACAATATCAGCTACTCTGCGCGCAAGTTTTGACAAGTTAACACGTGACGGCCTTGGGTGACGCCTTCACTTTTCTTCTAGGCCGTCACCACTTTTACTCTTGACTCCGTCATGAAAAGCCTCTTGACGCCGTCAGGTACTGTTCCCAGCAAGGAAAATTAAGACTTTGCCGTTTTCTTCACTTTTATGCTCCAAAAACGTCCAAAATGCTTCTTTTTCCAGAATTTACTCCCAAAGTACCTAAAATCACAAAAGGAACGATTTAGGGCAATATTTGATCAAATAAATTCAATTCCGGGCTTAAATGACCCCTTAAAAGTGGTTCATTTTTCAACTCATCATGAATCCGTAGGTAAAACTAAACATAGAGAAATGTTTGGAAGTTTACTTGTTCTCACAACAAATAGATCCAACATTATGTTTAGTGTTTATCTATGTGCTCGTTTTAGAGAATATCCTAAAACAACTCTTTCAGAAGAGCTTGTTTGGATACATCAAAAGGTACTACACAACTAGGATTATGGTATCCCAAAAGAACGGGAATAGAAACCATAGTGTATGCCAAATGGAATTATGTCGGTAATAAGTTGATAAGAAAAGCACAAGTGGTACTTGCACTTTTATACTTACTTACCCAATGATTCTCCAAAACGCTTAAGGTTCTCAAATTAGTATCGGATGGAGAAGCACATCAACAAGCTCCACTAGAACAAGCAAACTCGCGTCAACAACGAAATTCCTCTTATCAACATTTTTATCCCTTCAACAAAGGAAGCATCGACTTCAGCGAAAATCCAATCCATTATGTTCTTAATTGACATATTGTGATCCATCATCATCGCCTTGGTAAAAATGTTCATTGAGGAACATCTCAACCAAGAAAGTCTTATACGATAACCATATTGTCGACGTTTTCACGAAACCTCTTGAATGAGAATCATTCATCCTCCCTAGACTTAGTTAAAGACTCATGAGACCTAAAACCTTAGTTTTGAACATTAGGATAAAACCACAAAATTCAAGACAAAACCTTTTTATTTTTTCCTCTATTGTACCCGCGGAACCCTGAGACCAAACGGGCGGAACCCTCCCTTTGGTTGCGCCTGGTCCGCCGAATCTGCAGCATGTTTTATCTTAAATTCAAAACCAAACACCTCTTAACTCACTACTTCAACTTACAAACAGCTATCACTCACTCACAAACACCTTACCACACGAAAATTAGGGCTCTTACTCGCATCTATTCCAATCTAATCAACTTTGTAAGTATTCTTATCATAATTGCATTTTCAATCAAAGTCTAACATTTTCATTTACATACATTAACTAGAATCTTAGGGTTTATGCATAAACTTGTTGATTCATGAAAAACCTTGATTGTAAACTAATCATAATTTTCATTAGTTAGGAATTGTATCTTTTTTGTTATTATCATGATTTACCAAACACACCAAATTCACTGTCTTTCAAAAATCACTAGAACACCACCTTTCACCACATTGTTAAAATAAATGAAAAACGTCATTGAAACATCACTTGCATAATGTCTCTTGAATGCTAAAGGGAATACATAACTAATATGTATTTTCGGGTACATTCAAACGAAGCTATATTGAATTAGGAGCGTTTGGGTTATCTTTTGTTTTGTAACAAACTTGCATTACAAAACGTTTTAAGCATCAAAATGAGTCAAGATAACTGCACCTCCACATTGTTTTCATATAAGCACACACTAGAACATCCACATTGTAAAAGTCATTAATTTAAACTTAAATTTTGTGTTTTCTAGGAATCAACATGCCTCCCGCAACATTCTCCGATCACAAGGAAACTCTTAATTACTTACCCAAACACCATAGGACCAAAGGCCTTACTAAAGATCAAGTTGAAACTTTTAAGGGTCTAGAAAAACACTATGTTCATGAAGGAAGAACCAGTGATCCATCCTTCCTAAAAGGAACATCCATTCGCCAAAACTTTGCCGCAATCAACTTTGATTGCCTCCTAGACATCGATGAGCAAATTTGTCCTAGGTTCATCTTAGAATTCTATGCAACCATAAGCCTTTCCTCGGATGACGATGGTGAGATATCATTAACCTTTACAACCAATCAAGTACCAAATATCATACCCTTGAAAGATTTTGCAATAATTCTTGGTGTCCCTAATGTTGGTGCATGTCTCTGCACGGATAAGTGGCCCCTTTCTAGTCTTGATTCCATTGAGCGTTATCATCCATACGACACTCTTCTTGCTAATAAGAAAGAAATTCGTGAGCATCTCTTTGTTAGGACCTCAACAACTAGGAAGAATCGTTCAGGAAATGAGGTAGATAAGGAACCTTTTGGTATGGAACTCAATGAGCTTAAACCACAATTTAAGAAATGGGAAGAAATTCTTAGAGCCAACGTTATAAGTTCCATAGGAAATAGAGATTATATCAACACATGTCTTAGCTACATGCTCTATAGCATTTCCACCGGTCAACCTTTTAACTTAGCCTATTACCTAGCCAAAAGAATGGCCGACATATCCTTGGTAGGAACAACCGCTCTTCCTTATGGAATGCTTCTCACCCGCCTCTTTAGAGCAATCTCGCCCATTCCTCCTAACAATAAGGGAATGTGCCTTGATTACTCTCTTGTTCCTCACATATTCGTCCCTCTAAGTGATAAAAGAGTCTTCAAAGTTAAGGGCAAGCATACTCGCTCTCCTTCACCATCATCTTCATCATCCGATATAAGCGATAACGATAAACTTCTTAACTCTAAGCTACCCCCTTTAGACTACCTTCAAGAACTTCCCGTCATTAGCAATACATCCGAAGAGTTCAAGCAAACCAAAGGAATATTCAAGTGCTTTGGAAGGTACCTAAGAAAGCTCAATAAGAAGATAGACCGGTTGTGAGATATGTGTTTAAGGAGTGTTTGGCTTATGTAGCCTTTAGAACTTTGTACGTGTTAAACTATGTGATTTGTATTGCTTTTTACTTCCATGCTTTATTATTTTCGTCGGACTATGTTTTGTATGAGCCTTTATGCATATTGACAATATTTGAGGTGTTTGTCAAATTTTCATGCTTATGGAAAATTTCACTAAGTATAGTGAAATTCGCTAGCCCCCGGTTAAAGTCCTATGGTATGAATGTCTACATGTCCATTTTTTGCATTTCCTAATCAAACATATAATAAATTTTCATTTTTAAGAGTTTTCGAAAAATTTGAAAATCGTCTTGACCCTCAAAACGTGGGACTGCCTTGTTTTCCAGGCCTGGCGGAACTGGCGGCACCCTCAAATGGGTTCCGCCGGTGTAAATTTCTAGAATTCCAGAAATGGCCCAACGGACCATCCGGAACCCTCAGGAGGGTTCCGCCTGTGTTATCTCAGGGTTCCGCCAGTCACTTGCAGAAATTTTTTGTCATGTTTCTAAATTTCAAAATTTGTAAAATGTCAAATCTTTATCTTTAGTGAGAAACATCTTTCCTTACTTCCAATAAACATATTAGGACCACTCTCACTCACTAGAACAATTAGGAAGTCATTTCCCGCCAAAAATTCAAATTCAAACATAACTAACCCAAGGAACCCTTAAAAAGGATCCTTCAAACCCTTAGAACATTTTCAACCAAATCACTTCCCATGATCACATAGCATTGAGTGCATAAGTTAGTCTTTCACTTCACCCAATTTCATTGGATTGATATCCAATGATTTGACATGTTCTTGGAAATATTCTAAATCATTGGAAACCTCAACATTTGTATGGTAGAACATCAAATCCAAACACCCCTTCCAACATTTCTTCCACTCTATAAATTTGACAATTTTGCAACAATTCAAATCACATCATCACCATCAAAATCCCTTTTCTTAAGCTTCAAAATCACACCTTTGAAATGACTAAATCCAACACCTCATCCGAATCATCAAAATCCATTAGAAAAACCGCTAGGATTAGTGTAAAGCCTTGTTGCTTCAACAAAACAATCAAATCAAGCTCATCATCAACAAGTGATGCATAACTTGACATTTCTTCACCTATCCAAGATTTCCTTAACCTTACTACCTCAACACCATCCTCAACACCTTACAATACCAATGTAATCACTATACAAGATTTGCTTAATCTTGCTACTCTAACACCCTCTCCAAAGCATTGCAACACCAACATAGCCATTATTCCGCCACCAACTAGACCTTCAAGTGATTCAACATCACCTTCTCAACAAACTCAACCATCAAAAACTCCATCACCTCAATCACCAACACTTACACCAATGGAACTTTTCCATACACCACCAACATCACCAATACCCTATTTGGAAACTTTAGAAGACCTATCACCTAAATCATTAAGCCCTCCATCATTGTCACTCTTTGACACCATTGCTCAAATGGAAACCCAACAACAACCAAGTGAGCAATTAGATAATGAACCCCATCAACCATCATTGGTAGAACGTTTGGCTTTCCGTTATGCTAAACCCTCAATTTTTCCACAAGATCAAGGTCATACACACCTACAATCATTTGTGTTTCACCACATTTACAAAGACCTTCATGGTAATCCTAACAGAGAACCAAGTTTCCGCCACTATGTTCAACAACAAGAACCACAACAACAACAACCACCACCACAAGACCATTCCTAACACTTTGAATATCTATTTCCTTCTTATAAGAAAATAGAAGCATCCTTATGGGAAAAATCTCCAAACACTAGTGAAGAACTCAACACTCATTTAAAACACCTTCATGCTTTCAAGAATATGGTTGACTCTCAAATCAACCATGTTATGGTTTTCCATACGGCGTTACACTCATCTAGTGAAGGAACCAAAAACACCTCCCAACCATCCACATTTACTCCTTCAAGTTCAAATGATCCACCACCACCAGATCAAACCTCTCTTCCACCAAACTTTCCCCGCCATGATTGCGGACATTGCGAAAGAACCGCTCACATTAGTGAAAGGTGTCGAACAGAAATTCGCGAGCTAACCGAAGAAATGAGGTTTATCCTAAACCACATTTTGGACCGTCTAGAATCCTTGTCTCACCCACCTCAAGTTTAAAGTCTCATCCGTAGTAGCACCAAATACACAACCTAACAAGCCAAAACACTCATCATCACCTACCTTAAAACATTCCTTAGGAGGATGTTTCTCATTAAGGATTATGATGTTTTTCTTTTTATTTTTATTTTTTTTCCTTTTAAAGTAGGCTGCTATCTTCCTAATTTCTTGTCTTTGAATTTCTAAAATTCAAATTTTACATGAAATGAAATCCATTCTACTATAAGGTATGCATTGTTTGTTGTCCATTTAGGTATTGTGAGTAAACTATGCCTTGCTATGGTAGCATACATATATCTTGTGTTTTAGAAACTAACCTTCCTTTTTGTAGGATCATTATCCATGTATTATTTCCTTGATACTCCATTTAGGGGAGTAATATTCAAGGGGGAGCATGAGAATTGCATTATTCCGCTTCACAACTCTTATTTGTGTTTTAGACAAAAAGAGCTTTCATGACTTGTTCTACACTTGTCTTGTGCGGCAACTAACATTTTTTTTGTAGGTTCAAAATCCATGTTTCCTATCTTGGCACTCCTTTTAGGGGGAGTATTGTCCAAGGGGGAGCACTTGCATCATTTCGCTCCGCTTCTCTTCTTTTTGTTTCGAAAAAAAGGGGGAGAATTTATATTAAACTTATTCTCATCTCTTCTCTAACTCTTGCATATCACATCATCTTAGCAAAAACAAGTTTTAATACAAACTTTATAAGACTTAATACTAAAACTAGTGGCTTACTTATAAATAAAGCTTATGTTTTTTCATCAACAAAAAGGGGGAGATTGTTAATACAAATATCGCCTAAAAACGTTATTTATATTTTACGATCTTTGCTAAGTTTTGTTAATGACAAAGTATGAACTTTAGTTTATAGTAAAAACATCACTTTAGTTTTTAAGTCTTGTATAACTAGATTTTACATTTCATCTTAAACATAACATTGTTTTTATTTCTTAAATTAGAAAGTGTCACATCACATCAATAAGCATTTATGGTAAGTTTATGTGTTTGACTATCCATAAGCTCTTACACATTTTGGAAGCATTCCATGTTGTTTCAATGTGTGGTTGATCAAGTAATAACTTGATGTGACTTTGGTTGGTTTGGAAAGATTTATGGCAAGTTTGTCTGTCAGTCCTGGCGGAACCCTCAGGGTACATGGGCGGAACCCATTCTAGGGTTCCGCCGGATCCGCCAGACTGCTGGTTTGTTTTGCTATAAATACCAAGCCACTTGCTAGTTTTTACCCATCACTTTAGGACATATATTTCATATATTCTCTCATCTAACCCAGTAACATTTGACTTGTGTGATTCTCTTATGTAGCAAAGGAGTTCACAAGTTCATCCAAGAAGTTACAAGTTTCAACTCAAAAGTTGCAAGACTTGTTAGCTTTGTTATGTATAAACTTTGGTAGTTTATACCTCATTTGTATCTTGTGTAGAAGTGATCGGTTAGTATTTTAGGCCTCAAAATACATAGTGTGATGGGAGTTGTTGTACCCTTGTAAAAGAACTAACTGGAGTGGTTGTACCCTTGTAAAAGAACTCGACATCTAGCTTAGTGTCGGAAAAAGTGGATAGGCAACGTTAGGTTGGTTCTCCTCGAACTAGGACTCGGTATCTAGCTTTGTACCGGATAAAGTGTAAGCGACGTTGTAAAGGTTTCTCCACCGGGAAAGGAGTTTGTTGACTAGTGCTTTAAATTCTCGAGTTGGAAACTCGGGGCGTGGATGTAGGGCAAGGAAAAAGAGTCCTTGTATCCGAACCACGATAAACAATCGTGTTGTGGTTTGATCGTTTCTAACTTTGTCTTTGCATATTTGATGAGGCGAAAAATGATCCGTTTTTAGGGGGTCATTTAAGCCCGTATTCGAATTTATTTGATCAAATATTGCCCTAAATCGTTCCTTTTGTGATTTTAGGTACTTTGGGAGAGAAATCTGGAAAAGGAAGCAATTCGGACGTTTTTGGAGCATAAAAGTGAAGAAAACGCCAAAGTCTTAATTTTCCATGTTGGGAACAGTAGGTGACGGCGTCAAGAGTAATTTCCTGACGGCATCAAGAGCAGAAGTCCATGACGACCCAGTACAGATTTGACGGCGTCACGAAGGTAGGGCGTCAAGAGTAAAAAGTCATGACGGCCTAGAAATGATTAAGTCTTGACGGCGTCAAATGTAGATCAAGGCAGTCCGAGAATAGTTTTGGCGGCGAGGTGACGGCGTCACAATGTTGGTCTTGACGCCGTCAGACCCATTTTTCTATATATAGTTTTCTAATTTTCACATTAAAAGGGAGAAGTTTAGAGAGAAGTTTTGGAGAAACCCTAAGTACGATTTTGGTGCAACTTTTACAGGTTTTTCAAGGGTTCCAAACCCTTGATACCTTTCATTGTAATTGAGATAAGTGTTCTTTTAATTCAATCAATATGTCTATGTGTTGGTTGTCTATATCTTGTTCTTATCTTAATTCCATCATGCTAGGCTAGATCTATCTTGTGTTTGCTTAGATCTAATGAAACCTAGATGTTAATTATGTGTTGATTACTTGTTTATTCTTGTCTTGGATGAATGATTTATATGTTAGGCTTAAGAAAACTGGCAGATCATCAATTGGTAACATGCTTGAACGTCTTAAGAAACATGAACCGACGCGCACTAGGTCTTTATTGGTTGTATTTAATGCATGAGCCACTGTTTACAATCCCTATAGTTGTGCTGGGCATGGTGTAGGAGGAGATAAGAGCTCATAGAATTGGGGAGTTAAGTGTGCCACCCCATGAATGGTATTAAGGAATACGATCCGTCATCCATGCAATTATAACAAGTAATTAACGTGTAAAAGATGTCTAGGGAGTAGTGAAATCTAAGTAAACACATTTTCTCCACTTACTGCTCACAACTTTAGTATAATTTAGTTTATTTTCATTTCTAGTATTTTATTTTGATTGCATCTTTAGTATTGGGTTAGTTGATTAGCAACTAATTCCGCCCAAATCCTTCAAACCCGAGATATTTACTTGCTTTCTAAAAAATATAAAAATACAAAAATAATCATCCATCACCTTTAGAACTAGTATTTAGGCTTTCTAATCCTAGCGACACTATTCCTAAGCTGAACGATCAATCCCCCGGTACTTGTCACTATACTATACTACAATGATCAGGTACACTGCCTGGTGGGGGTTGTAAGCTTCTCGAGATCCCTCGAGAGGTAAAGCCTAGTGCAATTCCCACGCATCAAGTTTTTGGCGCCGCTGCCCGGGGAATAGTTATTGTCTAGGTTAGGATTTCTTTTTATTAGGTCTACTTGCTAGATTCCTTTCTAGTAAGATTTTATTTTTATTTTTAGGTTTCTTTAGTCTATCTAATTCTTTGTGCCTTTGTTCGTAACCACCCGACACCATGGACAACGGGAACATCTTTAAACCCGTCATCCCACCACAACAAAACCCACCATTAGAACCCTTTAGGCCCCGAACCTTAGGAGAGTATTCCCGACCTAGCCACCAAGGCTACCGTAACACCATTGAGCTCACCGGAGCCAACGTGACCCCCTTGCGATCCGACCCCATCCGGTTGGTGCAAAGCGGATGTGCATTCCATGGACTTCGTTCCGAAGATCCAAACCAACATCTTAAGGACTTCCTCAAAATCGTAGATTCCATAGACCTAGATGTTGCAACTAGAGAGACAACCCGATTACGCCTATTCCAATTCTCTCTACGGGATCAAGCTAGTCAATGGCTTGAGCGTTTACCCGCGGGATCCATCACCACATGGGATGATCTCACCACTCGTTTCCTTGCTCAATTTTTTCCACCGGGGAGAACTACTAAGCTTAGAAATGACATCTTGATGTTCCAACAACGTCAAAATGAATCTCTTTATGAAGCATGGACTCGTTTCAAGGACTTACTGTAACACCCCCTAATTTGAAATGCGGCAGCGGAATAGAAATTAGGGTGTTACGGTGAGGATCGATGTCATAATGATAGAAAACGACTCGAAGAGACGTTTTAAAAAACATAATTTCATTTATAAATATTTGAAATACAATAGGTCCTTATCAGAGTATATAAAAACTTGATGTTTTGAACTAAATCAATCATTATTTATTTTACATCATATTTGATAATAATTAAACATAATTTGAAGATTTTTGCCGCCCGTTCCATGCTTGCTTCCCTTGTCAAATACCTGAGATACATGCTTAAAGTCAACAAAATTGTTGAGTGAAATCATTGAGTTTGAATTTAATAATCATTTTGATACACAAGCAAGATTGTATTGGAAAATACAATCAGTTTGAAAACATTGATATTGCAGTTCTTATAATGCACTAAGTCTCATGACACGCAAACGTTAACAAATACCTTAACGGCGGGTGTATATCAAATCAATGATACATTTTTGCCCTCGTGTAATAGGTGATTTGCCAATTCCTATTTTTACTCAAATATAATTATCACGACTAATGCGGCTAACCACATGCATATGGCATTCCGTCAAGCATTAGTGGGACAGGCTGTCAAACCTTAAATAGATCTATTCATTATATTCGCGTTCACCGCAGTGATTAATGGTTCATGAATAAGGGTCTTTTGGCAATAGCTAACTTAGGCATATATCAGTCAGGAAAGCATACAGAAAATACTTGTGAATCTATTTATAGCATGTATCCCCCTCACGGAGTTTTGAAAATAATTAAATGTGAGGCTATGACTCACCTTGATTGATACTGAAAATGAAGAAAATAAAGTCGGATGAATTTTTATGAAAACGGCTTCGAAACACAACCTGATAAATAAATTTATCTAAGAAATTGACCAAAAACTATTCGGTAACTTTAAAGAAAATAACGAATATTAGATATTCGTTATGACGATTAAGTGATGTGCAGTGAAAATATTGTGATATGCATGATATGACAAAATATGATTTTTAAAATTATCCATCGAAGTTTTAAACATAACTAAATATTAATCTTTTTAAAATATCGTTATATATTATTAACGTTAAGTTAATAATATATATATATATATATATATATATATATATATATATATATATATATATATATATATATATATATATATATATATATATATATATATATATATATATATATATATATATATATATAAACAATATTTAAACATGATATGAAATAATAAAAAAAAATATAAAATAAATAAGAATGATAAATAAATTTAGTCTTTGTCTCCTTTTCCAATTTTTTTACCATTTTTACATTAACGATACTTGCGTTACACCGTTAGTCCTTTATATATATTTTTCACTATAGTCCTCTACTTTGTCCAAAAGTCAATACAAACCTTCTAATATTTATTTTTATCACATTTTATCCTTAGATTTCTGTATTTACAGGTTTAGTCCTTGATTTTCAATATTTACACATTTAGTCCTTCTAGGTGTCGTCGCGTTACATTTTTAGTCCAATTTTACAAAAATGATTATGGAACTTTTCTAAAATTTTTCGTAGCTTATTAATTAAGTATAAAGCTTATTTTAACTGCTTATTCACTTAAAAGCTTATTTTTATAGCTTATGGGCCTGGTTCGAATAAACTTAAGGCCCGTTAAGATTTTTGGAGGCGAGGGCATGGAAAAAGTTTTGGGCTTGGCTTTGGACCATTTTTATGATTCTAAAAACATATCTTATAGGCCCAGTGGGCTTACGGTTTTCAAAAGCTTAGTGGGCTTTAGTTAAGCCCACTCGACAACTTAAAGTTTATATATGAAAAATTAAGTTAGAAAAATCCGGTTGAGTCCTTTTAAAATGGATCGGTTAGAGTGTCTAAACGTGATTATTTTTACGAGTTGTCTACATGAAAACTTTAGTTTGCTAGGTGGTCTATGACGTCGTGAAAAGATTTGGTACCATTGTTAAACTAGATTTTAAGTTACACGTTGTTTTAGTGACATGGTTAGGTCGGTATAATAACTTGAAAACTAATAAAATTTTACTAAGTGTTATACTATTTTTATGTCGATGGATGCAAGTAGAAATAGATGCATGAAATGATTATACCGTTACAACTAGAGTGAATGATGTGTGCTACGTGATTCCTAAGCCATCCAAGATAGAGGCAAATCACGTTTCGTGTACTACTAACAATTATATACGTGAATTTAGTGTGCAAAGTGTAGACGTATAAAACAATATATACGAAATGCATGATAACGTGAAATCGTATGAAATGGATTTAGAACTAGTGCAAGAGACTTACAAACACTTTTAAAGTGAACTAGATTCGAGCTAGGAAGAAAAGAACACAAGAATTCTCGTCAAACTATATAACCCGATCGTTATATATATTAATTTGAACCCGAAATCTTTCCTTTGCTTCCAATAATTTACCCACGACTACTAAGTCTTTTGAAAACAGTTTGAAGGACGAATTTACTAAGTGAAAGAGTGTGTGAATGAATATGAGCTAATGCATGCATGTAGTTTATATATTACTTGAATACATAACACATAAGTGAGTAAATTTCAATGTGAACTTCACACTCACTATTCCATGTCAGTGAACTAGCTCTAGGTGTTTATTATATTGGTTTTAGAAGGTGTTGTGAGAGCATATAATGAGGAGAATGTTGGGGTGATTCATGCATATGTCGACCAAGGCATTTTCCATATATACGATTTACCAAATCGTATACCACTTGAGAATACTTGATCATCCTTAACATTTGAGCATGAAATCATCTTATGAATAATATTAGGAACGTATAGAAACAAACTAGATTCAAAACGGTTAAGTTTTGAATATAGTGTAATTTCGATTTGGGTTTGTTATGGTCGACTACTTTGCCTCTTAAAAACGTATCAAAACTCAACGTAGGAACGCGAGACTTGGCACACTAATTGTTGGCTAGTAGGTTAACTAGATGGGAAAATAAAATACGTGGGTTGTGTGTAAGATTTACGAATAAATGGTGCGATTTGGAGGGTGTTTGAATTGTGTCGATCGGATGAAAACTAAACAAATTAGATTTTGGGCTTAGGTTTAGTGGGCTTAGGAATAGTAAAAGTGATGTGGGCCGAAGGTAATTAAGGGTTCGGTTAGGTTAATTAGGAAATTAGTGAATTGTAATTATATTTAATAAATATAATTAGATTTGGATTTAGGTTTAGGATTTAAATGAAAAGTTTATGTTTCGTGTAACGTGTCGAGGATTAATTCCGTCATTTCGTGAATTATATTATTTTGTGAAAATCACCAAAATAATATAATAAGAAAAATTTTAGATTTTTCCGAGGAAATGGGAATTAGAAATGATAACGAAAGATTAAATATTTATTAATGATTTGATTACAAGAAATTTTTACAGGGTTCTACAGTACCCACTTGTCATTCTGAATTTCGTCCCGAAATTCGATTTTAAGAAATCTAACAAGTGCGTTCTATGAAAATAAGTGCGGATATTTCTCACGGAATCTATCTTCTCTTTCCCATGTATAAGTCGGTCCTCGCTTTGAGTCCCATCTTACTTTTACAATGGGGATACGATTCTGTTTGAGCTGTTTAACTTCTCCATCCATTATTTCCACAGGCTCTTCTGTGAACACTAGTTTGTCGTCCAATCTAATCTCTGTTAGTGGAATGACGAGAGTTTCGTCTGACAAACATTTCTTGAGTTGGGACACGTGAAACGTAGGATGTACCCTACTAAATTCATCCGGAAGTTCTAACTTATAAGCAACTGAACCAATTCTCTCCAGAATTTTGAAAGGTTCAATATACCTCGGATTTAACTTTCCACGTTTTCCAAAATGAATCATTCCTTTCCATGGCGAAACCTTTAACATGACTATGTCTCCTACTTGAAATTCCATAGGCTTTCTCCTGACATCAGCATAACTTTTCTGTCTGTCACGAGCAGCTTGCAAGCGTTGCTTGATTTGGAATATCTTCTCAGTAGTATCATGTATTAGCTCTGGTCCGGTAGGTTGCATATCACCAACTTCTGTCCAACAGATTGGTGATCTGCACTTTCTTCCGTACAGTGCCTCAAAAGGTGCAGCCTTTATGCTGGCATGGTAGCTATTATTGTATGAAAATTCAACTAATTGCAAGTGTCTATCCCAACCTTTTTCGAAATCAATCACACATGCTCGGAGCATATCTTCCAAGGTTTGGATTGTTCTCTCACTTTGTCCATCAGTTTGCGGATGATAAGCGGTGCTCATATCTACCTTAGTACCAAGAGATTTCTGTAGCGATTCCCAAAATCTCGATGTGAATCGGCTATCTCTATCAGAAATAATAGATATTGGTACCCCATGTCTAATCACAATTTCCTTAAAATACAACTGAGCGTGTGTTTCCATCTCGTCAGTTTCCTTGATTGGTAGGAAATGTGCAGACTTGGTTAATCGATCGATGATAACCCAGATTGTGTCTAATCCAGTCGAAGTCTTTGGTAATTTGGTAATAAAATCCATTGTGATTCTTTCCCATTTCCAGACCGGAATCTCTGGTTGCACGAGTAATCCTGATGGTTTCTGAGTCTCTGCTTTTACTCTAGAGCAGGTCAAACATTTACCAACGTACTCGGCGATATCAGCTTTCATATTTGGCCACCAATAATTCTTCTTAATATCTTGGTACATTTTATTGGAACCGGGATGAATAGAATATTTGGATTTATGAGATTCATGCATGATAAGGTCTCGAATACCTCCAAATAGAGGAATCCAATATCTTTCCTTAAAACATAACATTCCATCATTTCTTCTCACAAATTCTTTTTCATTATTTGGCATTCTGTCAACCTGATCTTCCAGGTTTGACCTCCTGTCAATTTTCTCATATTGCCAGTTTTCTTCTTGTAGAGCTCCCATTTGAGCTTTGATGATTTGAGCAGGAAGTGGCGAATGAATTGTCATTCCTAGAGATCGAACTCTAAGAGGTTTAATTCTATCTTTTCTACTCAACGCATCGGCTACTACATTCGCTTTACCAGGATGGTAACGAATTTCACAGTCGTAGTCATTGAGTAATTCTAACCATCTTCTTTGCCTCATGTTTAGCTCATTCTGATCTAAGATATGCTGTAGACTCTTGTGATCGGTGAAAACCGTACACTTTGTACCATATAGGTAATGTCTCCATATCTTAAGAGCAAAGACTACTGCTCCTAATTCTAGATCATGAGTGGTGTAGTTTTCTTCATTCTTCTTCAGCTGTCGTGAAGCATAGGCTATAACTTTGTCTCTTTGCATTAGTACCGCACCCAATCCATGATGAGATGCGTCACAATACACTACAAAGTCCTCATTGCCTTCTGGTAATGCCAATATTGGTGCTTCACAAAGCTTTTGTTTCAGCAGTTGAAATGCTGACTCCTGCTTCTCTTCCCAGTTATACTTCTTGTTCTTCTGGGTTAGTTCCGTCAATGGTTTTGCAATCTTTGAAAAACCTTCTATAAATCTCCGGTAATAACCAGCGAGACCTAAGAATTGACGAATCTCGGTTGGGGAGGTAGGTGACTTCCAACCTTTAACTGCTTCTATCTTCGCGGGATCTACGTGGATACCTTTGTTATTGATGATATGGCCTAAAAATTGTACGGTAGAAATCCAAAAATCACATTTGGAAAACTTGGCGTACAACTTTTCCTTCTTAAGTAACTCCAAAATAGTCCTTAAGTGTTCGGCATGCTCTTCTTCATTGCGCGAATAGATTAAAATATCATCAATGAACACAATAACGAATTTATCCAGGTATGGTTTGCATACCCGGTTCATTAGATCCATGAATACAGCTGGTGCATTGGTAAGACCGAATGGCATCACCTGAAATTCATAATGTCCGTATCGTGTTCGAAAAGCTGTCTTGGGAATGTCCTCTTCCCTAACTCTTAGTTGATGATATCCTGATCTAAGATCAATTTTTGAGTACACACTTGATCCTTGCAATTGGTCAAATAGATCGTCGATCCTTGGTAATGGATATCGATTCTTCACCGTGAGTTTGTTCAACTCCCTGTAATCGATACACATTCGGAACGTTCCATCTTTCTTTTTGACAAATAGGATTGGTGCTCCCCAAGGGGATGAACTCGGTTGAATGAAACCTTTATCTGATAGTTCTTTTAACTGTTCAGATAATTCTTTCATTTCGGAGGGGGCTAATCGATATGGTGCTTTTGCAACGGGTGCTGCTCCAGGCACTAAATCGATTCGAAATTCTACTTGACGAGTTGGTGGGATTCCAGGTAAGTCTTCGGGAAATACATCAGAAAATTCTCTTACAACTGGCACTTCATCAAGTTGTTTCTTCTTTTCTTTTGTTTCTCCTCCCGTTACTTGAATTTGAAATACATGGCATCCTTTGCTTATGTATTTCATCGTTTTGGCATATGAAATAAAATTGAAAGAAGTTTTAGGTTTATCACCTTGGATGATTAAGGTTTCACCGTCGAATGGAATCTGGATGATTTTCTCATCACAAATTATTCTTGCACGGTGTTTAGATAACCAATCCATACCAATGATGACATCAAAACTTCCCAATTGGATGGGCATAAGATTTATAGGGAAAGATTTATTTAGAAGGGTTAAGGTGCAGTTTTCGAGTAGGGTATTGGTACTTAAAATATTTCCATCTGCTAATTCTATTTCATAGATAGTATCTAATTCTACAGGAGTAATATTTAGATTTGCGGCAAACGAAGTAGACACAAAACTTTTATCCGCTCCTGAATCAAATAATATCTTAGCATCTTGTTGATTTAATAGGAACGTACCAGTAACAACATCTGAATTCTGCGTTGTGTTCCCATCACCAAGTACATAAGCTCTTCCTCTGGCAACATTATTGGTAAATTTTGGACATTGAGGTCTGTAGTGTCCAACTTCTCCACAACCATGGCACTTTACTGCTATCGGTTGGGTATTGGCCCCAGTCGCTCGACAGTCCCTTGTCATATGACCAACTCTTTTACAGTTGCCGCAAACAGCTCTACATGCTCCAAAATGATGCATGTTGCACTTGTTATATGGGGGTAACGTTCCAGAATAACCTTTACTTTCTGCAGGCACTGCTGCATAAGCTCGGGTAGCTTCTTGTCGACGATTTTGTTGTTGATGATGATTATTACGATTCTGCTACTGATCTTTGTTGCGATTCCTGCCTTGATTGTTGTTGTTGCTGTAGCTACGGTTACCATTGTAACTGTTGTTATAGCTGCGGTTGTTGCCATTGTTACTCCCTCGGTTGTCAGCACTTCTCTTATGCTCATTAATCACAGAGGTAGAACCTCTTTTGATTACCCGGGTTAACAATCTCTGGGCAAGCTCCATAGCTTCCTCTACTGACTTTGGATTCGATGAAGTAACATCTCCTTCAATGGATGGTGGCAGTCCCTCTACGTATTTCTCCAATGCTTGTTCAACATCGGGTACTATAGTTGGACACAGCACTGACAACTCCAGAAACTTTCTGTCGTATGTCTTCAAGTCATTGTACCTTACAACTAGCTGATGAAATTCATCTTCTAGTTTTCGAATCTCTGTTCTTGGACAATACTTCTTCAACATCTTATTTTTCAGCTCATTCCACGAAAGTCTGAAAGCTTCATCTGGACCCATAGCATTCGCAGTAGTGTTCCACCACGATAATGCCTCTCCTTGAAGAGTTCCAGTAGCAAAGGTAACTTTGCTATTCTCAGGACAACCACTCCTCTTGAAGACTGTCTCAGTATGCTCAAACCAATGTGCCATTTCAGTCACTCCTTCAATTCCTTTGAAGTTTGTTGGCTTGCAAGTCATGAAATCCTTATAAGTACAATTACGTGGAGTAACTATATTAGTTTCATGATTTGCACCATTGGTATTATTCAAACGATCCGCTTCACGAGCTGCGGATATTCCCTCAGCAATCATTCTTTGAACCTCAGTGGGGGTCAAGATCACTTCTGGGTTAGAGTTTTCGCTACTTGCATGCTCCATTTTTCTATTAATAATACAAAAATATAGCATTTAGAATTTTAAACAACCACTTGTTTTAAAGATTCTTGTGAAGTAGGGAAAACTAAATTTTGAGTCTTAATAATAATTGGACATCATATGTAGTTTTTATTTTGATACAACAATCATAATCATTCCGATATGTTAGATACAATTTTAATACACATGAACAACCATAAGCATAAGTTAACATTTGTAAATAGTAATATCAAAACCAACAACATAACATTAATAACTTTAAATCAGTTGAGTTGTTATAACAAAACGATACAAGCTTATTAATGCCACATGCGGCAGGCTTGAATGCCTTATTACTAGTACAAATACCAACTGTCTCTAATGATCAGGTATGTTCACATGTTCTCCCATCTCAAAGATCTGAAATCGGAGCTCTTGCATCTCGGTATGATGTTGCATCTTCATATCCCCTACAATGTTTTCCAATGTATCTGCTCTTCGGCGTGCAAGCTGGGCTTCCCAAGTACGGTCCTGTCCCTCTCTCCGCAATGATATCGCGAAGGAACGTGTCTCCGAGATATCCGAACGTATCTGAGCTAACCCTTGTTGCAGCTCTATCCTATCGGCTATAAGGTTATGTAAGGTGTTGTGGGTAGTATCTGAATGGTCGTAAGATGAATAATCAATCATCTATAGAAGTGAATCTATCTGATCCTCGTGATGCTCCAATCGCGTCACTACTACAGAAGGTGTAAAGGTAGAAGGAATTTCCACCCTAGTACTCTCGCCAGTTTCATTGATATGAGCTGGGGGAGTAAAACCAGGCGGATAGGGTAATGATGGTGAAAGGGGAGAAATAGAATCAGAAATACGAAGGCGGCTGGAGGTAGGTATATCTACTTCAGGGATAGGTTCTCTTTGGTGAAAATTATACGGATAAGTTTGGCTGAAAAGGTTGAGTAGGTGATCGGGTGCATATGAATTATGATGTGGAAATGGTGTCGATAAAACAAAAGTATTGGGATTCTCAGGCGTTGTAGCAATTTCGTCTTGCTCGTAGGGTTCTGTTTCTTGAGAAACAGCGTCAGGTACAGTAGTAGAACGATAAACAGGCGAAGTAACGGACGCGACGGAAATATCAGAGTCGGATTCGAACATACTCATATTGACACAATACTGTAACAATTCATAAATAGCGCAGAATAAGAATTTATTATCATACAATTTTAACATATCGCAATTAAAATATCATAGCTTAATGATTAACTTACGGAGTGCTGTAGCAAGCAGGTACGGCGGGCAAAAATTTATATGATAAAACTTTAATTTATTTGAAAGTATGGTTATAGTTCAATGTTTGAAAACATTTGGTTCTCTATAACGATGTCTCTGATGCCAATCTGTAACACCCCCTAATTTGAAATGCGGGAACGGAATAGAAATTAGGGTGTTACGGTGAGGATCGAAGTCATAATGATAGAAAACGACTCGAAGAGACGTTTTAAAAACATAATTTCATTTATAAATATTTGAAATACAATAGGTCCTTATCAGAGTATTATAAAAACTTGATGTTTTGAACTAAATCAATCATCATTTATTTTACATCATATTTGATAATAATTAAACATAATTTGAAGATTTTTGCCGCCCGTTCCATGCTTGCTTCCCTTGTCAAATACCTGAGATACATGCTTAAAGTCAACAAAATTGTTGAGTGAAATCATAGAGTTTGAATTTAATAATCATTTTGATACACAAGCAAGATTGTATTGGAAAATACAATCAGTTTGAAAACATTGATATTGCAGTTCTTATATTGCACTAAGTCTCATGACACGCAAACGTTAACAAATACCTTAACGGCGGGTGTATATCAAATCAATGATACATTTTTGCCCTCGTGTAATAGGTGATTTGCCAATTCCTATTTTTACTCAAATATAATTATCACGACTAATGCGGCTAACCACATGCATATGGCATTCCGTCAAGCATTAGTGGGACAGGCTGTCAAACCTTAAATAGATCTATTCATTATATTCGCGTTCACCGCAGTGATTAATGGTTCATGAATAAGGGTCTTTTGGCAATAGCTAACTTAGGCATATATCAGTCAGGAAAGCATACAGAAAATACTTGTGAATCTATTTATAGCATGTATCCCCCTCACGGAGTTTTGAAAATAATTAAATGTGAGGCTATGACTCACCTTGATTGATACTGAAAATGAAGAAAATAAAGTCGGATGAATTTTTATGAAAACGGCTTCGAAACACAACCTGATAAATAAATTTATCTAAGAAATTGACCAAAAACTATTCGGTAACTTTAAAGAAAATAACGAATATTAGATATTCGTTATGACGATTAAATGATGTGCAGTGAAAATATTGTGATATGCATGATATGACAAAATATGATTTTTAAAATTATCCATCGAAGTTTTAAACATAACTAAATATTAATCTTTTTAAAATATCGTTATATATTATTAACGTTAAGTTAATAATATATATATATATATATATATATATATATATATATATATATATATATATATATATATATATATATAAACAATATTTAAACATGATATGAAATAATAAAAAAAAATATAAAATAAATAAGAATGATAAATAAATTTAGTCTTTGTCTCCTTTTCCAATTTTTTTACCATTTTTACATTAACGATACTTGCGTTACACCGTTAGTCCTTTATATATATTTTTCACTATAGTCCTCTACTTTGTCCAAAAGTCAATACAAACCTTCTAATATTTATTTTTATCACATTTTATCCTTAGATTTCTGTATTTACAGGTTTAGTCCTTGATTTTCAATATTTACACATTTAGTCCTTCTAGGTGTCGTCGCGTTACATTTTTAGTCCAATTTTACAAAAATGATTATGGAACTTTTCTAAAATTTTTCGTAGCTTATTAATTAAGTATAAAGCTTATTTTAACTGCTTATTCACTTAAAAGCTTATTTTTATAGCTTATGGGCCTGGTTCGAATAAACTTAAGGCCCGTTAAGATTTTTGGAGGCGAGGGCATGGAAAAAGTTTTGGGCTTGGCTTTGGACCATTTTTATGATTCTAAAAACATATCTTATAGGCCCAGTGGGCTTACGGTTTTCAAAAGCTTAGTGGGCTTTAGTTAAGCCCACTCGACAACTTAAAGTTTATATATGAAAAATTAAGTTAGAAAAATCCGGTTGAGTCCTTTTAAAATGGATCGGTTAGAGTGTCTAAACGTGATTATTTTTACGAGTTGTCTACATGAAAACTTTAGTTTGCTAGGTGGTCTATGACGTCGTGAAAAGATTTGGTACCATTGTTAAACTAGATTTTAAGTTACACGTTGTTTTAGTGACATGGTTAGGTCGGTATAATAACTTGAAAACTAATAAAATTTTACTAAGTGTTATACTATTTTTATGTCGATGGATGCAAGTAGAAATAGATGCATGAAATGATTATACCGTTACAACTAGAGTGAATGATGTGTGCTACGTGATTCCTAAGCCATCCAAGATAGAGGCAAATCACGTTTCGTGTACTACTAACAATTATATACGTGAATTTAGTGTGCAAAGTGTAGACGTATAAAACAATATATACGAAATGCATGATAACGTGAAATCGTATGAAATGGATTTAGAACTAGTGCAAGAGACTTACAAACACTTTTAAAGTGAACTAGATTCGAGCTAGGAAGAAAAGAACACAAGAATTCTCGTCAAACTATATAACCCGATCGTTATATATATTAATTTGAACCCGAAATCTTTCCTTTGCTTCCAATAATTTACCCACGACTACTAAGTCTTTTGAAAACAGTTTGAAGGACGAATTTACTAAGTGAAAGAGTGTGTGAATGAATATGAGCTAATGCATGCATGTAGTTTATATATTACTTGAATACATAACACATAAGTGAGTAAATTTCAATGTGAACTTCACACTCACTATTCCATGTCAGTGAACTAGCTCTAGGTGTTTATTATATTGGTTTTAGAAGGTGTTGTGAGAGCATATAATGAGGAGAATGTTGGGGTGATTCATGCATATGTCGACCAAGGCATTTTCCATATATACGATTTACCAAATCGTATACCACTTGAGAATACTTGATCATCCTTAACATTTGAGCATGAAATCATCTTATGAATAATATTAGGAACGTATAGAAACAAACTAGATTCAAAACGGTTAAGTTTTGAATATAGTGTAATTTCGATTTGGGTTTGTTATGGTCGACTACTTTGCCTCTTAAAAACGTATCAAAACTCAACGTAGGAACGCGAGACTTGGCACACTAATTGTTGGCTAGTAGGTTAACTAGATGGGAAAATAAAATACGTGGGTTGTGTGTAAGATTTACGAATAAATGGTGCGATTTGGAGGGTGTTTGAATTGTGTCGATCGGATGAAAACTAAACAAATTAGATTTTGGGCTTAGGTTTAGTGGGCTTAGGAATAGTAAAAGTGATGTGGGCCGAAGGTAATTAAGGGTTCGGTTAGGTTAATTAGGAAATTAGTGAATTGTAATTATATTTAATAAATATAATTAGATTTGGATTTAGGTTTAGGATTTAAATGAAAAGTTTATGTTTCGTGTAACGTGTCGAGGATTAATTCCGTCATTTCGTGAATTATATTATTTTGTGAAAATCACCAAAATAATATAATAAGAAAAATTTTAGATTTTTCCGAGAAAATGGGAATTAGAAATGATAACGAAAGATTAAATATTTATTAATGATTTGATTACAAGAAATTTTTACAGGGTTCTACAGTACCCACTTGTCATTCTGAATTTCGTCCCGAAATTCGATTTTAAGAAATCTAACAAGTGCGTTCTATGAAAATAAGTGCGGATATTTCTCACGGAATCTATCTTCTCTTTCCCATGTATAAGTCGGTCCTCGCTTTGAGTCCCATCTTACTTTTACAATGGGGATACGATTCTGTTTGAGCTGTTTAACTTCTCCATCCATTATTTCCACAGGCTCTTCTGTGAACACTAGTTTGTCGTCCAATCTAATCTCTGTTAGTGGAATGACGAGAGTTTCGTCTGACAAACATTTCTTGAGTTGGGACACGTGAAACGTAGGATGTACCCTACTAAATTCATCCGGAAGTTCTAACTTATAAGCAACTGAACCAATTCTCTCCAGAATTTTGAAAGGTTCAATATACCTCGGATTTAACTTTCCACGTTTTCCAAAATGAATCATTCCTTTCCATGGCGAAACCTTTAACATGACTATGTCTCCTACTTGAAATTCCATAGGCTTTCTCCTGACATCAGCATAACTTTTCTGTCTGTCACGAGCAGCTTGCAAGCGTTGCTTGATTTGGAATATCTTCTCAGTAGTATCATGTATTAGCTCTGGTCCGGTAGGTTGCATATCACCAACTTCTGTCCAACAGATTGGTGATCTGCACTTTCTTCCGTACAGTGCCTCAAAAGGTGCAGCCTTTATGCTGGCATGGTAGCTATTATTGTATGAAAATTCAACTAATTGCAAGTGTCTATCCCAACCTTTTTCGAAATCAATCACACATGCTCGGAGCATATCTTCCAAGGTTTGGATTGTTCTCTCACTTTGTCCATCAGTTTGCGGATGATAAGCGGTGCTCATATCTACCTTAGTACCAAGAGATTTCTGTAGCGATTCCCAAAATCTCGATGTGAATCGGCTATCTCTATCAGAAATAATAGATATTGGTACCCCATGTCTAATCACAATTTCCTTAAAATACAACTGAGCGTGTGTTTCCATCTCGTCAGTTTCCTTGATTGGTAGGAAATGTGCAGACTTGGTTAATCGATCGATGATAACCCAGATTGTGTCTAATCCAGTCGAAGTCTTTGGTAATTTGGTAATAAAATCCATTGTGATTCTTTCCCATTTCCAGACCGGAATCTCTGGTTGCACGAGTAATCCTGATGGTTTCTGAGTCTCTGCTTTTACTCTAGAGCAGGTCAAACATTTACCAACGTACTCGGCGATATCAGCTTTCATATTTGGCCACCAATAATTCTTCTTAATATCTTGGTACATTTTATTGGAACCGGGATGAATAGAATATTTGGATTTATGAGATTCATGCATGATAAGGTCTCGAATACCTCCAAATAGAGGAATCCAATATCTTTCCTTAAAACATAACATTCCATCATTTCTTCTCACAAATTCTTTTTCATTATTTGGCATTCTGTCAACCTGATCTTCCAGGTTTGACCTCCTGTCAATTTTCTCATATTGCCAGTTTTCTTCTTGTAGAGCTCCCATTTGAGCTTTGATGATTTGAGCAGGAAGTGGCGAATGAATTGTCATTCCTAGAGATCGAACTCTAAGAGGTTTAATTCTATCTTTTCTACTCAACGCATCGGCTACTACATTCGCTTTACCAGGATGGTAACGAATTTCACAGTCGTAGTCATTGAGTAATTCTAACCATCTTCTTTGCCTCATGTTTAGCTCATTCTGATCTAAGATATGCTGTAGACTCTTGTGATCGGTGAAAACCGTACACTTTGTACCATATAGGTAATGTCTCCATATCTTAAGAGCAAAGACTACTGCTCCTAATTCTAGATCATGAGTGGTGTAGTTTTCTTCATTCTTCTTCAGCTGTCGTGAAGCATAGGCTATAACTTTGTCTCTTTGCATTAGTACCGCACCCAATCCATGATGAGATGCGTCACAATACACTACAAAGTCCTCATTGCCTTCTGGTAATGCCAATATTGGTGCTTCACAAAGCTTTTGTTTCAGCAGTTGAAATGCTGACTCCTGCTTCTCTTCCCAGTTATACTTCTTGTTCTTCTGGGTTAGTTCCGTCAATGGTTTTGCAATCTTTGAAAAACCTTCTATAAATCTCCGGTAATAACCAGCGAGACCTAAGAATTGACGAATCTCGGTTGGGGAGGTAGGTGACTTCCAACCTTTAACTGCTTCTATCTTCGCGGGATCTACGTGGATACCTTTGTTGTTGATGATATGGCCTAAAAATTGTACGGTAGAAATCCAAAAATCACATTTGGAAAACTTGGCGTACAACTTTTCCTTCTTAAGTAACTCCAAAATAGTCCTTAAGTGTTCGGCATGCTCTTCTTCATTGCGCGAATAGATTAAAATATCATCAATGAACACAATAACGAATTTATCCAGGTATGGTTTGCATACCCGGTTCATTAGATCCATGAATACAGCTGGTGCATTGGTAAGACCGAATGGCATCACCTGAAATTCATAATGTCCGTATCGTGTTCGAAAAGCTGTCTTGGGAATGTCCTCTTCCCTAACTCTTAGTTGATGATATCCTGATCTAAGATCAATTTTTGAGTACACACTTGATCCTTGCAATTGGTCAAATAGATCGTCGATCCTTGGTAATGGATATCGATTCTTCACCGTGAGTTTGTTCAACTCCCTGTAATCGATACACATTCGGAACGTTCCATCTTTCTTTTTGACAAATAGGATTGGTGCTCCCCAAGGGGATGAACTCGGTTGAATGAAACCTTTATCTGATAGTTCTTTTAACTGTTCAGATAATTCTTTCATTTCGGAGGGGGCTAATCGATATGGTGCTTTTGCAACGGGTGCTGCTCCAGGCACTAAATCGATTCGAAATTCTACTTGACGAGTTGGTGGGATTCCAGGTAAGTCTTCGGGAAATACATCAGAAAATTCTCTTACAACTGGCACTTCATCAAGTTGTTTCTTCTTTTCTTTTGTTTCTCCTCCCGTTACTTGAATTTGAAATACATGGCATCCTTTGCTTATGTATTTCATCGTTTTGGCATATGAAATAAAATTGAAAGAAGTTTTAGGTTTATCACCTTGGATGATTAAGGTTTCACCGTCGAATGGAATCTGGATGATTTTCTCATCACAAATTATTCTGGCACGGTGTTTAGATAACCAATCCATACCAATGATGACATCAAAACTTCCCAATTGGATGGGCATAAGATTTATAGGGAAAGATTTATTTAGAAGGGTTAAGGTGCAGTTTTCGAGTAGGGTATTGGTACTTAAAATATTTCCATCTGCTAATTCTATTTCATAGATAGTATCTAATTCTACAGGAGTAATATTTAGATTTGCGGCAAACGAAGTAGACACAAAACTTTTATCCGCTCCTGAATCAAATAATATCTTAGCATCTTGTTGATTTAATAGGAACGTACCAGTAACAACATCTGAATTCTGCGTTGTGTTCCCATCACCAAGTACATAAGCTCTTCCTCTGGCAACATTATTGGTAAATTTTGGACATTGAGGTCTGTAGTGTCCAACTTCTCCACAACCATGGCACTTTACTGCTATCGGTTGGGTATTGGCCCCAGTCGCTCGACAGTCCCTTGTCATATGACCAACTCTTTTACAGTTGCCGCAAACAGCTCTACATGCTCCAAAATGATGCATGTTGCACTTGTTATATGGGGGTAACGTTCCAGAATAACCTTTACTTTCTGCAGGCACTGCTGCATAAGCTCGGGTAGCTTCTTGTCGACGATTTTGTTGTTGATGATGATTATTACGATTCTGCTACTGATCTTTGTTGCGATTCCTGCCTTGATTGTTGTTGTTGCTGTAGCTACGGTTACCATTGTAACTGTTGTTATAGCTGCGGTTGTTGCCATTGTTACTCCCTCGGTTGTCAGCACTTCTCTTATGCTCATTAATCACAGAGGTAGAACCTCTTTTGATTACCCGGGTTAACAATCTCTGGGCAAGCTCCATAGCTTCCTCTACTGACTTTGGATTCGATGAAGTAACATCTCCTTCAATGGATGGTGGCAGTCCCTCTACGTATTTCTCCAATGCTTGTTCAACATCGGGTACTATAGTTGGACACAGCACTGACAACTCCAGAAACTTTCTGTCGTATGTCTTCAAGTCATTGTACCTTACAACTAGCTGATGAAATTCATCTTCTAGTTTTCGAATCTCTGTTCTTGGACAATACTTCTTCAACATCTTATTTTTCAGCTCATTCCACGAAAGTCTGAAAGCTTCATCTGGACCCATAGCATTCGCAGTAGTGTTCCACCACGATAATGCCTCTCCTTGAAGAGTTCCAGTAGCAAAGGTAACTTTGCTATTCTCAGGACAACCACTCCTCTTGAAGACTGTCTCAGTATGCTCAAACCAATGTGCCATTTCAGTCACTCCTTCAATTCCTTTGAAGTTTGTTGGCTTGCAAGTCATGAAATCCTTATAAGTACAATTACGTGGAGTAACTATATTAGTTTCATGATTTGCACCATTGGTATTATTCAAACGATCCGCTTCACGAGCTGCGGATATTCCCTCAGCAATCATTCTTTGAACCTCAGTGGGGGTCAAGATCACTTCTGGGTTAGAGTTTTCGCTACTTGCATGCTCCATTTTTCTATTAATAATACAAAAATATAGCATTTAGAATTTTAAACAACCACTTGTTTTAAAGATTCTTGTGAAGTAGGGAAAACTAAATTTTGAGTCTTAATAATAATTGGACATCATATGTAGTTTTTATTTTGATACAACAATCATAATCATTCCGATATGTTAGATACAATTTTAATACACATGAACAACCATAAGCATAAGTTAACATTTGTAAATAGTAATATCAAAACCAACAACATAACATTAATAACTTTAAATCAGTTGAGTTGTTATAACAAAACGATACAAGCTTATTAATGCCACATGCGGCAGGCTTGAATGCCTTATTACTAGTACAAATACCAACTGTCTCTAATGATCAGGTATGTTCACATGTTCTCCCATCTCAAAGATCTGAAATCGGAGCTCTTGCATCTCGGTATGATGTTGCATCTTCATATCCCCTACAATGTTTTCCAATGTATCTGCTCTTCGGCGTGCAAGCTGGGCTTCCCAAGTACGGTCCTGTCCCTCTCTCCGCAATGATATCGCGAAGGAACGTGTCTCCGAGATATCCGAACGTATCTGAGCTAACCCTTGTTGCAGCTCTATCCTATCGGCTATAAGGTTATGTAAGGTGTTGTGGGTAGTATCTGAATGGTCGTAAGATGAATAATCAATCATCTATAGAAGTGAATCTATCTGATCCTCGTGATGCTCCAATCGCGTCACTACTACAGAAGGTGTAAAGGTAGAAGGAATTTCCACCCTAGTACTCTCGCCAGTTTCATTGATATGAGCTGGGGGAGTAAAACCAGGCGGATAGGGTAATGATGGTGAAAGGGGAGAAATAGAATCAGAAATACGAAGGCGGCTGGAGGTAGGTATATCTACTTCAGGGATAGGTTCTCTTTGGTGAAAATTATACGGATAAGTTTGGCTGAAAAGGTTGAGTAGGTGATCGGGTGCATATGAATTATGATGTGGAAATGGTGTCGATAAAACAAAAGTATTGGGATTCTCAGGCGTTGTAGCAATTTCGTCTTGCTCGTAGGGTTCTGTTTCTTGAGAAACAGCGTCAGGTACAGTAGTAGAACGATAAACAGGCGAAGTAACGGACGCGACGGAAATATCAGAGTCGGATTCGAACATACTCATATTGACACAATACTGTAACAATTCATAAATAGCGCAGAATAAGAATTTATTATCATACAATTTTAACATATCGCAATTAAAATATCATAGCTTAATGATTAACTTACGGAGTGCTGTAGCAAGCAGGTACGGCGGGCAAAAATTTATATGATAAAACTTTAATTTATTTGAAAGTATGGTTATAGTTCAATGTTTGAAAACATTTGGTTCTCTATAACGATGTCTCTGATGCCAATCTGTAACACCCCCTAATTTGAAATGCGGGAACGGAATAGAAATTAGGGTGTTACGGTGAGGATCGAAGTCATAATGATAGAAAACGACTCGAAGAGACGTTTTAAAAACATAATTTCATTTATAAATATTTGAAATACAATAGGTCCTTATCAGAGTATTATAAAAACTTGATGTTTTGAACTAAATCAATCATCATTTATTTTACATCATATTTGATAATAATTAAACATAATTTGAAGATTTTTGCCGCCCGTTCCATGCTTGCTTCCCTTGTCAAATACCTGAGATACATGCTTAAAGTCAACAAAATTGTTGAGTGAAATCATAGAGTTTGAATTTAATAATCATTTTGATACACAAGCAAGATTGTATTGGAAAATACAATCAGTTTGAAAACATTGATATTGCAGTTCTTATATTGCACTAAGTCTCATGACACGCAAACGTTAACAAATACCTTAACGGCGGGTGTATATCAAATCAATGATACATTTTTGCCCTCGTGTAATAGGTGATTTGCCAATTCCTATTTTTACTCAAATATAATTATCACGACTAATGCGGCTAACCACATGCATATGGCATTCCGTCAAGCATTAGTGGGACAGGCTGTCAAACCTTAAATAGATCTATTCATTATATTCGCGTTCACCGCAGTGATTAATGGTTCATGAATAAGGGTCTTTTGGCAATAGCTAACTTAGGCATATATCAGTCAGGAAAGCATACAGAAAATACTTGTGAATCTATTTATAGCATGTATCCCCCTCACGGAGTTTTGAAAATAATTAAATGTGAGGCTATGACTCACCTTGATTGATACTGAAAATGAAGAAAATAAAGTCGGATGAATTTTTATGAAAACGGCTTCGAAACACAACCTGATAAATAAATTTATCTAAGAAATTGACCAAAAACTATTCGGTAACTTTAAAGAAAATAACGAATATTAGATATTCGTTATGACGATTAAATGATGTGCAGTGAAAATATTGTGATATGCATGATATGACAAAATATGATTTTTAAAATTATCCATCGAAGTTTTAAACATAACTAAATATTAATCTTTTTAAAATATCGTTATATATTATTAACGTTAAGTTAATAATATATATATATATATATATATATATATATATATATATATATATATATATATATATATATATATATATATATATATATATAAACAATATTTAAACATGATATGAAATAATAAAAAAAAATATAAAATAAATAAGAATGATAAATAAATTTAGTCTTTGTCTCCTTTTCCAATTTTTTTACCATTTTTACATTAACGATACTTGCGTTACACCGTTAGTCCTTTATATATATTTTTCACTATAGTCCTCTACTTTGTCCAAAAGTCAATACAAACCTTCTAATATTTATTTTTATCACATTTTATCCTTAGATTTCTGTATTTACAGGTTTAGTCCTTGATTTTCAATATTTACACATTTAGTCCTTCTAGGTGTCGTCGCGTTACATTTTTAGTCCAATTTTACAAAAATGATTATGGAACTTTTCTAAAATTTTTCGTAGCTTATTAATTAAGTATAAAGCTTATTTTAACTGCTTATTCACTTAAAAGCTTATTTTTATAGCTTATGGGCCTGGTTCGAATAAACTTAAGGCCCGTTAAGATTTTTGGAGGCGAGGGCATGGAAAAAGTTTTGGGCTTGGCTTTGGACCATTTTTATGATTCTAAAAACATATCTTATAGGCCCAGTGGGCTTACGGTTTTCAAAAGCTTAGTGGGCTTTAGTTAAGCCCACTCGACAACTTAAAGTTTATATATGAAAAATTAAGTTAGAAAAATCCGGTTGAGTCCTTTTAAAATGGATCGGTTAGAGTGTCTAAACGTGATTATTTTTACGAGTTGTCTACATGAAAACTTTAGTTTGCTAGGTGGTCTATGACGTCGTGAAAAGATTTGGTACCATTGTTAAACTAGATTTTAAGTTACACGTTGTTTTAGTGACATGGTTAGGTCGGTATAATAACTTGAAAACTAATAAAATTTTACTAAGTGTTATACTATTTTTATGTCGATGGATGCAAGTAGAAATAGATGCATGAAATGATTATACCGTTACAACTAGAGTGAATGATGTGTGCTACGTGATTCCTAAGCCATCCAAGATAGAGGCAAATCACGTTTCGTGTACTACTAACAATTATATACGTGAATTTAGTGTGCAAAGTGTAGACGTATAAAACAATATATACGAAATGCATGATAACGTGAAATCGTATGAAATGGATTTAGAACTAGTGCAAGAGACTTACAAACACTTTTAAAGTGAACTAGATTCGAGCTAGGAAGAAAAGAACACAAGAATTCTCGTCAAACTATATAACCCGATCGTTATATATATTAATTTGAACCCGAAATCTTTCCTTTGCTTCCAATAATTTACCCACGACTACTAAGTCTTTTGAAAACAGTTTGAAGGACGAATTTACTAAGTGAAAGAGTGTGTGAATGAATATGAGCTAATGCATGCATGTAGTTTATATATTACTTGAATACATAACACATAAGTGAGTAAATTTCAATGTGAACTTCACACTCACTATTCCATGTCAGTGAACTAGCTCTAGGTGTTTATTATATTGGTTTTAGAAGGTGTTGTGAGAGCATATAATGAGGAGAATGTTGGGGTGATTCATGCATATGTCGACCAAGGCATTTTCCATATATACGATTTACCAAATCGTATACCACTTGAGAATACTTGATCATCCTTAACATTTGAGCATGAAATCATCTTAGGAATAATATTAGGAACGTATAGAAACAAACTAGATTCAAAACGGTTAAGTTTTGAATATAGTGTAATTTCGATTTGGGTTTGTTATGGTCGACTACTTTGCCTCTTAAAAACGTATCAAAACTCAACGTAGGAACGCGAGACTTGGCACACTAATTGTTGGCTAGTAGGTTAACTAGATGGGAAAATAAAATACGTGGGTTGTGTGTAAGATTTACGAATAAATGGTGCGATTTGGAGGGTGTTTGAATTGTGTCGATCGGATGAAAACTAAACAAATTAGATTTTGGGCTTAGGTTTAGTGGGCTTAGGAATAGTAAAAGTGATGTGGGCCGAAGGTAATTAAGGGTCCGGTTAGGTTAATTAGGAAATTAGTGAATTGTAATTATATTTAATAAATATAATTAGATTTGGATTTAGGTTTAGGATTTAAATGAAAAGTTTATGTTTCGTGTAACGTGTCGAGGATTAATTCCGTCATTTCGTGAATTATATTATTTTGTGAAAATCACCAAAATAATATAATAAGAAAAATTTTAGATTTTTCCGAGACAATCCTTCAACAATCTTGAAGGATTGATGTCAAAGTTTATGGCATCTCAAGAGGCTCGAATAGCTAGGTTTGAAACCGAATTCAACCAACAACAAACGGAGATGACCAACAAGATTGACAACTTGTTGAAAGCCCTCAACAACCAAGCGTTAGTCACACCTAGGAAGGACACTAGGGACACCAATAACGGAAGCCAAATTAAGGACCCCTCATCATCCAAACATGTCCACTTTGTCAATGTTGTCACCATTAAGCCAATAGATAAGGAGATTGAAGAGAGTTAAAAGGATGAAGTTAGAATAGGAGCCGAGACTAAGGATGAGAGTAGGGAAGTTGAGGTAGAGCCTATAGAAGAATACTTTGATAAGTTGCCAACCAAGGAAGAACGGGAATACCATAAGGATTTATTCGATAGTCCCGAGAGACCATATATCCTTGGCAACCCCCTTATCAAAATGGGAGACCCCTCTAACATTAACATCACATGCAATATCGGGCACATGCATATATGGAAAGCTTACATCGACCCTAGATCCCCCGTGAACATCATGACTAGGACTTATTACAATTGGGTGACGAATAAGCAACTTGATTTTAGGATGATGCCTAATAAGAATCTGATAAGTAATTTTGCAGGAAGAGTGAAGGGATTGCATGTGATTATAGGGAATCTCACCTATGAGATCGATTTTATGATAGTTGAGGACACTCGTCCGGTGATAGATGCTTGCCTAAGCCAAATAATATTATATTCGGAAAACCATTTGTTGAGGCCACTAGGATGAGTTATGATCCGACTTTAGGGATAGTTAGATTCAAGGAAGAGAATGATGAGGTTGCTTATCAAATGCCCTACAAGATTGAGCAATACCGCCTTCTCCCTAATTTCGAAAAGGAACACAAGTAAGCGGCTTATTATAGGAATGAGGAGGATAGACGTAGAGGAGTAGAGTATGTAAAGAATAGGATGCTTGGTTTCTACAAAGAGTGCTTGCAACTAGGTCCGGAATACAAAACTGGTTTAGAAGACGACCTAGAGAGTGGAACCAATGATGAGGTCACGTAGTAACCCATGACCTTGAGTCTAGCTACAAGACTCGTAAATAAAGAAAAGCGCTTCTTGGGAGGCAACCCATGTTTTGTGTGATTTTATTTGTTTGTTTGTTATTTGCTTCCGTATGCATGCTTAATTTTTATTGTTGGTTGATCATGTTTCTAAACTAAATAGTGGAAATACTTTACTTTGTTAGTCTTAACTCCACCTAAAGGTATTTTTGCAAAAGATAAGTGTAAGGGGAAACCCCAAATATGTTTTTAAGAAACAAACCGATCATGATTCTCCACAATATTAAATGAACATATATATTTGTATTTGTTAGAGTCAAATGCTTGTATTGAGTCATAATGAAGTTTTGCAGGATTTTCCAGGAAGTAGGACCAAGTTTTTCTAGAAATTTTCCGGAAACTTAACATAAGGATTTCTGCAGGTCACTTCTGACGGCGTCATGAGTTTACTCTTGACGGCGTCAAGTGTAAAAATCTGGAAATTTTACCGGTTTTGTTTTTCTAACGGAGTCTTATGGTTTTTGTGAATTATTAAGTTTTATAATCTCCGGGAGATCTGCAAACTTCATTCCACAAGCATTATATCTTATCTTGTTTTCCAGGATTTAGTAACTTATATAGGATGCCGCCGATTTTACGCGAGGTTGTCTTGTCTATTTTATCAGGTTTTACAGGTTATGTATGACAAGAAGATGATTTATATTCTGGAAGGGAAGCTTTGATTGTTCATTTTCTTGGAAGAAGATTTAACCTGGCCACCTCATTATCCATACCGAGCGAATCAGGGGAGTATTTGATTTCATTCTTTTTACTTATTTCACTTTTACATTCTTTACTTGAACATTGGGGACAATGTTCATCTTAAGTGTAAGGGGAGGGTAAAAAGATGATACCTTACATATGCACTTTCGCTTGAGTTTGTTTTGTTTAATTGTAGATGTGTAATAAAACTATGAGAAATACTTGTTAGTGCAATTTTAGCGCCAAATTTAAATTTTTTTACAACATTTAGGAGTGAAACTTTAGCCATAGCAAGCGTCTCATGGATAGGAGATTGTATGACTAGCACATAACCGTATATTCAGAAAAATTTTCCACCCAAATATGTGAGGTTCGCCTTTAGATTTGATAGCAAAAGCATTTACTATTAGTGCTTATGAGTGTACCGGTAGCATTTAGATTCTAGAACTTGCGTTAGTGATGCATCCCGAGACCGCTAGTGAGACTACATTCGTGTGGTAGGATTTACTACATGATAAGAGGCATTAGGATCACCCTTGTGTTAAACCCGTATTATAATTACTTGACCATTTAAGTCATATTACTTGACTACTTAAGTCAATTGATTTTTCCCACACCTTAGCGTTGTACTCATTTTTAGTACACGAAACCCCTAGTACACCCCTCCGAGCCTATCTTTTCGTTTCTAACTTTAAGCATTTTACTTAAAGGAAGAATTTGTTACACCCCACTTAAATGTACAACCAAATCGCCTTAGCCTTCTGTGTATGCGCTCATTTTTAGTGCATTATTGTTATTTGTTAAACCCTAAGTTAACTATCTAATTTTTTACATGGTTGCTAAGTCGAGTCATATCCTTGTACATATTGTTTTGGGACGATTGGGACTCATGGGTAAGTAGTTATTTTATGGAGTAATGGGGAAGAACATCATTTATTACCCCCATATGTACGTTAATCTTAAAAGTGCTCCAAGTGTTTTGATTTTCTTAATTCGAGTCATTAGTTTAGTTAAATGTAAAGTATGTAAAGATTCAAGTGTAAGGGGAATGCTTATTCCCTATGATGTATTATTTTGGATGGTAGGGTAAGAGTGTATGCAAAAAAAAAAAAAAAAAAAAAAAAAAAAAAAAAAAAAAAAAAACGGACTACCATCCCTTTTTATTCTATGTTCATTTTATGTTTTTTGTTATTTTTTATTAGCTTAAGTCGAGTCTAGTCTTGGCTTAGCAACGCCATCTTGTACATGTAATTAACCAAGATTGTTAACTCGCCACCAGTAAAACTTCCTTTATCCAACAAAACCGTGTATTTCATATCCCTACACCTAACGTTACAACCCTTTAAAAGACCTCTTTGATAGTTTATCCTAGGTGCTTACGCCATGTGGTGGAGGTTTGATCCTTTCCCAAGCCTATGGTAATCTATTTTGCTATGACAGGTAGTGAGAGATATCTTCCGTTTCCATATTGTAATTTACACTTTATTACACCCGAGAGATGTGAGTATCTAAACACTATTTGTGAGGTGCTAGTGTATGACCTCCGTGCTTGTCTATTGGTCTTTAGTGGAACGATTATTTGTTGTAATTACTTTTATATTAGTGTTAAATGACCCTAACTTGTATTTTGACTAGAATAAAAGCGCATTTGCTTGAGGACAAGCAAATCTCAAGTGTAAGGGTATATGATGAGGCGAAAAATGATCCGTTTTTAGGGGGCCATTTAAGCCCGTATTCGAATTTATTTGATCAAATATTGCCCTAAATCGTTCCTTTTGTGATTTTTGGTACTTTGGGAGAGAAATCTGGAAAAGCAAGCAATTCGGACGTTTTTGGAGCATAAAAGTGAAGAAAACGCCAAAGTCTTAATTTTTCATGTTGGGAACAGTAGGTGACGGCGTCAAGAGTAATTTCCTGACGGCGTCAAGAGCAGAAGTCCATGACGACCCAGTACAGATTTGACGGCGTCAAGAGTAAAAAGTCATGACGGCCTGGAAATGATTAAGTCTTGACGGCGTCAAATGTAGATCAAGGCAGTCCGAGAATAGTTTTGGCGGCGAGGTGACGGCGTCACAATGTTGGTCTTGACGCCGTCAGACCCATTTTTCTATATATAGTTTTCTAATTTTCACATTAAAAGGGAGAAGTTTAGAGAGAAGTTTTGGAGAAACCCTAAGTACGATTTTGGTGCAACTTTTACAGGTTTTTCAAGGGTTCCAAACCCTTGATACCTTTCATTGTAATTGAGATAAGTGTTCTTTTAATTCAATCAATATGTCTATGTGTTGGTTGTCTATATCTTGTTCTTATCTTAATTCCATCATGCTAGGCTAGATCTATCTTGTGTTTGCTTAGATCTAATGAAACCTAGATGTTAATTATGTGTTGATTACTTGTTTATTCTTGTCTTGGATGAATGATTTATATGTTAGGCTTAAGAAAACTGGCAGATCTTCAATTGGTAACATGCTTGAACGTCTTAAGAAACATGAACCGACGCGCACTAGGTCTTTATTGGTTGTATTTAATGCATGAGCCACTGTTTACAATCCCTATAGTTGTGCTGGGCATGGTGTAGGAGGAGATAAGAGCTCATAGAATTGGGGAGTTAAGTGTGCCACCCCATGAATGGTATTAAGGAATACGATCCGTCATCCATGCAATTATAACAAGTAATTAACGTGTAAAAGATGTCTAGGGAGTAGTGAAATCTAAGTAAACACATTTTCTCCACTTACTGCTCACAACTTTAGTATAATTTAGTTTATTTTCATTTCTAGTATTTTATTTTGATTGCATCTTTAGTATTGGGTTAGTTGATTAGCAACTAATTCCGCCCAAATCCTTCAAACCCGAGATATTTACTTGCTTTCTAAAAAATATAAAAATACAAAAATAATCATCCATCACCTTTAGAACTAGTATTTAGGCTTTCTAATCCTAGCGACACTATTCCTAAGCTGAACGATCAATCCCCCGGTACTTGTCACTATACTATACTACAACGATCAGGTACACTGCCTGGTGGGGGTTGTAAGCTTCTCCAGATCCCTCGAGAGGTAAAGCCTGGTGCAATTCCCACGCATCAATATTACATATTGTCTTTAGTTAGAATCGTTAATTACACGTAAAGCTTTTCAAAGATTAACAAGTAATTTGAGTTTATATCTTTAATCAAACGTAAAGTTTTAAAAGATAATTAAGTGAAAAAGCGGTAAACTATTAAACCCCCTTCTAGTTTTCCACAATTGGCATCAGGAGCTACGTTACTCAAGATCTTTAAAATATATTGTATTTTAAAACTTGGATCGATCCATGGATTTTGAAAATCTCAAAGAAGGGCAACCTATTCAAAAGCCACCGCTATTTGAAAAAAAAAACTTCCTTGATTGGAAAAGTAAATTTGAAAACTATGTGAAATCAATTGATCAAAATCTTTGGCATATTATTTCTATTGGTGATTTCAAACCAACGAAAACAAGTTTTGAAAATCAAGATGACTATCCTAAACTTGATAAAAACACTAAAGCTAATATAATGATTTATAAAGCTTTACCAAGGACCGAATATGAAAGAGTGTATTTTTGTCAAATGGCTAATGATATTTGAAAAAATATGTTAAACTTTCATCAAGAAATATGTCAAGTCAAAGATGATCAATTTGATCTCACATATGAATTAGAAGTCTTAGAAAAACTAATAGATAGACATTTAGTTGAAATAAATACATGTGCTATAAATTTTATGTATTTGTTGCCGATTTGATGCTTTTATATTACCTTATTTGTTGGGTTTATGGGATTTTTTTAGTTGGGAAAACTGAAAAACTTTAGTTTTCGGGTTGATTAGTGGCCTTATGAGCAAAGTTTGATAATCTCATAAGCTTACTTTTTTTGGCTTATGAACTTATAGTTTATTCAAGCTCTTTGGCTTAAGTTGATAAGCTTATAACGCAAACAAAATCAGCTTATGGCCTTCAGACAAGCTACTGACAAAGACCACCAAGAATAAGTTCAGTTTTAAAATTAGCTGTGTGTGTCCCGTAACTGCAGTAAACATTGACGCAGGTTCGAAGCCGAATGGTATGCAACATGGTTTTATTACTGATAAGACTAAAACCAATATACGTACGCGTAAGTGGACTACTTATTTTGTTGTTCGGGTTTAAATATATTTACAGCTTTTTTATTCTCACTATTTGATATATGTTGCAGCCAAACCACTTCCGTCTTTTGCATTATCTGTGGCGGGGTCATTTATATATCGGATTCTTTTCAGTCCATAAGTTTGGTGTGATAGGGCCTAATAAGGAGGAATTAATAATGGTACGTTTGCCGTTCAAAAATTTTTCATGCCAGTTCACTTAAGTTAATAATAAGTATTGATTGATGTCATATTCTTTCATGTGTGCTCATTAAACTTTGTATAAAATTGCCCTTGGTCAGGCGTTGCTATAAGCACGTTTAAAAGCAAGCACAGACAAGGTGTGAAGTTGTCATTCAAAAAGAATTAAGATAAAGGCGAGAGAGACTTGAAGAAAAGAGTTGGCGCCGTAGCTAGATTCTTGATCGCCACTATTCAAATGCGTAAGAAGTATGCGCAACTTACAGATCTTACATCACTTATTTAATAAATCAATGATATTGACAGTAATATAAATTTGTTAAAGTCAAAAAAGCATTGCGACTGATGAATTCAACAAAAAGCGACGTAGATTTTTCAGTTGATCATGATTTTGTGTCAAATTTTGGTAGTTCTATAGGTAATAACACATTAAGGCTGACATTTTAATATGATATTTTTTATGCATAAATATTAAAATAATCGATAGAAATGTAACATGTATAGATACTGTGAAAACTTATATGAAAAATACTAAATTAGCGAGTTACAAAACGACTCACACAGAACATAAAATCATATTTTAGTGACTAAAATGTACAAAAAAGAAATAGTACAAATGAAAAACTAAGTATGTAAGTAGTTTTGCAAATTTATAAGTAATTAGTATAACTACCAAGTGTTGTTAATTTGTCATAGTGCCCTAAATCGATTATCTACACATAAAGAAGAAGTTACAACATGCTTATAAAGCATAGTCTGTGACATATTTCTAAAAAAAGACAGTTTAGGTGTTAACTTTTTTTGACCCCAAAAGTCCCTATGGCTCTACCGGGTATGTTTGGGAATAGCGTTTAGCGGTTAGAATGAGCGTTTACTACTTGACGCGTTTAGCTTTGTTGTCATTTTATACTTTATGATTGTAGATACAACTACGTTGCCAAACACTGCTAACAGAGGCTCAGCTACCACACTTCTTACTTATGTGTTGTGTATCTTACAGAGGCTCAGCCACCATACGTGTTCCCTATGGCGCTGATTCCTCTCCGTCTCCTTCGGGTGATCTTCAGCGTACACCCCAATCAGGTCAAGTTAGCCGTGTCAGACGAGGTTCGTTGATTTTCCTCTTATTTTTTGGGTTTGCTTACCTTCTTATCGCCATTGCTATACACCATGATGTCTATATATCGGTCTTTATTTCTTATATATTCTACCGCATTTGATACTACTTCGTTATGCAGGCACTGTCACAGATCACAACACGAGTTCAAATACCATACGCTCTACTAAAAAGAGCTATAATGCAAAATATATTAATCTGAGGTATTTTGATGCCATGTATGTTGCTTCTTTCGTTTCACTACTGGAAAACTATGTGTTTTGTAATGATATAAAAGTTCACTAGATTGTTTTTGTATTATTTCAGTTTCAAAGACAGAAAGTCCATACGAATGACTGGGATTCAAATACATTTAAGTTTGATAGGATCCGTAGTAAATTTGCATCACAGAAGCACGTTTAAGCCATTTCTTCATCGATACCATGTCCCCTTTAAAGCATCAGGAATTACAGAACCGCTGTGGTATTCAATCAGACGAGCTTAGCATACATTATTGTATCGTCTTCCTGCCCGGCTTTTGGTAAGTACTTAAATTTCCGTGCCTTTTTTTACAATTTAAAGTTATTATTAACAAATGAGTATAGATGAATGATATAATGTGACTTATGTAGGCATGTACACACCACAATACCAATAGCTACCTGAGGAACTCCCAAAGACGAACTGAAGCGAAACCCCATGGTTGATCTTTCTAATGCATTCACCATGGTAGACGCACCCATTGTCGTTTTGGACTTTGCTATTTCCCGACTCCTTCGCTCAACCCAGTTCTCCTGCCCAGGCCCAAGATATTAAACGAAGTCCAGTCCATTTTTTGGGTATACATACGTATCTCAGTATCCATAGAATTCTCCAGATACATCAAACCGCCTCTCTCTCATTCTTATCGACATCCATCAACCTGTTGTTTGATCTTTGGCCGAGGAAAATATAACGTTTGGGGTTCTATTTTGGGGGATTTTGGTGCCGAGGGATTGTTTTGGTTCAACTAAAGGTATGTATATAGTTTTGGTCTTAGTTCTTTAGCTCAGTTTGTTTACTATTAGATTTTGTGTCACATAATTCATGTGCGTATTAGTTTAATGGTGGTAATAACTTAGGCGTACGACCTGAAAGTATTTGGATTTGTGTTTGGTACCTGGGTTCTTTATAGGCTTATTTGAAACTGAACAAACAGTTAAGATTGTTACTTCCTAATTTTTGAGATAGACTAACAGCTGATCACAAGGGTTTCGATTTTGGTGTTTTGTAGGTGCCGGAAGATTTCTGGGAGGATGATTGCTTTAGATAAGCCGGTGTTGTGGTTGTTTCTTGACCAGTGGGTTGTTGATTATATCAAGGTTTGCCAAAAACATTTATTTATTTATTTATTTATTTGTCGTTTTTCCGGTCTTTGATATTATCATGTCTTTGATATTAATGATATTAACAATACCACACCACCCGTATTTTCATTCTTATCTTCTTACTGTTTCCTATTCCGACTTCTTGCCGTTTTCTACCATTCAGATCGCCTGCTCTTTTGTGTTACTTGCTTTCTTTGTTGTAGGTAAAAATGGGTTGTACAATTGATGGTGGTAGTTTTATTCAATTTGTTTTACTACCTTATCCGTGTCTCTATCTGTTACTTTTTGTGTATCTGTTTTTGTTATGTTACGGCCTTCGTGACGCTTGATTTTATACATGTTTGTTGTCTGTAGTTTACCTGTTTTTGAATGTTTTGAGTGTTGTTTGTTTCATGTGTTTTAATATGAAAACAAAAACTAACGCTGTGCGAAGAACCGGTACTGAACTTTACTAACCTTGGAAGGAGGCGCCTCGGTTACTACTATTGCTGCTGATGTGGGATTACTTGCCACACCATTCACCAGTAGTGAAAAAACTTTAGGAAAAGATATTGTTCTCACAGGCCGTCCATGTGATGAAACATTAGCTGGTACTTTTAGGGATGCCGATAATTGCTTAGATTCCAGTAACGGTTACGGGATAGGTGTTGTGGATGTGCCGCCTAGCGTATCAGATAGTCTAATGATTCATGAATCAAAGGTCCGCACAGTTATGTATGTGGATGGTTCGTTGGATTGTGGTAATGCTTCGTGTCACGAGCCTGTTACCGGTATCTATGTTGGTGATGGATCTTCTGGGTTGTCGAACGGTATGACGATTAAAAAAACTGATTTGTCTCACGTTGCGGGAAGAGTAGGTAGTCATCCTTTTCTTACGTAGGTCGATGTTACCGGGAAGGGAAAGAGGAAAATAGATGACATACTGACGTTTGCGGATGATGGTAGTGTGAATTTCTTTTTTCTTTTTTTCTTTTTTGTTTTTTTTTGTGTTGTGTATTTTCTTGCAGGTGTGTGTTACTGTGGCCGATAATGTTTGTCTAACGGTTCTTGTTTGTAGGCTACCACACTATTCATGAATCGACCTGTGGCCCTTCGTTGGCTCCTAAACGCATTGCAGACGTCTTCTCAGTTTCTTCCGATCATATCGACGGTATTTTTTTACATGGTTGCTGCAATTTTTTTTGGCTCATTATCTTTAGTGTTTTAGTAACTGATTTGGTTTCCGTTGTTCCACACGTAGGTCGAACCGATAACGGCAGCGGGTTGTCGCCACTACTAAGCTATGGTCGGTCGTCATCTATTTGCACATGTCTTATTCATGGTCTAGGCCTTTATATTTTGTTGTGTTAGCTGACTAACATTTGGTCTGTTCTCTTTCTAGATACGCTGGCTGCTTCGGCTGGTCAACATCGTTTTCCTGTTCTAAGCACGCCCGTGTCAGCTACTCATCAATGTAAGTTGGATACCTATTTGTAGTTGCAACATGTGTTTCCTTGGGTTTGTGGCGCGGACTGAGGTTTTTGCGTTTTTTTTAATAGCTGAACCTCATCACTGTTACCGGTTCGTCTAGCTATACTGTACATCCCCAGCAGCCAACATGTATTTACAGATGTATGTTTTCATTCTTCTCTTACAGATATTGTTGTTTCATATTTTATTTTGAATTATGCATTCGTACTGACAGTTGCTTATGGTGTCATCACAGCAGAACCCACCGCCATATCCCATGCCACTGTCATGCTGGCCCAGCATGCCGCTGCATCTACAAGCAGTAGCCAACGTACTTACGGTCTTTTACTGCTGCGTGTTCTCATGCCTTAATGTTTGATAGTCGCTGGATGCCGTATATTGCTGATCTGCTTTTTTAACGTTTTTGCTTTGTTACAGCTCGACGGAACACGTCTAGGACGAGACATGCACGTACGATCACGCATTCTGCTGCCCATGTACAGAACAATAGAGGTACAAGTGCTGTTTCTACTACGATGACTAGATGAGTGGTGGGAGTGCCTACCAATGAGAATGCGTGAGTTTGATATATATTTTAGGAATTCTTGGTTGACCGACTGGATAAGATTGTGTGATTATGTCGATAAAATATTTAAGCTTTGGTAGAAATATTCTGTGAAACTAAAATGGATTTTTTTTTTATGATCATATATAATACCCGTGCACGCACGGGGTTTTTCTTAATTTTTTGAAAAAAAAAATGACATAAAATGTTGAAATAAGTTTCATTTAAATGTACATTATTAAGAACTTAAGCTTACCAGAAGTAGAAGTTAAGCAAGGTCAATATGCATCCATAACAAAATAATTACTCCCATGTAGCTTAACGGTTGGGATAATCTAAAGTGCCAATGCATTGCTTTTATCAGAGATCGTGTGATCTCTTTCACTGCAATTGTATGTACAGTAAGAGTGAGTTTGAGAACTTTAATTACGTGACAGATAGAGGATTAGTAATGAACATGCATTATTGAAAACAAAGAACCTACGCAGTGACAAACACTATCCAGGTGATGTTCAATGGCAGCAGTAGAGATGCTATTTTGCTTCATTAATTTGAGTGATTTGGCATTGCAATTTTAAGTAATTGGGATTTGAATGATTTCTTCTAATGTATTTTTTTCAGCTTAGACTTCCAAATTCAATGCTTAGGCAGCTCAAAAGCCTTATTCTTCAACAGGAGCCGGTGTAGTACTTTGGGGCTGTAACTCAAAGTGGTACCAGGTTAGTTAACTATCTGCTTCTAGGAAGTTAAAATAGCATGTAGTAAATGGGTCAAAATGGGTAAAGCATGTTTATTAATCTATAATCCCTTAGATAACTTGAAACTCATAATATCAGCCAATATGTGTTGCAAATTGCAATTTTAAGTGAGAGATAATGAGGGACTGTTTGGCATTGTGGTTGCAAGATTGAAAATGAAGTTATGGAGTGGTTGCTAAATGTACTTTGGCCAGAAGGGGTGTTTGAAATTGCTATTTTCAAACATAAATTAGGTAACTTTTTTTAGTTGGTTGACATTTGTTGTTACTAAATATATTGTGGACAAAAAGGGAATGTTATTATTACTATATATTGTGGGCAGAAGGGGAATGTTATTAGTACTATACAAACTGTTAATTTGAAACACTATTAATTTTGCATTTGAAACTGTCAAAAACACTCTAACATAAGTTACTTCAATTCATTATATATGCAGTTACAAACACCCATGAAGTTACTGCTTAAAAATACTTCCATATCCTATAAATTCGTCCAATTACGAAAGATATAAGAACTCAACTAAGATAAAATCAATAACACAAATTTTTGATTAACTTCTATGAATAGCCAAATATTACATGGATGCATCAAAAGTTTTCCATGTCGTACCAATTTGTACAAATTCTGAAAAACAAATTTGTCTATAATTGTAATAGTTTCTGTGATCAACAGGGCCGCTAAGCGCTACTTAGTAAGAATCACTCACTGGACCGGTTACACATGGTTAACCTATATCAAGATACAAAATAACAGAAATTAACCCATTCATCTAGGGATGAGCACGGTACCGGTCCCGTACCGATCCCGTACCGAATTAGTGGTACCGATTTTTTCCCGAGTATAAATAGTGGTACCGGTACCGTACCGAACGGAATTCGGATACCGGTACCAGGAAATCGGGTTATTCTCGTTTTTATTCGGAAATTTCCCGATTTGGTACCGGTCCCGTACCGAATTAGTGGTCCCGAATTTTTTTTCACCTTATTTCTTAGTCCCGGTACCGTACCGTATATCGGGAACGGTACCGTTTCGGTACGGTACCTGTACGGTTCTGGTTCGGTTCCGGGATTCAGGTCAAAATGCTCATCCCTACATTCATCAAATAAAATAGGTACATTTATAGAATGCATGGTTACCATCTTTGCGACCAAATGGGCTCTTATAGCCTTCACATATTAAGTTGATTGAGAGTATTAAGCGATCATTTAAGAAGAAACAAATAACTAACATTTTTATAGACCAAATCTGGTATGTTTTTGTACTAACCTTTACGCCACTCGGAACTCATTTCATCCCACCATGTATGATTCGCCTTTGTGATTTGTAACACTTGTAAACAACCTGAAAGTTTAATAGCTAAAAGTCATCAACACATTCATATTACAGTTCTTTCACATTTATTAAATAAAAAATAAATAAGTAAATAAACTTTATACCTTATCCCATCCGCACTCATTTCTTCGTTGTCATCAGACTCTGCTATCCGTTCAAGAACTGAGTTTGCTAATATATTGTAAGTCTTCACAACAAAGCATTTTTCCAATTTAGCGAAGATCATAATATGGATTTGATGCAGTTATAGCAGAAATGTCCCAACATGATTTCAGGTGTTGTCTGGATTTGCAATTTGGAATTGACCATAGTTGAAACAATCATATAAACATAACGTCAACTAATATGATATTTTCAAAACATGAAGGTACTGATTCAGGTGTATTTCTATGCTCTGACTTTTAAGAAGAATGACTTTTGTCCCTGGATGTTTCTGAATCAGATTCATCACCATCTAGATACACATCAATAGACGTGTCCAAGATTTCATGGATACACTGCTTCGGGGTATAGCCAGGATAAAACTCGCCATCAACATTAGTTATATTCATCTCAAATTCGCCTCCAATTTTTCAATATTTATTATATGTTTTGTTTTCCATAGATGCAAACTCGCAATATTAACCTTTTAATGTTTACATAGAAAAAAAATACTTCTATAAGCTTTGGTAAAACAATTTCATACCAGCTACAACATGTTTTCTTACATCAATTACACTTCCCTAATTTAACATAAACATTCTCATTAAAAGGTTGAAAGTGGAGGTTGGTTGATATATCAGAACTAACAGATCATCTGATTAGAGTAACGGCTGCAGCAAGGAGTTCGAAGCTCGTGATTTTAAAGAGGTCAAAAAAGATGCAGAAAGAAAACTTGAGGAGGCAGAAGGGGAGTTTGGGATTCCTTTTTTCAAACACAAATTATATAATTTAGTTATTCAAAGTTGTTAAAAACCAAAATATGAGTAACTAACAAATAGTTTATCACGAATTATGTAATTTTTAGTTGCAACTTTTTGACGCAGTTAATACACGATTATATATATATATGATATGAGTAACAAAATCTCTTGATGATTAAGAGCACCAACCTCACGAAGAACAGGATCACAACTATTGTAGTAAACATTACCATTCTCCTGTGTTTCTGATTTGTCTATGCTTGCAAATATAATACGAACGAAAGATGTATACATGAACTTTATATACTAACAGTGGGGAGCAGCCCAAAACAGGTAACTTTATGCTATGTTCGACCCGTTTGGCTAATTATAAATAATAGTCAACCTGAATGGACCCACTTTCATATGTAATTGTACCATTAAGATACTCACAAACATACAAGCATATGCCAGTTTAATTCCTTATATATTGTTGTTCTAAACACCCATAAACATAGCAATTGAAAACAAATCGAAACCTGATAGTCTGGACACATTGAGCCACAAAGAAAACTTTTATATATAAGAGATATTATCTTAAATTATATATTCAATATACCGTTGTCAGGGGGCGCCGTACTTAATCCATAACTTATGATAGATGTAGAACACAAGAATAAAACTCTAATGGCCGGGATCAAACGGAATTAACCATGAATGATAAGACTAAAATGTAGGAATGAAGAAACATATCCAGTTTCATCTCCAAGCTTAGCATACTCAATTCTTTTTTTGTTCCAATACCTTCACACTGTAATCATAAAGGTGTATTAGTAATTTCTATTTTAGTTTTTCATAAAAATCTTTAATTAACTTTTCTTCGGTCTAGCTTAATGTACCAGTAGATATATTCAGCAAAATTTGAGCTTTTTACACTCAATTAAGGAACCCTGAACTATTCGAAACCTTGTTCAAGAAAACCCATAATATATTTAAAAACTAACTGTAAGGAAATTTAAAGAAGTTAACATGATAAACCCACCCAACTCAACTTATTAAACTATCACATATTCACAGCAAAACAGCCAATTATCTACTTCTACCTTAAAAAAAAAAAAAAAAAAAAAAAAAAAAAAAAAAAAAAAAAAAAAACCTTAACCAAAATTATAAATCCTACATACCCATCAATAAAAAACTCAACTTTATAGTAAATAACTACAATCAACAATATAAGAGATAAATTTATAATTAAATTGCAAAAAGAGGGGAAAATCAATTACATTCCATGACCAAAAGCAAGTGCAACTTGAGAGGGTTGTCTCCATTCATCATCTCTGCAATTTTAACAATTAAAATACTTACAATAATAATTGTATGACTGGAGAATGTATTAAAAGACATCCTTTGTCGAAAAAATATCGTTTATTTGATGGTTTCTAGGGTTTAGGGTTGAGGAGGATAATTTTGTGGCTATGTGTTATTTTTTTCGATGATAAGAAATTGATTGGGAGCCGGTTGTTTTTAAATGTTACAATTTGATCCAAATCTATCAAGGTATTAAATCCAAGTACATGTGTATTTTTAGATTTTGTCTACATATGTTATATAAAAACGATTTTTCAAAAATTTAATGCCAAATTAAGAAATATTTAAGTTGTTTTAGTTAAAAAATTATTTTTAGAAAAATAATATTAATTCAATTATTACTTAATAAGGAATGAATTGATTTTTTTGAAATGAAAAAATTCCAATAAAGGTTTTATTTTATTATATAAAAGATGTCTCTTACTGTTCTTAATCAATGTTTTCTATTGGTATGAAAAGACTTACTACTATCTATATTGCATGTCTCTTATATAGAAAGCAGTTTGTATTTGCCGTTCATAGAACTAGTTATAAGACCCGCGCACGCGCGGGGTTTTGGCATAAACTTTTTTTTATCATATATTAGTATCGAATATATTGTCTTAAAATATATTGTGCTTTTCATATTTCTTTTTTAATTTAGTTTGTTAGAAATGTATTTAATTAGTGTTTTTGACTTGATACATGAGAAAATTTAAACATATCATGCAGAAATTTATGAAAGTTCAAGCAATAGTGTTGAAAGTGAAAGATTATCATCTCGATAATCATTATTCTTAATCATCATTCTCGTCAATAACAAATGGTTTCAGAAATGCTATCCCTATATAAATCTTTACCGGCCTGGCATCAGAAATTTTGGGTACTTCGGCAGTCTCGGTTTGATCAACTTGTGCAACATTATCAAACTTTGAAGAGTCAGAAAATGTAGCTTCTTCCTGTGACTTACGCTTGGATTTTGAATTCTTTGCTCCTTCAGCCTTCTCATATACAACTTACATAAGTATCATATGTGCCAAAAGACTTGCAAACAATCTCTAGAAAATGACCAAACTATTACCGGGCAGAAGGCAATGATTAATTCAGGTCTCAAAATACAAAAGTTGAAATTTGATCTTGTATAATTTGCATCACGTCAAACCTTGTATAAAAAAATAAGTATAGATTTCATAGCTTGTGACCTCACATAGCCTCTCTATCTCTCCTCAATACATAAATATTATCCCTTCATAAACACACCAAAATCTTTAACCAAAAAACACACACAACACATTAACATGTTCCTACACTTCAAAGACACTCAAAAACACACATATATTGCTCAAATAACTCCAATGCTCTAACATCTTTTTCCTAAAACCCTTTAAAAAAAGACTCATATTATCTTTTCTAAGTCAATGGATTTTGGTGGCCTAGATAGTCTTATGGTATGTTCACGTGATATGACTCTCATCAAGTCCAAGAGAGAGTTCCTCAAACGTAATTTTACACAATAAATATTATTAATCAACATATAAGACCAAACAAAACAGAACAGAAAAACTAAAATCTGAACGGTGTGTTCCTTCAAGAATTCCCTTGCATTCAACTCGTGCAGCTATTTGAAAAACATTTTTGGATCCATCAAGAACTGTGTGTCCGTTCACCGTGAGGCGCTTTGATGCTTCCAACAACACCTGATGTTAGGATTCGTTTAGCACATGTACAAAATAGTATACATCGTAACATCGAGTAATTGAAACACAAACATTACTAAAAAATTCAAATCATTTTCAATAGAGCTCCATTGGATAAATTACATAAAGTAAAAAAAAAAAAAAAAAAGCAACTAAGAATAAAAACGAAAGACAAATATAGTTATTGCAAACCTTGGCATGAAAATCTTCATTCCAGCAAACCTTTTTGCCATTGTCAACAGATACAGAAGTGAGTCTAATTTATCACCTTGTAAAATTCCCGGTAGAACACTCTGAAACAAAGCAAAAAACGGAAATTAAACATATACTTAAATGTAATAAAAATAAATTTTTTTAATGAATGGAGATAAACTCGTTTGTGCTACTACTCTATGGGCTCTGTAGTCAACAATAGCCATAGCAAGATTATACAATCCAGGAGCATCCTGGTATGCTTTTTTGCGCTTCAGAACATTGTTGGAAGATGCATAACTGTTTACTCTCCGCCAGCTGTGCGTCTAATGGTGTATCAAAAGTTAGTTCCGCAACACCATTTTCCGCAGTTGGAACACTAAATTTATCCCCATTGACTTTGATAGTTGATTTAGCTAGAGCCTTTTCAGAGGGATTCAAGTTTGCTTTTGATGTCTGCTTCTTGGGTAACTGCTCCGGATACACATCAACAACAAACCTGAAGAATATGTTGTTGTGAACATACCTACAACCCACATACAAAATTGTTACTATATGATAGATATTATACGGTTACTAAGAGGTGTTTAGATATAAGCTTGTTTAACCCAATATTAAGAACAGATTATTACGATGTCAATTATATACAAACACACTTAATTGTCTTGAGCAATTACTTATATGTGAAAGCACTCTGGATCAATGATTAGAATTTGATGAGGATGTTATATGATTATCTATCTTACCAATGTGATTGTATCGTTCACTTCTCTCAAGTGTTCTTTCACATGTTTTAGTTCTTCCATGATATATTGCATTTTAATCCTGAGAATGAGAATAAATTTGTCAACATTAACCTATTTAATGGCACTTTTAATAATAGTCATTAGTAGCTACAATTCTTAACAACAATCAATATCACTCGCATTATTCCAAGTTATCTATTTCATACAATAGTGATTAAAAAAAAGAGTTGGTCAAACCTAATTGTCAATTTAATTACTGTGTGATGGTCACGAGTCCCCACAACAATATATCCATTCCTCTTTGAGAACATTTTTTACCATTAGCAAAGCAGAATTAAATCCAAAGATCAAACTCAATCAGCCCACTTCATGTACTGGTTTCTTGTAGTCTTTTAGGTTCAAAGTCAGTCACCCCAAACCTTTTTGCTGTTGAAACAAAGAAATATATAAATATTGTTGTTAAACTCTATTTCATAGAATATTTTGAAGAATAATATGTTGAGTTAGATAATAGAATACATTCTTAGGCTCAATCTCTATAGTAACAATGCTTCTATGAGTGACAGACCTTGATTCAACATTATTAATTGAATCAATTAGAATACTAAGATTAGACGAACGTGTAGATAAATGAATGTATATAAACTACTAAATTCATAAACCCCCAAAATTTCACACACGAGCTTCACTTAGGCATTTTTACAAATACATAGAGTGCTAAGAAAAAGATCATATTTAAAGTCTCAAGTTCCAAACAAAATTAATATAATATGACATATATTTATATTAGTATAGCTCATAACAGATCCATGAGTCACTATTCAAACAAATAACAATTTTTTTACTTCTAGATCTTGTTATGCGAGCAATAAAAGAGGAGTAAAAAACAAATGGGAAAAATGCTACTAACCTGAAGTCTGGTACTTTGTTCTTTGTAATCCTTAGATTTTAATGATAAGGAGATTCAATGGTACCAATATCTTCCCCTTTAACCATCATAAAAGTAAACTTTTGGATCTAGGTTTTGAATTGGAAGTGTGGCTCGACACTCAATTGCTGGGTGGTTTTGTTTTTGTGAATTTTAATTTTAACCCCTTAGTATTTTATAAATTACTCCGCCTTTTTTAATTTTTACTTTTTTATAATTTTGCCACATGTATTTTTATACCGATTTACTAAGAAAAACGAATTTTTATAACTCTTTTGCTAAATCAAGAAATATTTAGGTATTTTTATTGAATTTTTTTAAAAGAAAAATAATATTAATAATTAAAATATTGCCTAATAAGGAATGAATTGATTTTTTTGAAATGGAAAATTTCCAATAGGGGTTTTATTTTATTATATAAAAGATTTGTGTCCTTATGTTTGAGGTCTAAAGCCATAATTGGTTTGCAACCTCATTTCATACGCTAATGTTTGTGAAGAACTTAACCCGCCAGGGCACAACGCGACCGGATAATATTGTTAGCCGTTTGAAAGTATGCTATTTTATGCCGTTTTAGACTTGCCCTACCAAATACAATGAAAAAAAACACCGCCGTTGCGGCCGGCATGACGCCATACTTGTTAATAATAATAATAATAATAATAATAATAATAATAATAATAATAATAATAATAATAATAATAATAATAATAATAATAATGTTGTGAGGGTTGTTTTGTCATTTCGTGCTTTCAAACTACTACGTAGCATTTAACGGTCAAATAAACAGAAGTTATGGCCAAGGGACCAAACCCGTATGCGTTGTAAACCACGGGGACTAAACCTGAAGAAAATTAACGGCATGGACGATTCTTGATTGACCCGGCAAACCACAGGGACGAAAAATGACATTTACTCTAAAATAAATTAAAAAAAATAATAAAAAAATAAAAATAAATAAAGAACTTGGCTGGTAAATTCGGTGCAAGGTCTTGTGACACGAGTTGTGGTGTGCTGTCAAGCTATAAGGCTGAGTTATGGAGCTATAACTGGCCTTCTAGCCCATACCGTGTGCTCTTAGGCCCACGGTAACAAATGTGTGCACGCTAATGAAGCAACAAATCTAGTTTGGCGTCACACTACACACATTTTATGAAATTATTTATGATACTGTAAATAATTTCCAAGGATGTTATAGATTAATAACTAAACTACATTGACTAGTTAACATAACAAACCTTAAACATGTCAGCACAACCACGTTTAGATATTGTAGATGATGAGTTATTTACTCTAAAAATAGTTCGATTTCGCTAAATATTGTCAGCTATTTCGCTTTGAACTCATTTTTACAATACTGTGGGCCTAGAAATGATGAGCCTAACTACAAGACTACAAGTATAAGACAGCAGCCATAGTAATGGGCTAAATGTAAAGCCTGATAGTCTTATTTGGTTGCTTGCTGGAAGATTGGAAGTTATGAGTCATAGGTTTTTCATTTGGAAATTTATTTTAGTTATTAATCCTGGAAAAAATTGTATGGCTTGAAAGTTATAGAACACTATTACAGTCTTTGATTAGTATGTTGTTTGTATGCTTCAATCGGATACCAATTGCTTGGATGCGTTTGAAGCCTCGAGAACCAATTACCAATGACATGCACCTTTGATTGTGCGAATAGCGATACAACATGAGGTGAATATGCAAGCTAATAAGCTAGTAATGAACGTATGTTATATAACAAGTAATCCATATGTTTCTAACAAATTTTGAAATTAATCAAAATCCAAATGCAGACCTTTTTCATATAAACGGTATGTTTAGTATTTTAAGAGGGACTTGATTTACACACTCCCACAATTGATTAGCACACTCAGCAACAGTAGGAAATCACTTATACTAAACAAAAAATCATTTTAGTTTAGTATGACTTTAATCCCAGGTGCAATACAAATCTTAATGCTATTATATAAGTTTGATGGGCTCCTTTATATATTGATGATTGATTTATATATTCAAGCATAACTCATATTAGGCTCGAGTATATATATTCATTCATTTTTGTTTGGGGGGTTCAGTTGAAAATTTTAACTATTTATTGCGGGTTGAAAATTTGAACTATTCATTGCAGGGTGGGTAGTTCACTTTACTAACCGAAACCAAAACATACTAGGCGGGTAAACTTACATGCATTTTGCATATGTTATATTAAGCTTCAATATATTTCTAATTATCTTTTAGAGGGGGTGGGTAGTTTACTTTACTAGCCGATACAAAACATACCAGACAAGTAACCTAACATGCGTTCGGTCACAATAAAAAGCGCTCAAATAATCATATATAACATGTATAATTATTTGAGTATATATGATGATTGGTTACATAGTAAAGCCAAACCTATATTAGGTTTGAGTATATTTTCAATCATCTTTTGTTTAAGGGGCGGTTCAGTTGAAATGTTTTGCTATTGCGGGGTTGAGTAGTTCATTTTACTAACCGTAACCGAAATGTACTAGGCGGGCAATTTAACGTGCGTCTTGTCACAATAAAAACCCCTCAAATAATCATGTATAACAATATAACTAAGACTATTTATTCAACGTTTATAGGTTACGATCACTTTAACCAAATATAGTACATGAACGTTATTAATGTTCACATTAGGTAAGTAATAATTTGTTATACTAAGCTTCAATATATTTCCAATTATCTTTTATAGTGGTGTTTAAGGAGTGGTTCGGTTGAATTTAAACTATCTATTGTCGAGTGGGTAGTTTATTTTACTATCCGAAACCAAAACGAACTAGGCAAATAACCGGACATGCATCCGTCACAATAAAAACCATCAAATAATCACATAGACGTTATTAATGTTTAATAATACGCTAAAAGATTATAATTTTATTTTATGCATTTGAAATATTTTCTTGTGTCATATATTGTGCCAAAAAAAAAGTCTTTAAAAGATTTTTGAATTTTGAATGCTATTATAGAACGGGATATTTTGAACAATTTTTTTCCCACATGAAGCATGTTTATATTATAATAATATAGATCTAATATATTGATTTTTTTCCCTTCATAAATCAACCTTGAGTATAAAGATTCAACTATTCACGTAAAGATTCAATATATTAGACCTATAAATACTATACACATAAAGATTCAACTATTCAAGGGCAATAAGGATCCTTCAATATTTATATCACCCAGATTCAAAAATAGAATAACATGATCTTATTAAGAAAATTCATTGTGAAATGAAAAAAACATGCTAAACGTTCATATGACCGTTTAACTTAATGACCTAGAATTACCGCCCCGATAACTATCAAGAAACTAAAAGACAAATGGACAATGATGAATTTTGTCATTGAGCTTTTCCATTTACCATTGAACTTTGGTTTGTGTTTCTAGATAATATTGTGTAGTGTTTACGAATGCCTTTGAAAAACATGATAGAAGTAATGTAGAAAATTTTGAAGTGAAATAAATTGGTATGTAACAAAGGGGTTGTTTATTAAATTAATTGGTTTGAAGATATTACTATATTAGCGACATAATTGAGAGAGAAATTTTTGTTGACCTCCCCATTAAGATGAAACAAGGGTTTCAGCCCACCCATTAAGTGGAAAAGAAACACCCCGAACATGATTATTTTTTTTATCAGCAAATAAACAAGTTTTTATGGAAACAAAAGCATGAATTCAAATTTTCATTAGGGGTACTTTGGTATGTTGTCATGAATCACAATCGATATGGGTTTAAACATAAGGTGAGTCCCTCACCTAAGAAACTTTCATACTTTACCTCTTGGAGTGGTTTGGAGTATGCAATATATCTATTTATCATTGTCATATTTGATAACAATATTTATCAAACAAACACCATTATTGGAATGAAACTCATTCCATGATAGACATACCGCCATACCAAACATGCCCTAGATGTTTTGTGGGAAAGGTAAGTTCAGCCTTATCAAATTTTGCGGGGCCCACACTGTTCTGTTGAGACAATCGTAATCTCTTCTCAAGATGTCGCAAAGTAGACACCGTTGTGTAAGAACGAGCCCCGTTTGTTTGTCACGTGACCCTCATTTCGAAATTGGATCGCATCATCTTCGATTTCATTCAGGTCGGAATCCGATGTGCATAAAAACGAACGAGATGGGTGTCATCATGATTGGAATGAGACGATGGTGAAGATGGTGCAATTTCCGGGAAGAATGATGGTGTGTGAGAGGAGGTATGATCGATTATGTGATGTTGAGGGTGTAATATACAATTAAATGAAATGATAAATAGATGAAAAATAGGCGTGCAGTGGGTGCAGAAGGGTAAAAGCGGCAAAACATGATTCGGTATGATAGTTTTAGCAATATGTCATAAAGTTGGGTTAAGTTGAAAATAAGTATCACATTGAATCACAATTTTGCAAAATTTCCTAAATATATTCTAAAAAGTGTGATTTGGATAAATGGTCGTACTTATTAGGGTATTTCATAAAAAGACGTATTTGGACCATATTTGCGTTTTTGGCCATTACGGTGCGTACGCACCATGATTTGCGCACCATGATTTTTAAAATTTTGATTCTTCATTTTAGAGCACCGGAATTAATTTATAGGCCAATCAAAACACGCCACCTATACTTTGGTGCGCAAAATGTATACACTGCGCATCGAATTTTTTAAAAAAAGTTGATCTTCATAAATAAATATTCCAAGCTTCATTAGCACTCTTAGAGCAAGCACATCAATAACTTGAGTTAAGTTATAACTTAGTATCACGTTAGCGCCACGTCAGCTTTAACACATTAACCTTAACTCAGGAAAAAACACCCAGAACAATAACTCAGCTTTAACTCAACTATTTTCAAATTCAACCCTCAACTAAAACTAATATTTCATTTAATAACTAATAAAACACAACTTATATTAATACTTAAAATTTAAACATACATTAAACAAACTACAACAAACTACAGCAAACATGAAACATAAAATACGATAATTAAACATAAACCTACGATAATTAAACATAAAACTACGAATCAATAAAACGAATCATCCGACACATAGCCCTCGTGACTCGAAGCACTCGAATCGTCCTCACTCATTGGCACACGGTCTAGTCCATTTTCTATTCGCCATTCACAACGACGGTCTCTCCGAGCCTGTTTAGCTCTTAAGTACTCCTCACGCTCCCTTGCTTCACGTGCTTCCTCTGCTTCAACACGTAACAGTTCTTGCATATCTTACAAGAACAGTTCTTCATCAGTCAATGCACGTGGAAGGTTTGCCGGTGGATTGTAGTGGGGTGGATTGTTTGCTGGTGGATTGTTTACCGGTGGGAAAAGAAACTCCGGTGGAGTGTTCTGTGGTGGATTGTCATATTAGAAGACGGGAAACAAATCTTGTGGTTGATTGTTTTGTGGTTCATTGTCGTATGGGAAAACAGGGAAAAGATCTTCGGGTTGGGTGTTGTAAACTGAATCGTTATCTGGAGTATTGTTATGAGACATTGTTTTGAGAGAATTGTTTGTGAATTATGTATGATCTGTGTGAGAATTATGTGTAAATGGGTGTGACCAATAATTAGCTGTGAATGGGTGTTAAATAAGCTCATGAATCCCGCCCATTGATTTGAATTTTAAAAGTTTAAAACAATCCCGCCCACGAACTTTTGAATTTTAAATGTTTGAAAGATCCCGCTCGGTTTTCAAATTTGAATTTTGAAATTTGATTTTTATCCCGCTCGGTTTTCAAATTTGAATTATAATTTTCAAATTTCAAAATTCTATCATCCCCTATAAATAACACACCATACAATAGTATTCTTCACAAACTCCTAAAGCATTTCACAATGAATAATCATTGGTCAATGGAAGAAGAAGAAGACTTGCTAGGTAACGTATGGCTTGAAGTTCACGATTCTGGAGACCGTGTGAATGGACGTTCTTTTTGGAATGAAGTTACACAAAGGTTCAACGATCAGCCTGATGGTGAGCACCGTAATAAAAATAGTATTACGGCTCACTGGAGTAGAATCAACCTTGAATGTCGTAGGTATAATGATATTTACAAAGAGTTGCTGCTTACAAGTGAAGACCCTTGTCGTCTCAGCAATGCAAACTGAATTTATCATGAACGCTATGGGAGAGGGATATATTATCAACATGTGTGGTTCATTCTGAGAAACACGTGGGCATGGGACAGAGACTCTGTGTAATTGTGTTTTATGTTAAGTATTTATGTATCGTGTCTTTCTATTTTCCGTATCGTGTGTATTTGTTTCCTGTATCGTTTGTAACTTGATGTAATGTTGCTTTAAATTTGAAATTGAATAAAAGGCTTAACGGCTACTTTTCTAACAGCTATTTTGCTTAACGGCTACTTTTCCAACAGCTATTTTGCTTAACGGCTACTTTCCCCCCTATAAATGCCAGTTTATCAAAACGATATTTCCTCACACACATATCAATACTGTTAACACACACATAAAATGGCAAACAAACTAGCTGAGGTGCAAACATCTATTCTTTCCCGATTACGCAACGAACAAGAGAAAGAACTCAAGTTGGTTAACAATTTGCTAGGTGAGATAACTCGTTTTATAATGCAGATGCATAATCGTGCTCCGGAGGTCGAAAGGTTACGTGAGCTTCCTCAAGACCATCCAATTATCAGTGTCGGGCTCGAAACCCTATTAAGAAATGATGAAACGGATCTGCAACTTCAAATCACCTTGAAAATAGTTAGGGAACAAGTGTTGCAAGTGTGGGAGGAGAAGTCAGATCTAATCGACAATTACAAATCTATATAAATTGTATCGTTATTTTACGTTTCATATGTTTTCACTTTCGTGTATTGTATTTGAAATTTAATGAATCGTATCGTTATTTTACTATACCGTTTAAGAAATAAAGGGGGGGGGGGGGTTTGTAATTTTCAATATCTTGCTTTCAAAATATATAAAAGTTCATAGGGGTGAAAAGTGTCATTTTTTTTCCTTAAAAAAAAAAAAAAAAGGCCTTAACGTGACGTTAAGGGGTTAACGCACCATTAACGCAACATGCTACAACGCCTAACGCACCTTAACGTGCGTTAAATACACCTTAACACCGAGCTCCAAGTTACCGATGCACTTGCTCTTACACAAATTGCAGTCAACCCCACTTGGTGCGTACCATAATATTTTTCTTTTTTGGTGTTTGGGACATGTAACTTTGTAGACCGTTGAAAGTGAAAATGGTGCGCAATGAACAAGAATAGCGCACCAATTGGATGATTTGGTAAAAAGTAATACTCCGTAATATTTTAGGGACAAAATTATACGGATGGTCCATGTGGTTAACTCGGATTGCAAGTTAAGTCCATAAGTTATTTTAAGTACATCAGAGATACCAATTTTTTGAAACTTTTCACACATTTAGTCCTTAATTTGGATGGCCGTTAGTTTATCCGTTAAGTTATTTGCACCGTTAGTCCTTCGTTAATATTTTTTGCACCGTTAGTCCTCATTTTCTAAAAAAGTCATAATTTTTTGCACCGTTAGTCCCTCCATAAATATTTTGCACCGTTATCAATCTTTTTACGTTTTCGTCCGTTTTTTAACGTTTTAGTCCATTTTTTTTTACGTTTTTGTCAATCTTTTTACATTTTCGTCCATTTTCTTACGTTCTCGTCTGTTTTTTTAACGTTTTCGTCCATTTTTTACGTTTTTGTCTATCTTTTTACGTTTTCGTCCATTTTTTACGTTCTCGTCCGTTTTTTTAATGTTTACGTTCATTTTTTTACGTTTTCGTCCGCTTTTTTACGTTTTAGTCTGTTTTCTTATATTTTTATCTTTTTTTTACGTTTTCGTCTGTTTTTTTACGTTTTTGTCTGTTTTCTTATATTTTTATCTGTTTTTGCCTATTTTTGTGATTAGGTAAATATACTAAACGAAAATTTGACATTTGATAAAAATGTTTCAGTGTCGGTTTTAAATCACGATTTTGACCCCTTCTGGTCTGAATCATCAAAAGTGTAGAACACGAAAGTTGTCCGGAATGATGTTTTACATCAAGACACGCGAGATTTTAACCAGAAAATGCAAAACAAGGGCTGTCTACCACCAAAAATTAAGCATTTTTTTTTACCTAATTCATAACTTATAAACTCTTGTAAATTTTTGCACTTGTGTAAATCATCAAACTTATTTGAAAAAATGGACAAAATAAAAACGGATTAAAATGTATGAAAATGTGAAAAAAAAACTGATGAAACATGTAAAAATGGACAAAAACATATAAAAACGTGAGAATAACGGACGAAAACGTAAAGATATTCATATAATTTTCTCCTCTAAGACATATACACTAGCCGGTGAGCCCGATTTGATACATAACGAACGAATGATAACGAACGAAAATAGCTTAACTTTTGGTAGTAAACAACCCTTGTTTTGCATTTTTCAGGTTAAAATCTCGTGTATCGTGATGTAAAACATCATTTCAAACAACTTTCGTGTTTTACACTTTTGATGATTCGGACCAGAAAGGGGTCAAAATCGTGATTTATAATCGATACAGAAACATTTTTATCAAATGTCAAGTTTTCTTTTAGTATACTTACCTAAACACAAAAAAAAAACGAGCGAAAACGTAAAAAAAATAGATGAAAATGTTTAAAAACATAAGAAAACAGACAAAAACGTAAAAAAGATGACGAAAACGTAAAAAAATGGATTAAAACGTTAAAAAACGGACGAGAACGTAAAAAAATGGACGAAAACTTAAAAAGATTGAAAATGTAAAAAAATGAACGAAAACGTTAAAAAAGGACGAGAACGTAAAAAAATAGACGAAAACGTAAAATGATTGAAAAAAACGTAAAAAAATGGACGAAAACGTTAAAAAAACGGACGGGAACGCTAAAAAATGGACAAAAACGTAAAAAGATTGATAATAGTGCAAAATATTTACTGATGGACTAATGGTACAAAAATGAAGACTTTTTTAGAAAATGAGGACTAACAGTGCAAAAAATATTAACGAACGACTAACGGTGCAAATAACTTAACGTAAACTAACAGCCATCCAAATTAAGGACTAAATGTGTGACAAGTTTTAAAAAATAGGCATCTCTGGTGTAGTTAAAATGACTTAGGGACTAAACTTGCAATCCGAGTAAACCATAGGGACCATCCGTGTAATTTTGTCTATTTTAGGTAACAATTGGTAAGCTAGTAGTATATTGTGACCATATTGGTAATTAATTTTTCTAAGAATCTAAGCCAACACCTTTGTCCCTTCATGGCCTTCAAGTAGAAAAATCGCCGAATGTTCACTACCATCACCCAATAGTGGCTTGAACCAAAACGAAGCTGATGCAAATACATACATATTACTTAAACATTTTTTTGACAACACTAAGAGATCTCACGGTTGTAAACGGCTTGATATAACTAGGCTACAAACCGGCTCATAATGAGTCTTTTTGGTTAGCTTCTATATAAAAAACAAAAATACTAGATTTTCTACTTATTTCGAAATTAAAGTCTGGGTTGGATTGTCACCACAGCATATCAATGTAAGATCAATAAACTGAAACTGTTTTGAAGCATTAAACTAGCAACAAAAGTGGACTAAGTCTCACTTTTGGTTTGATTCCTACACTCATTAATGTTTACATAAATTCTGAAGCCTAATTAGAAACAATTAACTAAATTATCTTCTTAAAACATCATGGCTACAGTAATAGATTAGGCAGTGAATCGGTTTGAAAGTAAAAGTCGCCAAAAAGTGGCGGAATGCTCTCGAAACCAATTCATGGCTACAGTATAGGTTAGATAGAATTTTACAAGTCATAACTATCAATGTAGGCTACTAAATAGTACAGACGGTATTCCGATTTTTTCATCAAATTAATTTTTTACACAGTACATATACATCGTTAAAAAAAAAAAAAAAAAAAAAAAAACAACAACAACAATTAGCGAGGCTAATAAATATACATTAGACGAGTACTCGTGCATAACAACGAGATTTAATATTTATTATTGTGACATTGTAATTAAGTGTTTCATGTAATATTTATGTATACATCGTAAGATAATCAAAATTTAATTGAAAATATTTTTACATATTTTAATTCAACTCAAAGAACAAATTGTAAAATGTATCAAAGAGCGTACTAAAGCATTTAGACCCCATTTGGTTCGCGGAATACTCAAGATTCTAGCACAACTAGAATCTGCTTGCATTTCATAACATGTTTTGGCATAATGAAGGAAGTAGAATTGAATTTCGTTCTTTCATGTGCTTGATTGGCAAACTAAATAAAATGAAGATACATTAAAATCCCATATACGCAGAATTAACATTTTATAGCAAAATGAAAAGAAGGTTTAAACTTCCATAAGATCCATTGTTTTTCTCATAAAAAAATTATTATTATTTAGGTTTGTAACTATATTATTATAAAAATTATTATATTTATTGAAACATAATAATCTATACTACATATAATGGTGTACAACAAAAAATGATGCATGGTTTACAACACTTTAAAGCAACTAATTTTCATAATTACAACAACCAAATCATGGTGTACAACAAAAAATAGCATGGAAAGAAATTTAGACCACTTTTCTATGAATTATACATTAATGCTATTAAGAACACCCCTACACCCAATATTACAACCTTTTAAACACAATGTACAACCCTCCATTAAAACCCCTCCGTATTTAATTCACGAATTGCAAGATGCTATACCTCTTGTATCAATCATCAAGGGCTGCAATTCTTTGGCCGAATAGGAAGAGATTAAAAAAAAAAAAAAAAAAAAAAAAAAAAAAAAAAAAAAAAACGCTTTCTTGAATCACCAAATACTGCTACACCTTCATTCTTGAATTTTGTGGAGAGAACAATTGAATTAGAAGGGTTTTATGTTTTCCTGTGTGTCATTTTTGAGAGGGAGAGGGACAAAGGAATTATACGGTTTATGGGAGAACAAACAGGGAGCGTGTGGTATTGAGAGAATGTCGTGTGATATGAAAATGAAACTAATAATACCGTATTATATGTTATGGAAAGTTATAAATGTGATTGAGTGAGGAACGTATCTTTCGTATGTAGGATAATATTTGTTGTATTCTTTTGATCTTATTTCCATAAAACGTGTGAGGGGTCTAAGCAAGGAATCCCGGTTCCAAATTATAACAAGAAAACGTGTAGATTAGCTATATAACCCAAATTAAATACAATAGCAAATTTAGGATATACTTATGGTAAAAAAAAATGAATGAATGCACAAAAAATTGTAACATAAAAATAACACAAAATAAAACCAAAAAAAATCCCGTTATGACGCACATAATACATACAATAGAAAAAAACAATATAAAGACCAAATACATACAAGAAACGGAATTTTTTACCTAAAAATAATACAAACCAATTTTTGTACAACCCGAGCCATTAAATAGAAACAATAAATATATGTACAAATATAGACAACATATAACACAACTAAAATCATACAAATACATAAAATCATTCTAATTAAAAAATAACAAAAAAATATTGATGCATCAAATTTTGTTACTGCAAATGAAAAAAAGCAAAAGAAGAAAAAACCCGTCGCAACGCGCGTGTGCCATCCAACTTGTAATATTAAGAAACAGATTTATTGTATAGCATATCTAGAGAAAAAAAACGTGTAATCCAACAATATTTGCTCGCCGCAAAATATAGTCACAGGGTACCCGCCGCTGCATCGCGCGGGTACCCTGCTAGTTTTACATAAAGTTGGATGAGAGTCTAGACACAAGTTGTGCTCCTACTCATTTCTTAATACAAAAGCTCACTCTGTGAAAGATAAAAGCACAACTCTTAGCGTTATTTGAATGGCTAATGAAAATAGACTTAATACGTGAAAGTGTATCTAGAGCCTCTGTATCAAATTCCCCGAACGTAAAAAAGCAAATGGTATGAACTTATATATATCCAATGTCTTCACATTTAGACGCATACTTTCTCTTTTTCTTCTCCACAACATTGTGCAAGGCTACCCTAGGAGCCCATGAAGTCGCCCCCATGCCAACAAAGGGAGAGATTCCGTTCACATCCAAATATTCGTCTTTACCTTGAAGCCAATTAAATAATAAAGTCTCTGCAGGTCATAGCTCTTTCCCATCTTTCGAGAGGAAACGCATTAGAGCCACCTTACGCACCATGATCCCAACCTTGGAACATATATCGACAAGAATATCACGCATGAGATTATGCCTGAACTTCACACCCACTTCATTAGAACAGTGCCCCGCATGATCTGACCATTGGTCCATACAATGCACATTGCAACTCGGGCAAATGCTACCTTCAAAGAACATAGGTACAAAAAACGTATAACCTACACTGATCGAAATTGACGATGGTTCATGCTCTGTCCCAAGCCATCAATAGGGATGGTGAAAAGAAAATCTTGTACATGTAGGGCATAAATGCAACTGAGAATAACCACCTGCCATGGACTTAGCGATTACTTATAAACAAGATCTTTCTCAATGACACCAAAGTAACACTTTGCCAAGGTTTTCATCACTTAACACCGTTAGTCCTTCGTTAATATTTTTTGCACCGTTAGTCCTCATTTTCTAAAAAAAGTTATCATTTTTTGCACCGTTAGTCCCTCCGTTAATATTTTGCACCGTTATCAATCTTTTTACATTTTCGTCCGTTTTTTTAACGTTTTAGTCCATTTTTTTTACGTTTTTGTCAATCTTTTTACGTTTTCGTCCATTTTCTTACGTTCTCGTCCATTTTTTTAATGTTTTCGTCCATTTTTTACGTTTATGTCTATCTTTTTACGTTTTCGTTCATTTTTTACGTTCTCGTCCGTTTTTTTAATGTTTACGTTCATTTTTTTTACGTTTTCATCCGCTTTTTTACGTTTTAGTATGTTTTCTTATATTTTTATCTGTTTTTGTCTGTTTTTTTATGTTTTTGTCTGTTTTCTTATATTTTTATCTGTTTTCGCCTTTTTTTTTTTTTTTTTTTTTTTTTTTTTTACGTTTTCGCCTATTTTTTGTGATTAGGTAAATATACTAAACAAAAATTTGACATTTGATAAAAATGTTTCAGTGTCGGTTTTAAATCACGATTTTGACCCCTTCTGGTCTGAATCATCAAAAGTGTAGAACACGAAAGTTGTCCGGAATGATGTTTTACATCAAGACTCGCGAGATTTTAACTAGAAAATGCAAAACAAGGGCTGTCTACCACCAAAACTTAAGCAATTTTTTTTTACCTAATTCATAACTTATAAACTTATAAACTCTTGTAAATTTTTGCACTTGTGTAAATCATCAAACTTATTTGAAAAAACGGACAAAATAAAAACGGATTAAAATGTGAAAAAAAAACTGATGAAACATGTAAAAATAGACAAAAACATATAAAAACGTGAGAATAACGGACGAAAACGTAAAGATATTCATATAATTTTCTCCTCTAAGACATATACACTAGCCGGTGAGCCCGATTTGATACATAACGAACGAATGATAACGAACGAAAATAGCTTAAGTTTTGGTAGTAAACAACCATTGTTTTGCATTTTTCAGGTTAAAATCTCGTGTGCTGTGATGTAAAACATCATTTCAAACAACTTTCGTGTTTTACACTTTTGATGATTTGGATCAGAAAGGGGTCAAAATCGTGATTTATAATCGATACAGAAACATTTTTATCAAATGTCAAGTTTTCTTTTAGTATACTTACCTAAAAAAAAAAAAAAAAAAAAAACGAGCGAAAACGTAAAAATATAGACGAAAATGTTTAAAAACATAAGAAAACAGACAAAAACGTAAAAAAGAGGACGAAAACGTAAAAAAATGAATTAAAACGTTAAAAAACGGACGAGAACGTAAAAAAATGGACGAAAACTTAAAAAGATTGAAAATGTAAAAAATGAACGAAAACGTTAAAAAAGGACGAGAACGTAAAAAAATGGACGAAAACGTTAAAAAAACGGACGAGAACGCTAAAAAATGGACAAAAACGTAAAAAGATTGATAATAGTGCAAAATATTAACGGATGGACTAATGGTGCAAAAATGAAGACTTTTTTAGAAAATGAGGACTAACAGTGCAAAAAATATTAACGAATGACTAACGGTGCAAATAACTTAACTTAAACTAACGGCCATCCAAATTAGGGACTAAATGTGTGACAAGTTTTAAAAAATAGGTATCTCTAGTGTATTTAAAATGACTTAGGGACTAAACTTGCAATCCGAGTAAACCATAGGGACCATCCGTGTAATTTTGTCTATTTTAGGTAACAATTGGTAAGCTAGTACTATATTGTGACCATATTGGTAATTAATTTTTCTAAGAATCTAAGCCAACACCTTTGTCCCTTCATGGCCTTCAAGTAGAAAAATCGCCGAATGTTCACTACCATCACCCAATAGTGGCTTGAACCAAAACGAAGCTGATGCAAATAAATACATATTACTTAAACATTTTTTTGACAACACTAAGAGATCTCACGGTTGTAAACGGCTTGATATAACTAGGCTACAAACCGGCTCATAATGAGTCTTTTTGGTTAACTTCTATATAAAAAACAAAAATACTAGATTTTCTACTTATTTCGAAATTAAAGTCTGGGTTGGATTGTCACCACAACATATCAATGTAAGATCAATAAACTGAAACTGTTTTGAAGCATTAAACTAGCAACAAAAGTGGACTAAGTCTCACTTTTGGTTTGATTCCTACACTCATTAATGTTTACATAAATTCTGAAGCCTAATTAGAAACAATTAACTAAATTATCTTCTTAAAACTTCATGGCTACAGTAATAGGTTAGGCAGTGAATCGGTTTGAAAGTAAAAGTCGCCAAAAAGTGGCTGAATGCTATCGAAACCAATTCATGGCTACAGTATAGGTTAGATAGAATTTTACAAGTCATAACTATCAATGTAGGCTACTAAATAGTACAGACGGTATTCCGATTTTTTCATCAAATTAATTTTTTACACAGTACATATACATCGTTTAAAAAAAAAAAAAAAAAAAAAAAAAAAAAAACAAGAATTAGCGAGGCTAATAAATATACATTAGACGAGTACTCGTGCATAACAACGAGATTTAATATTTATTATTGTGACATTGTAATTAAGTGTTTCATGTAATATTTATGTATACATCGTAAGATAATCAAAATTTAATTGAAAATATTTTTACATATTTTAATTCAACTCAAAGAACAAATTGTAAAATGTATCAAAGAGCGTACTAAAGCATTTAGACCCCATTTGGTTCGCGGAATACTCAAGATTCTAGCACAACTAGAATCTGCTTGCATTTCATAACATGTTTTGGCATAATGAAGGAAGTAGAATTGAATTTCGTTCTTTCATGTGCTTGATTGGCAAACTAAATAAAATGAAGATACATTAAAATCCCATATACGCAGAATTAACATTTTATAGCAAAATGAAAAGAAGGTTTAAACTTCCATAAGATCCATTGTTTTTCTCATAAAAAAATCATTATTATTTAGGTTTGTAACTATATTATTATAAAAATTATTATATTTATTGAAACATAATAATCTATACTACATATAATGGTGTACAACAAAAAATGATGCATGGTTTACAACACTTTAAAGCAACTAATTTTCATAATTACAACAACCAAATCATGGTGTACAACAAAAAATAGCATGGAAAGAAATTTAGACCACTTTTCTATGAATTATACATTAATGCTATTAAGAACACCCCTACACCCAATATTACAACCTTTTAAACACAATGTACAACCCTCCATTAAAACCCCTCCGTATTTAATTCACGAATTGCAAGATGCTATACCTCTTGTATCAATCACCAAGGGCTGCAATTCTTTGGCCGAATAGGAAGAGATTAAAAAAAAAAAAAAAAAAAAAAAACGCTTTCTTGAATCACCAAATACTGCTACACCTTCGTTCTTGAATTTTGTGGAGAGAACAATTGAATTAGAAGGGTTTTATGTTTTCCTGTGTGTCATTTTTGAGAGGGAGAGGGACAAAGGAATTATACGGTTTATGGGAGAACAAACAGGGAGCGTGTGGTATTGAGAGAATGCGTGTGGTATTGAGAGAATGTCGTGTGATATGAAAATGAAACTAATAATACCGTATTATATGCTATGGAAAGTTATAAATGTGATTGAGTGAGGAACGTATCTTTCATATGTAGGATAATATTTGTTGTATTCTTTTGATCTTATTTCCATAAAATGTGTGAGGGGTCTAAGCAAGGAATCCCGGTTCCAAATTATAACAAGAAAACGTGTAGATTAGCTATATAACCCAAATTAAATACAATAGCAAATTTAGGATATACTTATGGTAAAAAAAAAATGAATGAATGCACAAAAAATTGTAACATAAAAATAACACAAAATAAAACCAAAAAAAATCCCGTCATGACGCACATAATACATACAATAAAAAAAACAATATAAAGACCAAATACATACAAGAAACGGATTTTTTTACCTAAAAATAATACAAACCAATTTTTGTACAACCCGAGCCATTAAATAGAAACAATAAATATATGTACAAATATAGACAACATATAACACAACTAAAATCATACAAATACATAAAATCATTCTAATAAAAAAATAACAAAAAATATTGATGCATCAAATTTTGTTACTGCAAATGAAAAAAAGCAAAAAAAGAAAAAACCCATCGCAACGCGCGGGTGCCATCCAACTTGTAATATTAAGAAACAGATTTATTGTATAGCATATCTAGAGAAAAAAAACGTGTAATTGAACAATATTTGCTCGCCGCAAAATATAGTCACAAGGTACCCGCCGCTGCATCGGTACCCTGCTAGTTTTACATAAAGTTGGATGAGAGTCTAGACACAAGTTGTGCTCCTACTCATTTCTTAATACAAAAGCTCACTCTATGAAAGATAAAAGCACAACTCTTAGCATTATTTGAATGGCTAATGAAAATAGACTTAATACGTGTAAGTGTATCTAGAGCCTCTGTATCAAATTCCCCGAACGTAAAAAAGCAAATGGTATGAACTAATATATATCCAATGTCTTCACATTTTGACGCATACTTTCTCTTTTTCTTCTCCACAACATTGTGCAAGGCTACCCTAGGAGCCCATGATGTCGCCCCCATGCCAACAAAGGGAGAGATTCCGTTCACATCCAAATATTCGTCTTTACCTTGGAGCCAATTAAATAGTAAATACTCTGCAGGTCATAGCTCTTTCCCATCTTTCAAGAGGAAACGCATTAGAGCCACCTTACGCACCATGATCCCAACCTTGGAACATATATCGACAAGAATATCACGCATGAGATTATGCCTGAACTTCACACCCACTTCATTAGAACAGTGGCCCGCATGATCTCACCATTGGTCCATACAATGCACATTGCAACTCGGGCAAATGCTACCTTCAAAGAACATAGGTACAAAAAACGTATAACCTACACTGATCGAAATTGACGATGGTTCATGCTCTGTCCCAAGCCGTCAATAGGGATGGTGAAAAGAAAATCTTGTACATGTAGGGCATAAATGCAACTGAGAATAACCACCTGCCATGGACTTAGCGAGTACTTATAAACAAGATCTTTCTCAATGACACCAAAGTAACACTTTGATGAGGCAAAAAATGAACCGTTTTTAGGGGGTCATTTAAGCCTGGAATTGAATTTATTTGATCAAATATTGCCCTAAATCGTTCCTTTTGTGATTTTAGGTACTTTTGGAGTGAATTCTGAAAAAGAAGGCATTTTGGTCGTTTTTGGAGCATAAAAGTGAAGAAAACGGCAAAGACTTAATTTTCCTTGCTGGGAACAGTGGATGACGGCGTCAAGAGTAAAAGTGGTGACGGCCCGGAGAGAACGTGACGGCGTCACCCAAGGCCGTCACGTGTTAACTGATCAAAACTTGCGCGCGGAGTAGCTGATATTGTTTTGGTCATAACTTTTGCATACGAACTCGGATTTAGGTGATTCAAAAGCCCACGCGAAGAGGACGGAAATATCTACAATTTGGTGAAAAAGGCTTCTTGACGCCGTCACTCCTTAGAGGTGACGCCGTCAGATCGGTGTGGACAGAAAACTGCCTATAAATATAACTTCATAACTTCATAACTTCATTATTTGTAAGCCCTAAACCCTAAGGTCGATTCCTGGGTTTAGGTAGGTGTTTTTCCAGCAACTTAGAGGGTTTCAATCACTCCATAAACATCATGTATTGGTTTGTTGATTCTATCTTAATTATGTTTTCCATTATCATTGTTGATTGCTCTTATTTGATGATGTTTTTCTAATTCACCTTGTGTCTACTTATGATTGTGTGAAACTTGTGTATAATTAATTAGATCTCATTGATTTCTTGTTGATATTTGTGTCTATCTCCATCAATGAGGGCTTGTTGATGTGTGTGTCTATCTTCATCAATTAAGGCGTGACAACTTCAATAGATCTAGTTGGTTTAGTTTATAATTCTTGTTTCCTATTAATTCTTGTTTTGATTGAATGATTTCGATGTTAGGCTTAAGAAAACTGGCAGATCTCCAATGTGTAACTTGCTTGAACGTCTTAAGAAACATGAGCCGATGTGTACTAGGTTTTTATGGTTGTATTTAATGCATGGGCGAATTCTAGTGATCCCATGTTAGGAGCTTCTTAGCCGGCTCGACATAGGAGTGAAGTAGGAGCTTATAGGATTGGGGAAGTAAGTACGCCACCCCATGAATGGTATTAAGGAATACAACCCGTCAATTAAAGCAAGGTGTGACAATTCAATAGGTAGAATTGGATAGCTAGTAAGGAGTAACATATCATAGGTAGACATGCTTCACTTATCTTGTAGAACCTTAGTTTGGTTTTCTTGCACATTAGTTTGATTAGTAGCTTTTGGGTTAGTTGATTAGCAACTAATTCCGCCCCTCCTTCCAACACCAGAGATTTTTACTTGTTTTTCATAAAATATAAAAATACAAAAAGAATCATCCTTCACCTTTAGACCTAGTTATATTAATTTCAATCCTAACGACACTATTCCTGAGTTGAACGATCAATCCCCCGGTACTTGTCACTATAGTATACTACAACGATCAGGTACACTGCCTGGTGGGGGTTGTAAGCTTCTCGAGATCCCTCAAGAGGTAAAGCCTGGTGCAATTCCCACGCATCACACTTTGCCAAGGTTTTCATCATTTTGGGGGCAGAAACGCAAGTGGTAATAGAGAGCACGTCCACGTTGCATGTAGTGATCTGATTGTGTAATTTTTTTATACTTTAAAATATATAACAAGTTTATTAAACTGTCTCTTAAAGTCTTTGCAAAATAAATTTCCCACTTTTTAGAAAATTAGTATCACAGAAAATATAATATCAAAAACATTACTCGCTGCAAATTGTAATTACCAAATACCCGCAACCACAACGCATGGAACCTTGCTAGTGTTCTATTAATGAGGGTTGTTAGACCCATCACGAAATTTCCTACCATTAATATTATCACATAAAGGTTCGATTAACGAGGGTTGTTAGACCAGTTGCAAAATTTCCTACCGTTAATAATATCACTACAACATTTTGGACTTATAGCGACGACGGGTGTTGTCGCTAAAAGTCATAGCAACGCCAAGTAGCCTCTATATTCCGTCTCTATTGTCACACCCCCAATTTACCTGACTTGCAGCGGAATGGAATGCCTGGGGGTGTCTGTCATAGCATCACAGTTACAGTTACATTGAACGACCTAAAGTGTCGTTTGGAAAATACTTCGTTTGATCATTGAAATAATCCAGAGTTTACAAAATGAGGTCCCCAAAAGGTGTTGTAAGTTTATGAAAAATAAGTCACACTAGATCAAACATTTACATAAGTGCATGAAGTAATAGTGAGACGCGTCGACTCCGCGACTCCATGAAGGTCCAAATGCATGTCACATGAGCTACCTTAATAACCTGAAATACATTGCTAAAACGTCAACACGAATATTGGTGAATTCCATAGGTTTATAAAATGTAATGTTGTACGGCCACCACAAGTATAAGTGCATGACAAAAGTCACGTAAAATAGTACAATAGACCTTAAGCTCATGACCCCGAAGCTAGACTGATGAAATATAGGCCCCTCCTGAATGTTTTACCAGAACACTCAAATGTGACAAACATGAAATGCATCCGCTTACTGTTGGTAAATACTACCACGGATGGAGGCGTCACCCTCAATAGATCTATCCACTCACTCTCGCTTAATCGGCAAATTAACGGTCCATGATAATAAATAGGGGACTTTAACATGTTGGTATGGCAACTTAAGCAATGTACATATGTTTTGGTACTTGGGCTCGTACTAAAATGATTGATGCAATGTATTCCCCCGTGGGATTTGAAATCAAAATATTGAATTGAAAACGGGGTTATGAAAACTCACCTCTAGCTGATGATACTGTGTGATGAAGTGTAATGAACAACAATGAACGATTTGCTGCCGCAACCTAATATGAATGATGAACGATCTACTTTAGATCATGAAATGATATTGTGAATGTCCATGCACATGTTTCCTATACCACTCTACTCTTTGAAAAATACTTGTTGTTATCAAAATAATACATTTTCCAAAACTTAGGAAAATATGGCAACTAGAAAATAAAACTAGTTGAAATGTGTGTGTATATATATATATATATATATATATATATATATATATATATATATATATATATATATATATATATATCGTATGTATAAGTGTTAGTGTTGGAATCCTCGATTTGAAATCCTTGAAATAACGCCTTGTAGTAATAAAAATATACTTGTATTCACTAATACTTCATTAGTTATGATATTGGGTACTTGGGTATTATTTCTAGAATCTAGTGTTACTACGTAGTAGTAATATTATTTTTGTCAAAAGCTGTCAAAATAATATATGTTTTGCCGATATTGAATCGTGAATATCTTTGTCGTTATAAGCCCGTTTTACTTGTTCTTTATATCCATGGTTACATCTTAGTATGTAGTAATATATTTTGGAAAGCTTGGCTCCTCCGGGTTACGTCTAAAGCCTCGTTTTGTCCGACGAAAAACGTCCAACAGCAACAATTTTTCAGAAAAATACTTTTCGTCAATAAACTTGCAAAAATCATAACTCCTTCATTATAAACTCTTTTTAATCCGTTTTTTCGCCTACTGCTTCGTTTTTGAAAGTATTTTCTAAAATTTTTGCCAAAGTTTACTTTATATTTCCTGATTTTTCTGGGTTTACAAAAATGGGACAGTAGGTTTATATACTTGTTACAAATCCATTTTTCATGTTCAAAACTAGTTTCTAACATCACCAAATCTCTTGCAAACACCACAAAGCTATTCTAATCCTACCATACACCTTCTTAGGGTGCGATGGGTCCTTAATCACCACTAATCATGTTAATTTAACAAGGGAATACCTAAATCAAGTTCTAGGGTTTGTATGTTCAAAAAGTTAACAAAAATAATGTGGTATAGCTAGCTTGTGCATGAAATTAAGCATGAAAACCATATGATACAAGTATATCTTAGATGAAATCATGAAAATAAATTTGATAACTTACTTTGAAATATTAGGTGATTAGATGATGAGAAAATCTTGTGTTTCTTGAGTTTGTATTGCAAAACTCTTAACTAGAAAGGTGAAATGAACAACTTTGTAGCTTTAATCTTTGAAAAACCTTCACTTGATCTTGGTGTTTGGGTTGTGTCGTGGGTTTAGAGAGAAAGAGACGAGGAAATGAGTTTTTGATCTCAAATTTTATTATGTGTTTTGTAAAAGGTGTTTTTAGATATTTAGGTAAAAATTATATTGTATAATATGATCACATAAATGTTTGAAGTTAAAAAAATTGACTTGTGATCATGGTGAGGACTTTAGGGGCCGGTCATAGGTGAATGAGGGGGGGGGGGGGGGGGGGTTGGGGTAGTTTTGATTTAATTAGGATTCTAGTGTAATTTAAGTGTACATTTGTGTTATTAGTTAAAATCGGGGTACCGGGTTTGATAGAAATAAATGTTAACGAAGTTATTCGGGATAAAATAAAGTTGTGAAAATGTTAAAAATATGTTGGGTATAAGTATTGAGTGTTCGGGTGATTATTGTTTAGTTTTCACGAAAACCGTCGTAATATTTATAAACTTACGTTATAAATAAAAATAAATTTCCAAAATACTGGGTAAATGAATATTATAACTTTTATGATGTTATAATAGATATAAAAATATGTTTGGACCATTGTGGGAATATTTAGATATATTCGTCATGTTTATTAACCGTGTGTTAACGTTTATTTATAAATAATTATACGTAAAACGTTAAATATATCAAATATATAAATTTGAAAATCCTAAGAGTGGTATAACATGAAAATGCTATTATGATGATATGCAGACTGTCTCTAGTCCGTATGCAATGTCCTTACTGATAATGAAATGATTTCGCACCTAAACCAATCCGGTTACGCGAATTTGAATACCCGTAAACTAAATTTACGATGAAATGAGTAATGCAAGTGAATAGATTCATTTTTCCGGAAATGAATAGTGTTCAGTGAATAGTAAAATTTTCAAATGTTTATCAGAATATCAAATTGACCTCGAAAATGATGAATGGTAAAACGATGAATAGTGTTTGATGAATAGTGTTTTTCTAAAGTTTGGGAAATGACCTAAAATGGTGAGTTGTGACAGTCTTCCCCTCTAAAAGGAACTTCATCCCGAAGTTCAGTTTATGTTGGTCTCTGAAGACGTATTGGTGAAAAGGTGATGATATTCGAGAATTCCAGCGAACTTTCACGATAGGAATTCAACTTCGCTTCAACTGTTTGACCACCCGGTCCATGATTTCTGTTGGTTCTCTAACCATGCTCAAGTCTGACGGCCACTATGCCTACTCTGTCTGAAATATTACATGGTCCAGTGTATATCGGGTTTAACTTTCCAAGTTTTCTGAATGATATCATGCCTTTCCTAGGCAGAACTTTCAACATAACTCTGCCTACCAACTTGAAGTTTTAATGGTTTACAACTTATTGAACTTGTAACTGATTCTTGACTTGTAGGAAATTTCTGGTTATTTCATGAATGCCTACTAGACTAGTATGTTGGGCTATTCCAAATTTCGATCCGTCAATGGATATTGGCACCTCGACCATAGAGTGCCTCAAATGGTGTAGTCTCTATGCTCGCGCGATAACTATGATTGCAACTGAATTTGGTTTATGATAACTGGTTAGTCTAACCATTTCTAGGGTCAATCACTCATGCTCTGAGCATACTTTCCTATGTTTGAATTGTTCTCTCGCTTTGACCATCGGTCTGAGGATGATAGGTGATGTTTACATCTAAATGGGTTTCTGAAGGAAATCCTGAAATGATTGCTTGAAGTCCAAGGTGAATCGGTTTCCTTAACAAGAATAACTGAAATGGGTACAATAAACCTTTGTGACTAATTCCACAATGTTCGGTCCTTCGAACTTGGCGTTATCTGAAAAGGATAGAATATAGGTAACAATTTGATTCCTTGTGTTTTGTTCCAACGGATGATAACACATATGTCTTTCTTTGCCTAGTGGGTTTGGTCTCCACTACTGAAGTTCGTGATTAATTTGTGATATCCTTCCTAATTCCTTCATCACATATTCAAATATTCTTTATTGTCAAGTCATAAAATCCTAAATGCATAAGCGATGTAGTAGGGAAATTTGTTCTGGAAATTTGTCTCGCGATTGTGAGTTTTGGTTAAAATCTTTTTCTGAATATACAAATTTAGAAAATGGAGCAAATGATTTACTAAGTAATATTTTTCCTGATGATTCAAAATTTCAGTAGTTATGAAATAGAAAAATGTTTTCAAACATGTTGTGATTAAGACTGCTTACCAAAGTTTGATGTCTATGTATATTTCTCATTGTACAATAGTGTTGCTAAAGATTGACCAAAAAGGATCGTACTTGTTCAAAATAGAAATTTCAGAAATCATTTTTCCACAAGGTATGTGATTTATGTAAACGCAATTTTTTTTAATCAACTTTGTTTAAAAGTGAAAACACTAACAAGGATACAATGGTAGGATAAAAAATGTTCGCTTAAATGCATAGATGTCTAACATTTAGTTCCTGAGGTTGAATAATGCCTATTGGTGGTTATCAGGTATAACTACAAGCATAGGTATTTAGACTAACTTAAGTCCTGAAATATTTTATCGTTGTAATTGACAAGACGAAGGTATCACTTGATGTTGTGTCGATGAATGTCTATTCTGTTTTCCCATGTAGATGAGGAGATATGTTCTGGTTTGATCCCTTTCTTGGTATGAAGGTGAGGTTATCTGAAATTTCTAGAGACATAATGCATTAGAGGAATCTACATCGATATTCTTGATTCAAACAATTGTCCTTTGTGAAAACTTACTGCAGGAAAGTTTATGTATGGATGAGGCCATGTTTAAATGAAATGCTCTACAGTCTCAATTAGAAGCTTGGTTTATTTCTATTGTGTTGTCCTGCGGACATTTATATGGAGTTCAATCCTGTAGCTCAGTCTAGCTAGTACCTTTAAATGATAGAATTCGACAACTAAGTCAGAGATGATGATTCGGATGGTCTCGCAGTATCTTAGAATTTGTTGTTGAGTTATGAATTCTCTCACTATATACTTCTAGTCCTGATTAGTAGTTCTGTAATCCTTTCGTTGCTTTTATTGTATAGAGGAATCCTGCATGTAATTGATATAGAAAGTCTCTCCTAGGGAAGTCAATGGGAAAATCAATCTTAATGGCTAAGTGGGTGACAGGTGGGGTAAGTATCCAGAGATAGTTCAGCAAAAGGGATGTTTATGGAAGAGTTCCTTTGTTTACAAAACTTTTAAATGAAGATTGTTATTAACAATCCTTTGAAAAGGTAATTATTTCCTTCATGGCATAATCCTTCATGAATTTTACATAGGTGATCAGGCTATGTATAATTGAGGACTAATGATGCGATGTTAGATTTTGTCAAAATATCATAACTTTTCTCAAAAGTTTTAGATGGTGTTCAACGCATTGTTATTAAAAAAATGGTATCGTGATGTTTTCTTTCAAGTAACATGAAAATTGCCTCGCGTAATAATAGTAAATACTTGGTGTAATGACAGAAAAATCAATTTATAGGATGGTAATAAAATAGCTTACTTCAGAAATTTTTCTGTAAAACAGTTTTCCCAAATGATAGTAAAATAGCTTGAATGGTGTATTGGATACGTGGGTGAATCTTGTCGAATGGTAATAGTCTACTAATTCGTCAAAAACGAAATCAGCCTAATCCCTAATAAGACAATGATAAAATGTTGCGAAACGATTGAAGTTTGAGCAATTAGGATAGAAAATGGAATAAACGAAGGTTATGATTATCACAGAGGTAACAAAAGGTAGATATTACATTGGATAGAAAAGTGCTTAATACAACTAGGTTATGTCATCGTACCAACGGTAAGTACAAAAGGAAAGATACAACCCTAAAGGGCTCGAACTACGATTTATATATTGAAACAAGGCTCCTCCTGCTGAAGCATTGTTGTTATCCTTGATGTTGCTAATATCCTGACGGTTCTCTTTCAACAGCTCACGCTATTCCTCGAGCGATTCAGTCTTGATTCCCAAGTTCCTGATTTTCCTTGTTCCTTAGCTCCGGGCAGTCCTTCTTGAAATTCCCTAAGTTTCCACATTTGAAGCAACTCCCTGGGATCCTCTGATTTGTGAGTTTCCTACAGTCCTCAGTCTGATGACCCTGCTTCTTGCACACTCCACACGGTTCACTGCAATGATCTCGATGATGTAGATTACACAGGTTGCAGTAAGGTAAATTTCCAGTATACCTTCTCTTTGTGTGCAGTCCTGCAGCAAAGGCTCTATTCACTTCTTGTCCTTTGGGTGATTGTTGAGCAGCATTGCAACCTGGATTGTTGTTCCACTTCCTTTTATTGTCACTATTGTTTCCTGATGTCTTGGCATGAACTATGAGTTCCTTTGCTTCGATCGCCATTTTGATAGCTTCAGACATGGCATCGGGTTCCCATGCGATGACCAACATACGAATTTCATGGGAGAGTCCCCCGATGTACCTTTCAAGTTTCTTGCTTTCCGGTTCATCCATTGTAGGACCTAGTCGTGTTAATTCATAAAAATGAGTAGTGTACTCGTCAACATCATTTCCTACCATGGTAAAGTTTAGTGTTTCCTGTTCTATTGCTCGTAATTCATTTCCTATACAAAATGTTATACCCATCATCCTTCTTAGTTTCTCCCAAGAGTGTGAGTAAGCAGCATCAACTCCCACTAACTTAATATGTTTGGTCCACCATTCCTGGGCATGATCCTGAAAAGTGCATGTGGCGAACTTAACCTTGTCTTCCTCACGACAGTCGCCACATCGAAATATTGTTTCTATTTCTTCGAACCATTTGAGAAATTCCTTTGTGTCTCTAGTTCTGCTAAAGGAGGGAGGATTGCACCCCATAAATTCCACGTGAGTAAGTTCCTTAGTGAGGGCGGTGGCTATGTTCTTGGCAATGACTTGTCCAACAGCAGCTTGCGTCATGCTTGGAGTGGTTTGCTTAAATCTATCTTCATCAAATCATAAGAGACCATGAGAATATATAGTTAATAAAAGTCGTCATATTCACAACACATGAATATAATACATGAAAATTTCGGTCTACGTGAACCGATATCATAAATAGCACAACCATTCCTTACATAGTAGAGTCACACTTGATATATTTGTTTGTACAACAATCAAAAGACAACAAGTTCTTTAGACTATGTCCCACACTTTCTGTGGCTAGGATAATAGTAAAAGCTAGTGAGGATATAAGTCTGGTCTAGAGACTTCCTGGTGTCTCTCTATGTGAAGTCAGGTTTATGGCATCATAAGGTCGAGATAGTCCTGAAGTGGTGTCTGAAGTTGTGCATCGATCAAATCTTAGGTAATGTAGGTTCTGAACCATTCCTGAAGAATCTGCGGATGTTCCTGTTGAGTCCGTGATATTGGTATTATCTACTAGGTATTATCTAGTTCATGGCAAGTGGGAATGGAAAAGGAAAATGACAATGATGGTACCCTAGATGATGAGAATAGAATTGCTAACGATGAGATCCTAGTGGTGAGCTAGGAGATGTTGGTGATAATAGTGAATGGAGTACTACCCTCTTTCGCGCTACCTCGCGACATCTAAGAGGTAAAACTGAAGTACGCACTGTGGGACGACCAATAGTGTAATAAGTAACTGATGGTGGTGGTAGTACCTGAGTAGTAAGCGCCCTACTAGTGAAAGAAAGAAAATATACTATCTCCCTTGAAATAAGCAATCTAATAGGTCCATTAAGATTAAGTCTGAATACTCTACCAAAAGGCATTCTATGTATGGGCTGAATGATAGGAAAACCCTGTTCCTATGACAAATCGATGGTGCTAATGGTGGTGTAAGTGCAACTGGTGGTATAATGGTAGTGGAAGATGACAAAGCATCTTCAATGTCGGAATCCGATAAAAGGATGTCAGGGTGAGTATCTGAAGACATGCCACTTGTGAACCAGGTCAATAAAATGCTATATATTTACGAATATGAGTATAAATAACTCACACAGAGTATGCATGAAACAACATGTATCATGATTATGCACTTATGATGAAATGATGAGATGCTATGATGATGTGGTTATAGTCTAGGGTCCAAGATACATCCTAGTTCGCTATAACCTTAGCTCTGATGCCAATCTGTCACACCCCCAATTTACCTGACTTGCAGCGGAATGGAATGCCTGGGGGTGTCTGTCATAGCATCATAGTTACAGTTACATTGAACGACCTAAAGTGTCGTTTGGAAAATACTTCGTTTGATCATTGAAATAATCCAGAGTTTATAAAATGAGGTCCCCAAAAGGTGTTGCAAGTTTATGAAAAACAGGTCATACTAGATCAAACATTTACATAAGTGCATGAAGTAATAGTGAGACGCGTCGACTCCGCGACTCCATGAAGGTCCAAATGCATGTCACATGAGCTACCTTAATAACCTGAAATACATTGCTAAAACGTCAACACGAATGTTGGTGAATTCCATAGGTTTATAAAATGTAATGTTGTACGGCCACCACAAGTATAAGTGCATGACAAAAGTCACGTAAAATAGTACAATAGACCTTAAGCTCATGACCCCGAAGCTAGACTGATGAAATATAGGCCCCTCTTGAATGTTTTACCAGAACACTCAAATGTGACAGACATGAAATGCATCCGCTTACTGTTGGTAAATACTACCACGGATGGAGGCGTCACCCTCAATAGATCTATCCACTCACTCTCGCTTAATCGGCAAATTAACAGTACATGATAATAAATAGGGGACTTTAACATGTTGGTATGGCAACTTAAGCAATGTACATATGTTTTGGTACTTGGGCTCTGATGAGTGGGAATCGCACCAGGCTTTACCTCTCAAGGGATCTTGAGAAGCTTACAACCCCCACCAGGCAGTGTACCTGATCGTTGTAGTATAGTATAGTGACAAGTACCGGGGGATTGATCGTTCAGCTAGGAATAGTGTCGCTAGGAGTAGAGAACCTAAATACTAGTTCTAAGGTGAGAGATGATTCTTTTTGTATTTTTATATTTTTTAGAAAGCAAGTAAAAATCTCGGGTTTGAAGGATTTGGGCGGAATTAGTTGCTAGTCAACTAACCCAATACTAAAGATGCAATCAAAATAAAATACTAGAAATGAAAATAAACTAAATTATACTAATGTTGTGAGCAATAAGTGGAGAAAATGTGTTTACATAGATTTCACTACTCCCTAGACATCCTTTACATGTTAATTACTTGTTATAGTTGCATGGATGACGGATTGTATTCCTTAATACCATTCATGGGGTAGCGTACTTAACTCCCCAATTCTATGAGCTCTTATCTCCTCCTATGCCATGCCCAGCACAACCATAGGGATTATAAACAGTGGCTCATGCATTAAATACAACCAATAAAGACCTAGTGCCATCGGTTCATGTTTCCTAAGACGTTCAAGCATGTTACCATTTGGAGATCTGCCAGTTTTCTTAAGCCTAACATATAAATTCATTCATCCAAAACAATTATAAACATGTAATCAACACATAATTAACATCTAGGTTTCATTAGATCCAAGCAAACACAAGATAGATCTAGCCTAGCATGATGGAATTAAGACAAGAACAAGATATAGACAACCAACACATAGACATATTGATTGAATTAAAAGAATACTTATCTCAATTACACATGAAAGGTATCAAGGGCTTAGAACCCTTGAAAAACCTGTAAAATTCGCACCAAGTTCGTACTTAGGGTTTCTCCAAAACTTCTCTCTTTTAATGTGAAAATTAGAAAACTATATATAGGAAATAGGGTCTGACGGCGTCAAGACAAAGCTTGTGACGCCGTCACCTCGCCGCCAAAACTCTTCTCGGACTGCCTTGATCTACTTCTGACGCCGTCATGTGTTATGCATTTCCAGGCTGTCTTGAATTTTACTCTTGACGCCCTTTCTTGTGACGCCGTCAAATCTGTACTGGGTCGTCATGGAATTTACTCTTGACGCCGTCAGGATGTTGCTCTTGACGCCGTCACCTACTGTTCCCAGCAAGGAAAATTAAGACTTTGGCGTTTTCTTCACTTTTATGCTCCAAAAACGTCCGAATTGCTTCATTTTCCAGATTTCACTCCCAAAGTACCTAAAATCACAAAAGGAACGATTTAGGGCAATATTTGATCAAATAAATTCAATTCCGGGCTTAAATGACCCCCTAAAAGTGGTTCATTTTTCGCCTCATCGTATACCCTTACACTTGAGATTTGCTTTTCCTCAAGAAAATGCGCTTTTATTCTACTCAAAAGACAAGTTAGGGGTCATTTAACACTAATATAAAAGTAATTACAACAAATAATCGTTCCACTAAAAACCAATAGACAAGCACGGAGGTCATACACTAGCACCTCACAAATAGTGTTTAGATACTCACATCTCTCGGGTGTAATAAAGTATAGATTACAATATAGAAATGGAAGATATCTCTCACTACCTGTCATAGCAAAATAGATTACCATAGGCTTGGGAAAGGATCAAACCTCTACCACATGGCGTAAGCACCTAGGATAAACTATCAAAGAGGTCTTTTAAAGGGTTGTAACGTTAGGTGTAGGGATATGAAATACACGGTTTTGTTGGATAAAGGAAGTTTTACTGGTGGCGAGTTAACAATCTTGGTTAATTACATGTACAATATGGCGTTGCTAAGCCAAGACTAGACTCGACTTAAGCTAATAAATGAAAAATAACAAAAACATAAAATAAACATAGAATGAAAAGGGATGGTAGTCCGTATGTTTTTTCTCTTTTTCCTTTTTCTTTTTTTTTTTCTTTTTCTTGATTTTTTTTTTTTTTTCTTTTTTTTTTTTTTTTTTTTTTTTTTTTTTTTTTTGCATACACTCTTACCCTACCATCCAAAATAATACATCATAGGGAATGAATATTCCCCTTACACTTGAATCTTTACATACTTTACATTAAACTAATCTAATGACTCGAATTAAGAAAATCAAAACACTTGGAGCACTTTTAAGATTAACGTACATATGGGGGTAATAAATGATGTTCTTCCCCATTACTCCATAAAATAAGTACTTACCCATGAGTCCCAATCGTCCCAAAACAATATGTACAAGGATATGACTCGACTTAGCAACCATGTAATCAACTAGATAGTTAACTTAGGGTTTAACACATAACAACAATGCACTAAAAATGAGCGCATACACGGAAGGCTAAGGCGATTTGGGTGTACATTTAAGTGGGGTGTAACAAATTCTTCCTTTAAGTAAGATGCTTAAAGTTAGAAACGAAAAGATAGGCTCGGAGGGGTGTACTAGGGGTTTCGTGTACTAAAAATGAGTACAACACTAAGGGTGTGGGAAAAATTAGTTGACTTAACTAGCCAAGTAATATGACTTAAATGGTCAAGTAATTATAATACGGGTTTAACACAAGGGTGATCCTAATGCCTCTTATCATGTAGTAAATCCCACTACACGAATGTAGTCTCACTAGCGGTCTCGGGATGCATCACTAACGCAAGTTCTAGAATCTAAATGCTACCGGTACACTCATAAGCACTAATAGTAAATGCTTTTCCTATCAAATCTAAAGGCGAACCTCACATATTTGGGTGGAAAATTTTTCTGAAAGTACGGTTATGTGCTAGTCATACAATCTCCTATCCATGAGACGCTTGCCATGGCTAAAGTTTCACTCTAAATGTTGTAAAAAAATTTAAATTTGGCGTTAAAATTGCACTAACAAGTATTTCTCATAGTTTTATTACACATCTACCATTAAACAAAACAAACTCAAGCGAAAGTGCATATGTAAGGTATCATCATTTTACCCTCCCCTTACACTTAGGATGAACATTGTCCCCAATATTCAAGTAAAGAATGTAAAAGTTAAAAAGTAAAAAGAATGAAATCAAATACTCCCCTGATTCGCTCGGTATGGATAATAAGGTGGCCAGGTTAAATCTTCCTCCAAGAAAATGAACAATCAAAGCTTCCCTTCCAGAATATAAATCATCTTCTTGTCATACATAACCTGTAAATCCTGAGAAAATAGACAAAAACAACCTCGCGTAAAATCGGCGGCATCCTATATAAGTTACTAAATCCTAGAAAACAAGATAAGATATAATGCTTGGGGAATGAAGTTTGCAGATTTCCTGGAGATTATAAAACTTAATAATTCACAAAAACCATAAGACTCCATTAGAAAAACAAAACCGGTAAAATTTCCAGATTTTTACACGTGACGCCGTCAAGAGTTAACTCGTGACGCCATCAGAAGTGACCTGCAGAAATTCTTATGTTAAGTTTCCGGAAAATTTCTGGAAAAACTTGGTCCTACTTCCTGGAAAATCCTGCAAAACTTCATTATGACTCAATACAAGCTTTTGACTCTAACAAATATGAATATACATGTTCATTTAATATTGTGGAGAATCATGATTGGTTTGTTTCTTAAAAACATATTTGGGGTTTCCCCTTACACTTATCTTTTGCAAAAATACTTTTAGGTGGAGTTAAGACTAGGCCAAAACAACAAAGTAAAGTATTTCCACTATTTAATTGAGAAACATGATCTACCAACAATAAAAATAAAGCATGCATACGGAAGCAAATAACAAACAAACAAAATAAAAATCACACGAAACATGGGTTGCCTCCCAAGAAGCGCTTGTTTTTGTTCGAGTCACGAGCCTGACTCTACCATTATTTCACGGAAATAGGGGAGGTTTTCCCTACATTTAGGATTAAGTGTGTGTGGAAGTAGCGATACACACCCTTAGGGTGGAAATATGCCTCGTGAGGAAAGAATGGTGGATGAATTATATGCTCAAAGGGGTGTGCTCCTATCATCATAACCTTACCTAATTCAATCGGGTTAATGGGTGGATTAAGATTTTCTCCTAGAAAGGGATCATTTTCAATCAACTTCAAGAGATTACTAGTTGGGGATCCACCTTGACCTAATAAACCTGGTTTAAACCCATAATGTTTCTTATGATCAATCATGAATGGGTGATGTAAGTATGTAAGGTCATGTTCCACTCCTATGTTAGCTTCCTCTCTACAAGGCTTAGAGTCTACTACCTTTGTCCTAAGACTACCCGGACTATATGGTTTGATGGGTGGATTGGAACCTATTTTAATTCCTAAATTTTCATCCAAGGATGGAAGATTAGGTAACGGTTTTGGTTGAGGCTCCGATTCATCAAAACTAGGAACTTCCCTAAAACTAAGAGTAAGGTTATCATTATAAGTATTCAAACCTATATCCTCTAGTTGTGTTTGGTTCAAAGGTTCTACCACAATTGGGATTCCTAAAGTCTCTTCTACTTCTTTCGGGTAAGTCACGGGTGGTGTGTATGCCTCAAATGATGGTAGGACTCGTGGGGTATTTGGTGAGCTTAGATTTTCTACTTTATCATCCATCTTATCAAGATCACCTATATCCTCAACATGTGTTTCATTATAATCTAACCCTAACATTTTCCCAAGTATCTCACGTGCTTCTCTAGGCATCTCAACTTCTATATCCGAATCATAAGGATCATCCTCAATATTCTGACTGCTATATACAAATTGCCCAAAAGATTCATCCTCTGTTTCTTGAGATTCATCATCATCGATCATAAAACCTAGGTCTTTTTGATCAATGTGATCATGTTCGGCTACATCCTCTATCACATCAAGGTCACCTATGTGTTCATCCTGTATTATGGTAGGGCCTAACCATGACATGCAGCTAGGTGGCTCATACGAAACTATCCTAGGTGAAGGCTCATATGGTGCATAGGTTTCACTAAGTGAGGCATTTTGAGGGGTTGATGGAGCTCATAAGGTGAATTCTTTAAAAGTCTTATGCCCTTGGCCTCTTTTCTCAAGGTACTCAATAAAATCAATATAAGATCCTGTCCTCCTCATTTCATTCGTCCATCTTGGTATATCCAAACTAGTGTAATTATATTTTTTCTGGTAAAACTCTAGTGTCGGACTTGGTGGATTCACATTCTCCATAATGGTGAATGGAATAGTCAATGAAAATTACGAACAAACACACAAAGAAAAAGATAGACTAAAGAAAACCTAAAAAAAAATAAAAAAAAATAAAATCTTACTAGAAAGGAATCTAGCAAGTAGACCTAATAAAAAGAGATTCTAACCTAGACAATAACTATTCCCCGGGCTGCGGCGCCAAAAACTTGATGAGTGGGAATCGCACCAGGCTTTACCTCTCAAGGGATCTTGAGAAGCTTACAACCCCCACCAGGCAGTGTACCTGATCGTTGTAGTATAGTATAGTGACAAGTACCGGGGGATTGATCGTTCAGCAAGGAATAGTGTCGCTAGGAGTAGAAAACCTAAATACTAGTTCTAAGGTGAGAGATGATTCTTTTTGTATTTTTATATTTTTTAGAAAGCAAGTAAAAATCTCGGGTTTGAAGGATTTGGGCGGAATTAGTTGCTAGTCAACTAACCCAATACTAAAGATGCAATCAAAATAAAATACTAGAAATGAAAATAAACTAAATTATACTAATGTTGTGAGCAATAAGTGGAGAAAATGTGTTTACTTAGATTTCACTACTCCCTAGACATCTTTTACATGTTAATTACTTGTTATAGTTGCATGGATGACGGATTGTATTCCTTAATACCATTCATGGGGTAGCGCACTTAACTCCCCAATTCTATGAGCTCTTATCTCCTCCTATGCCATGCCCAGCACAACCATAGGGATTATAAACAGTTGCTCATGCATTAAATACAACCAATAAAGACCTAGTGCCATCGGTTCATGTTTCCTAAGACGTTCAAACATGTTACCATTTGGAGATCTGCCAGTTTTCTTAAGCCTAACATATAAATTCATTCATCCAAAACAATTATAAACAAGTAATCAACACATAATTAACATCTAGGTTTCATTAGATCCAAGCAAACACAAGATAGATCTAGCCTAGCATGATGGAATTGAGAAAAGAACAAGATATAGACAACCAACACATAGACATATTGATTGAATTAAAAGAATACTTATCTCAATTACACATGAAAGGTATCAAGGCTTAGAACCCTTGAAAAACCTGTAAAATTCGCACCAAGTTCGTACTTAGGGTTTCTCCAAAACTTCTCTCTTTTAATGTGAAAATTAAAAAACTATATATAGGAAATAGGGTCTGACGGCGTCAAGACAAAGCTTGTGACGCCGTCACCTCGCCGCCAAAACTCTTCTCGGACTGCCTTGATCTACTTCTGACGCCGTCATGTGTTATGCATTTCCAGGCCGTCATGAATTTTACTCTTGACTCCCTTTCTTGTGACGCCGTCAAATCTGTACTGGGTCGTCATGGAATTTACTCTTGACGCCGTCAGGATGTTGCTCATGACGCCGTCACCTACTGTTCCCAGCAAGGAAAATTAAGACTTTGGCGTTTTCTTCACTTTTATGCTCCAAAAACGTCCGAATTGCTTCCTTTTCCAGATTTCACTCCCAAAGTACCTAAAATCACAAAACAAACGATTTAGGGCAATATTTGATCAAATAAATTCAATTCCAGGCTTAAATGACCCCCTAAAAGTGGTTCATTTTTCGCCTCATCACGCTCGTACTAAAATGATTGATGCAATGTATTCCCCCGTGGGATTTGAAATCAAAATATTGAATTGAAAACAGGGCTATGAAAACTCACCTCTAGCTGATGATACTGTGTGATGAAGTGTAATGAACAACAATGAACGATTTGCTGCCGCAACCTAATATGAATGATGAACGATCCACTTTAGATCATGAAATGATATTGTGAATGTCCATACACATGTTTCCTATACCACTCTACTCTTTGAAAAATACTTGTTGTTATCAAAATAATACATTTTCTAAAACTTAGGAAAATATGGCAACTAGAAAATAAAACTAGTTGAAATGTATATATATATATATATATATATATATATATATATATATATATATATATATATATATATATATATATATATATATATATATATATATATATATATATATATATCATATGTATAAGTGTTAGTGTTGAAATCCTCGATTTGAAATCCTTGAAATAACGCCTTGTAGTAATAAAAATATATTTGTATTCACTAATACTTCATTAGTTATGATATTGGGTACTTGGGTATTATTTCTAGAATCTAGAGTTACTACGTAGTAGTAATATTATTTTTGTCAAAAGCTGTCAAAATAATATATGTTTTGCCGATATTGAATCGTGAATATCTTTGTCGTTATAAGCCCGTTTTACTTGTTCTTTATATCCATGGTTACGTCTTAGTATGTAGTAATATATTTTGGAAAACCTGGCTCCTCCGGGTTACGTCTAAAGCCTCGTTTTGTCCGACGAAAAACGTCCAACAGCAACAATTTTTCAGAAAAATACTTTTCGTCAATAAACTTGCAAAAATCATAACTCCTTCGTTATAAACTCTTTTTAATCCGTTCTTTCGCCTACGGCTTCGTTTTTGAAAGTATTTTCTAAAAATTTTGCCAAAGCTTACTTTATATTTCCTGATTTTTCTGGGTTTACAAAAATGGGACAGTAGGTTTATATACTTGTTACAAATCCATTTTCCATGTTCAAAACTAGTTTCTAACATCACCAAATCTCTTGCAAACACCACAAAGCTATTCTAATCCTACCATACACCTTCTTAGGGTGCGATGGGTCCCTAATCACCACTAATCATGTTAATTTAACAAGGGAATACCTAAATCAAGTTCTAGGGTTTGTATGTTCAAAAAGTTAACAAAAATAATGTGGTATAGCTAGCTTGTGCATGAAATTAAGCATGAAAACCATATGATACAAGTATATATTAGATGAAATCATGAAAATAAATTTGATAACTTACTTTGAAATATTAGGTGATTAGATGATGAGAAAATCTTGTGTTTCTTGAGTTTGTATTGCAAAACTCTTAACTAGAAAGGTGAAATGAACAACTTTGTAGCTTTAATCTTTGAAAAACCTTCACTTGATCTTTGTGTTTGGGTTGTGTCGTGGGTTTAGAGAGAAAGAGATGAGGAAATGAGTTTTTGATCTCAAATTTTATTATGTGTTTTGTAAAAGGTGTTTTTAGATATTTAGGTAAAAATTATATTGTATAATATGATCACATAAATGTTTGAAGTTAAAAAAATTGACTTGTGATCATGGTGAGGACTTTAGGGGCCGGTCATAGGTTAATGAGGGGGGGGGGGGGGGTTGGGGTAGTTTTGATTTAATTAGGATTCTAGTGTAATTTAAGTGTACATTTGTGTTATTAGTTAAAATTGGGTACCGGGTTTGATAGAAATAAATGTTAACAAAGTTATTCGGGATAAAATAAAGTTGTGAAAATGTTAAAAATATGTTGGGTACAAGTATTGAGTGTTCGGGTGATTATTGTTTAGTTTTCACGAAAACCGTCGTAATATTTATAAACTTACGTTATAAATAAAAATAAATTTCCAAAATACTGGGTAAATGAATATTATAACTTTTATGATGTTATAATGGATATAAAAATATGTCGGGACCATTGTGGGAATATTTAGATATATTCGTCATGTTTATTAACCGTGTGTTAACGTTTATTTATAAATAATTATACGTAAAACGTTAAATATATCAAATATATAAATTTGAAAATCCTAAGAGTGGTATAACATGAAAATGATATTATGATGATATGCAGACTGTATCTAGTCCGTATGCAATGTCCTTACTGATAATGAAATGATTTCGCACCTAAACCAATCCGGTTACGCGAATTTGAATACCCGTAAACCAAATTTACGATGAAATGAGTAATGCAAGTGAATAGATTCATTTTTCCGAAAATAAATAGTGTTCAGTGAATAGTAAAATTTTCAAATATTTCTCAGAATATCAAATTGACCTCGAAAATGATGAATAGTATTTTGATGAATAGTGTTTGATGAATAGCGTTTTTCTAAAGTTTGGGAAATGACCTGAAATGGTGAGTTGTGACATCTATAGATCCGTCACTATATGTTTTAGCGACAACAATTTTAATTTTTAGCAACCACGGGTTTAACTTGACTTTTTTGATTTTTGATTTTTGACTTTCAGCTAAACTTTCATGACTAAACCTATAGTGACGATATGTTGTTGCTATAAATTTCATGCACTATTCGCCCAAAACCTTTAGCAACGACCCATAGGGATGACATGTCGTCTCTATATGTCTTCTCCAAAAGTGACTGCTGTCACAACCCCTAAAATATCGCAGTGGAATGATAATCGGGGTATGACTTCATAACACAAAACACAAGGTGCAAGATAATAGAGAAGTACTAAGTGCATTCTACACAAAATAAGGTCAAAGTCTCAATAATCTCACAAGCCGAGATAATTACTAGCCACAATACATAAGTCCACAAAATAACGAAATCTTAAGGAAATACTAAAATGCATACTCCACAGGAACACAACCTGGGAGGGTCTTGTCTTAAGTCTGCTAAGCCAGGCCCAATCCTCAACCTCCTATGCAACATTATTGATAACACCTGAAAATGGATACTCGAAAACGTCAACATAAAGTTGGTGAGTTCGTAGGTTTAAGAGTTAAACCACGAAGCTATTAATAATATAGAATATGACAATAGTGAGCAAGATATACAAAAATAAGCACTTAATGAAACCACGATGCTTGCGACAATTGAACCTACCAAGGTTGCTAACAGTGGGGAACTACCCTGATAGTACTATAAAATGCTTTGACTCCAACATGGAGTTAAACAGTTGCGCATAATGAGATACATATAATGAAACCAAGCAACAAAGCACATATTGAAATGCACGTATTGTCCAAGATCATGAAAATAGTATAACACCGCATGAAAACAGTCAAAACATCATTTGAGTACCATTTTCCCCCAAGAAAAACATAATGAAAAAAGGGCTACGAAAACTCAGCTTAACAAGGTATTGCAACGATAACAGACACGAACGCGAATGCTCGAAATGTAACCCGAAGGCCTTAACCGCGACCTAATTAATTAATCCGTTTGAGAAAATATGATATGTACTATATGCATATGGGTTTTAAAAATGCAAAATGGTTCTTATACACTTGCTATGGGGTTTTATGTAACACCCCCATTTTTCACTGATCGCAACGGATTAAGTTTTTAGGGTATTACTTCATAGAATCACAGTTACAGTAATAGAAAATGACTCGAAAAGAGACGTTTTTTGAAATTTAGTTATCATTCTTTTAATTATCAGAGTTTTATTAGTAAAAGATATACTTTTACTTTTGATGAGGTCCCAAAGTCTAGGTGTTAAGTTATGTTTGAATGATAACCGATATGAAAGTCCTCCGAGTTCAGTGCCTCCTTCTGCCATAACTCCGTATAAGTGATATACCTAGAATACATGCTTAAAAGTCAACACTATGTGTTGAGTGAGAGTCATAGGTTTAAGTGTTAGTGAATACAAGTTCCCTGGGTTCCGTTGTTACACCCATCTGGGAAAATGTTGTGTGGGTGTGATAATTGTGATGCATGCACAATTATCATAAGTGGGGTATGTTGCACTAAGCTCATGAACCACACGTGTAGATTACTAACTAAGTAGGAAACATGATTTCCTTGTGGTTATGTGTCGTTAGAGTTAGAAGAGGGAAATAGAGGGAGAGTGAAACCTTGAGAGAAAACTAGAAATGTATTAGCTTGTGAAAGTGAGAAGGTCCAACCCCTTCCATGCTAGGGAAGGGGTATTTATACAAACTACCAAACGCCCTCTGAAAAGGGCTGTAGAGCGAGCTGACAGTGGGTGAAGACCCGACCCGACTCCACAAATACTAACTAGCTCTAAACTACGTACTAACTAAATAGATAAATACCACGAGCTACAATATGCTAAATTACACTTGGGGTGACCGAGTCTTCTTATGAATAATCGTATTCCTAACAATCTCCCCCTAAGGGAGGTCACCCCAGAAAATAAGTATTGAATCATAGCATTCAAGTCTTTGATGACATCTTTGTAGCTCGTAGCCTTTTGATTCTTCATAGTAGATATCTTTGTGCTTTAAGTGGAAGACTCTAGATGACACCTTCAATGTGATGGATGATCTTTGGAAATAACATCAGCTGCATTATCCAAAAGAATGTTTGAAAGTCATCTTGGAGTAGTAACGTCTCCATGTGATATGAATCTCTTTGTGTTGGCATGCTCACACTTTTCAGGATCTTGATCTTCTTCATCAGAGTTGAGGAAGCATATTTGAGGCCTAATCAGTGATCATGATTTCTTAAATTGTGATGTCGAAGTGTGAGCATGTGATGATGGATCAGCATCTTGTCAGCAATCAACTGCAACCGTCAGAAATTCCTGCAAGCAAACAGTTAGCAACAAATCATCCGGTACTTATAGGTTTGGAAATAGAGATTGTCAATAGCATAGTGTGAAGACTCCTTCTAATCCTCACCAAGACCGTTCCCAATCGGCAAGCCCCCGAGAGGACTTACGCGAACTACTTAGGTAGATTAACGAATGGGTGAGTCGCTGGAGATCACTCCACGACTGTTGACCGTTAGTAACCATCGTGACCACTAAGCGTAATTCACAAAGAATTACCTAAGTGACCTGCTTTCAGGGCTGCTTGATGTTGACCCTGGCAGGAATTTCCATTCAATCACTAGGAGTTACAATAGCAACATCCCTCATAAATGTTCTGGCAGATTGCCAAGATCTGCGTAGGACTCATAAGTTTACCACTGGTGTCCTTCATGTTGAACAACCAAGGTAGAAGTAGCACGTGTTCCTATGAGATCTTTTAATGTATCTCAAGGCTCTAGACTCAATAGGTGCATTTGGTTTTCCTATGCGGAGATTAGGGAGAGGTCTCCTGCTTCAATATCAACCATCTCTTAGAGATAAGTTGATAGATTACACCGGTTCCCCGTGAGAATGAAACAAGTTCTTTTAAGAGAACTTGAGAGGCTAGAAGGTTTAGTGCAGTGCGTCACTGGGTCTATGACGTCTTGTCTTCAATACCAATGTTGCCTTAGCAACCATTAGTAGATTATGAATTGAACCCGGTTTCTGCCCTAAGGTTGAATAATAGGAGGGCTCTTTCTTTTCACCCTTTCTCATTTCATTTCTTTTTAATTCTTCAACCCCTTCTTTCTCCATTCTCACATTTTCTCTTTTTTTTTTTTTTTTTTTTTTTTTTTTTTTTTTTTTTTTTTTTTTTCATAATCATACCAATGGACTTTCTAATACTATCTATTTGGTATTGTCCATAGGTAGATCCCTCCGGCTCTGGCGGATCATAGGACGGTTTTCCTAACCTTAGCCACCTTATAACTTCATGACTATCCTATGTTGCCATACACCAAATCATTGAAAATTCTATCAACGTGTTTATGATTGAGAAACACATTTTGTTAACACATTGAGAGTTTTATCATTTTCAAATGCTCCCCCTTAACATGTGCTCATATGTATTGATTTGAAAATTTGCACATGTCGGGAAGAGTTGCACTTTTTTGAATTGATCTACCTTAAATGATCATGACCGGACATTCGAGACACGCTTACATCACTAGATAAACTAGCTTGAAGTTATTACCCGGCCCGATCAGGTTCACCCAAGGTTTCTCGAAACAGTACATTCTACTTAAACTAGTCCTCTTCGAGACACGCTTACATCACTGGTTGAACCAGCTTGAAGTTATTACCCATCCAGGACCAGTCTTTTCGATTCAGGACATTTGTGTTTCGTCAATTCATGAGTCAAATCTGAGTCTCGATCTCGTAAGATGCAAGGATCCTTTTTCATAAATCATTTGCTCCCCCTCAAAATGTGCATTGATATAACAAAAGAGTTTAGCACATAGGGAAGAGCATATATTTTGGTTTGGGTTCAAAACATCACATTTAAATCAGTTTTTTCATATTTAAATCACATCTTCTCCCCCGATCAAAAATTTCAAACCAATTGAGATTTGTGATCCCAAGTGATTTAAATAAGTTTAAAGATTTTGGGAGAAAAGATGTGTTATATTTTAAGAATGACTGATTTTCAGAAGACATTTAAGCTCCCCCTCAATCCTTGAGGGAGTATGTTATGTGTTAAAGATGATGAGTTTATAAATGATGTAGAGTTTAACGATAAACTCATGAAAAATTCATATACTAACACATAACACTTGCACTTAATCCACTTGTAGTAATGCACAAAGATCGTTGTTTTGATGATGTATAGTTTTTGAAATCATTCTCCCCCTCAATCGATGACACATTTTAAAATTAAACATTTTGCATAAAGCATTAATTTATTATAGCATCGATTGAGTGGTAATTTTAAACAACTCTTCAGGTTTGTTTGATCTTCAAAAACCATGGTACCACCAAGTTTGGAGCAAATACTTTCCCGAAGAATCTTTGAAGGAAAAGTATTTGAGATGTAAAGAAGACTTCTCTTCTTTTGCCAGAAATGATGCACTTAAGCGTACATCAGATCGGAAAGGCACGAATATAAAGTAATTCATGCCTTTGTTAGGAACAACCGTCTTTTTGGCGACGAACTTTCCCCAATAATAGGACCGGGTTGCTATCTGAAGTAATAGCAAACCATTTTTAAAAGAAGTTGGAGACGACATGTTTTTAGAGAAAACATTATCGAGTGTATGAAAAACTCATGTTCAAGCATATGTATGATTCCGTGCCATTATTGAATGACATTTCTAAAATCGTACATACTATTGATTACACATGAGACATGTCGAGAGAAGACTGTTTTTGAGTTTTATGATTTTTCAGATTTTTTGTGGTTTTTGTAGGTTTCATATTTTTCTATTTTCCTTTTTGCGATAGACTATATACAAGGATATGTGAAGTAACCCGTTACTCCTCCTGATCTTCCTGAAAACATGTGAGATCCTCAGGAGTGAGACTCTTCATGCCAAGGCGAGGGATGATGAATTGAAATCTTTCCCTAGGAAGTGCTTTGGTGAAGATGTCAGCCAGCTGGAACTCAGTTCTTACGAAGTAGAGTTCCACAATTCCCTTCTCAACTTGTTCCCTGATGAAGTGATGGCGAATATCAATGTGCTTAGTCCTTGAGTGCTGGACGTTGTTGCAGCACAGGGCGATTGCACTTTTGTTGTCACAGTACATGGGAATCTTGTTGAATACAAATCCATAGTCCGAGAGTTGAGATATCATGCATAGAATTTGAGCACAACACGAGGACATGGCAATGTATTCAGCCTCAGTGGAAGAGATTGATGTGCTCATTTGTTTCTTTGAGGACCAACTAACCAACTTATCACCCAGAAACTGTGCACCCCTGGATGTGCTTCGACGAGTGTCTTGACATCCTGCATGATCAGCATCGGAATAAGCTGTGAGTGCCATTGCGGTGTCCTTGGGATACCAGAGACCCAGATGGATTGTACCTTTAAGATATCGAAAGACCCTCTTGACTGCTTCTAAGTGCTTCTTAGTTGGTTTGGATTGATATCTTGCACATATGCAGACGGCAAAGAGAAGATCCGGTCGGCTGGCAGTGAGGTACATTAACGAGCCAATCATGCTTCGATACAAGGTTTGGTCGACTGGAGTCCCAACATCATCTTTGTCAAGTTTTGATCTTTCAATCATGGGAGTATCAACAGAGTCACACGATTCGAATCTAAATTTCTTCAGAATTTCATTTGCATATTTGGATTGATTAATGAATATGCCGCTGGGGTTTTGAGATACTTGTAAGCCCAAAAAGAAAGACATTTGTCCCATCATAGACATCTGAAACGTAGAGCTCATCTCACTGGAAAACTGATCACACTCTTTAGGGTCAGAGGAGGCAAAAATGATGTCATCTACATAGATTTGTACATGAAGGTAGTTTTTGCCTATTTTTCTGGTAAAGAGTGTAGGATCCACAACACCTTTGGTAAATCGGTTGGCGAGAAGAAATTTTGACAAAGTATCATACCATGCTCGTAGAGCTTGCTTAAGTCCATAGAGCGCCTTCTTTAACCGATAAACATGGTTAGGACGTTCAGGATCTACGAATCCTTCAGGTTGACTAACATACACCACCTCCTTCAGATCGCCATTTAAAAAGGATGTCTTAACGTCCATCTGATATACCAACATATTCTGGCTGGCAGCATTAGCAAGAAAGATTCTTATGGCTTCAATTCTGGCAACAGGAGCAAAGGATTCTTCAAAGTCAATTCCTTCTTCTTGACGGTATCTTTTAACCACAAGCCTTGCCTTGTTCTTCAGCACATCGCCATGCTCATCAAGCTTAACTTTAAATATCCATTTAAGAGCAATTATCATTGCACACTCAGGAGGAGGAACCAACTCCCACACATCAAGGCGATCAAACTCATGGATCTCGTCAACCATAGCAGTGAACCATAAGACTTTAGACATTGCATCTTTGAAATCTTTTGGTTCAACTTTGGTGAGAACAGAGTTGAAGAAGCACCATAAGGCATCATTTGCCAGTTGTTTGCGTGTTGAAACCGGACGAGACGGATTTCCAATGATGTTGTCAATTGGATGATCATTGGTCCATTTCCTGAGATGCTCATGGGGTTGAGGATAGTGGATTGATGTAGCCGTGTTAGATTCATCTGAGACGGATGTATCATAAGAAGGTTCAGGAGCAAAGACATTTACAAACGGCTCTTCATTAGGTGGGGCAAACAGATTAACTTCAAAAGAATTATCAGCAGCAGCTACTCGTGGTACAGATGAAGATTGAACATTAGATGTGTTTACTGAATGACTGGTAGTGGGGCCTTCTGGATCCCATGAAAGAGATGTGGATGGCCCTTCAATAGGCGGTGGAGCAACTGCTACACCCGCCTGTTGTGGAATGATAGGAGCTTCAGGAGCAGCCCCGGCATGAGGTTCAAAGTATTCATCAAACATAGGGTCAAACAGTTTCTTCCAATCATCACTTGTGGGAGGCACAAAAGGAGTAGCAGGGGAGGGATACTGCACAAGCCCGGAGCTTATAGGTCCAGGAATTAAAGGATTGGGCACGGGTCCAGAACTGGTTTGTCCAGGAGCCGATTGCTCGGTCAGCTCATCGAATGTAACGTGAATAGTTTCCATTATATCTCTGGTATGTTTGTTGTAGATTCGGTAACCCTTGCGTTCAGGAGCATACCCAACGAAGAAACCAATGTCGGCCTTGGCCTTGAGTTTCCCAAGATCTTCACTGTCATTGGTTGGGTAGCACAATGCACCAAATACTCGTAGAAACGAAAGGTCTGGATTTCTAACATGAACCAGTTCATATGGAGTCTTGCAGTGGAGAGGGTGAATCAAAGATCGGTTCTGTGTGTAGCAAGCAGTTGCAATGGCTTCGGCCCAAAGGAACATTGGAGCTTTTGAAAAGATTAGCATAGTCCTAGCAGCTTCAACTAAGGTGCGGTTACGTCTTTCAACGACTCCATTTTGTTGAGGTGTACGTGGAATGCTCTTTTGATGACTAATGCCGATGCCTTCATAAAATTGATTGAGTTGTTTGTTCACAAACTCCGTTCCATTGTCGGTGCGAATAAATCTAACTGTCTTGTTGAGTCGGACTTGCAGTTGCCTGATGAGTTTGATGATGATCCCCGGGGTTTCATCCTTTTATCTTAAAAATTTTACCCATGTGAAGCAAGAGTAATCATCAACAACAACCAACACATATTTCTTGCCATTGATACTTTGAACCCTCATTGCTCCACAGAGGTCCATATGAAGAGTATGTAGGACTTCCATGATGGAATTGACAGTTTTGGGTTTATGGGTGTGCTTTTTGCTCTTGCCCATTTGACATGCGGAACAAAGATGGTCTTTATCATATTTCAATCTGGGCAAACCTCGAACAAGATCTTTACGAGTGAGTTCATTGATGGTACCGAAGTTCAAATGGTTTAAACGATGATGCCACAGCCATGATTTGTTCTTAGAGGCTTTTGAGAGCAAGCAAATTGGAGAGGACTACAACATGTCTTCAATTGATATGGTGTAAAGATTTGTGCCCCTACTTCCTTTGAGAAGATCTACACCATCTAATTCTCTAACAAAGCATGTGTGTTTTCTGAAGGCCACTTCAAGATCAGAGTCACAGAATTGACCAACATAAAATAAATTATGTCCAAGTCCCTCCACATAGTACACCCTAGATATCACACTGTCTCCAAAGACATAGTCACCATAACCCATTATTGCTCCAAAATGGTCGTTCCCGAATCTGACCGTACCAATAAACTTTTCCACGAGCGATCTCCAGTCATATTTTTTGAGCAGCCTGAGTCCAAATACCAAAGGACAATTTGTACGACCTGCATTTGAAACCAGACAATGGTGGATAACTGAAAAAGCTGGAGCCCCACAAACAGTTGGGGTCCGTTTGGTTAGCACACACAAACATTGGATTATCATATGTCACGGAGATACTGCATGAATTATCACAGTTTGACGCACTAGACTTAGGATTGGTACTACTTGCATCTATTGGGAGTATTCTGTCCGTAGGTCTCCATTTCTTAGTCAGCACTACTTTGGAATTAATGATCCTAGTCAAAGGGCACTTATCTCCTAGTGTGAATCTCCTTCCTGTGGGTCTCCATTGATAGCCAATATTAGTAAAGACCTTTCCAGTTTTGGTCCATATTTGCCTAACCGGCTTAGTGCACAAAACATCCTTAACTGAAGAACACATTGAGGATTTTAAGAAGGACACAACACATGCATCATGATTACCAAAAAATAAACATTCGTTACATGTCTTACAAATAGCACCAGAATTCGAATTAATTACATCATTGTTAACACAAATGTTTGATTCAACTCGATTCTTTTTGACAGACATAACTTTATTGTTCCTAGATGATTCTTCTACTTCCTTCATAAGTGCACTCTTAGCCGGAAAAGTCCTATCATTCTTTGTATTGCACCTAGGCTGTGACTTGCTAGCTTTAGATACACCGTTTACTCCTGTAGAAGCAATGATGGGAACATTAGAATGCTTGGTTTCTACTTGTTTACCGGTAAACATGGTGGTGGATTGAGTCATGGCATGGGGATAATTAAATGCAACATGTTTGTCGCCAACATTAGAGTACGATGCAAGTGACCTATCCACCTTGTTGTCACTCTTGGGGCATGTTCCTATGGCATATTCTAATAATTCCTGAGCTCTATTAGTGAGGAAGCATGCACCCGAAATGACATCATCTTGTTTATTTGGTATCCTACCATCTTCAATGGTTTCTCTAAGTATGATAAAACACTCCTTAAGATACCTAAGATAGTTGCTATGAACTAGCTTATTGTTCCTAAGGGGAAGAGAGACATTCAAGGCATTGCTTGCAAATTTCTTACAAGCATGAACATTGGAAATAACATGGTCACAAGAAACAACAGGCATTTTCCCTTTCACCATGGTCTTTAGATTCTCAATTTCATTCAACAAAGAAGTGACTCTTTCATTGTTTTGGTTACGTGTTATTTTAATAGACTCAAATAGCTCTTTGTAACGTTGTTTAGCATTTGACATCTCAGCACGAAGCGACTCATTTTCATGTTGTACGTCGTTGATTATGTTTTGTTTCAGAAAATTTTGAGAATCTAGCGACATTAGGTGGCTGGTATTAGCAACATTCCCCATGTTAGACTTTAATTGTTCAACTTGTGCCCTCAATTTCTGAATCGTGTTTGAGTGAGCTTGAATTACATCATCTTTTTTGGACAATTCAAAACATGTATCAAATTCAGGAGCATCTGAAGATGTCTTGGTATTTGAGAGTTTTACGCTTTCTTCTAGATGTTGATATTGTAGTTGTAAATTAAGATTATCAACTTCTAGTTTTGAGAAATGCCTGACCATGTTATCATGGTCGTCGTTTTGAATTTTTGTATTTAATCTCAAATTCTCCCCCTCAAGCTCAATCACACGATTCTGAAATACATTCAACGTAACCGACATTTCATGAAATTGTTTAGCAGATAAGGCAGAGTCGGTGGCAGTGTAGAACACATCTTGAGCAATGCAATTAGCAATCAAGTTATCATTCATAATGCGAGTGTTTTTTCTGTCAATTTCACTATATTTGAGATCAATTGCCAATTGTTTACCCTCATTTTCGACATCTTTGAAAACCTTTTTCATGTTAGTGACATCATCATTTATGGTAGTCTTAAGGCCTTCAAAGTGTTCTTTAAGAAGTTTGAAAAATGGCATGACTTCTGTTAGGTAACACCGTTTTGTTTGTTCAAAACCCCTTTCCCCTTCAGTAATCCCAGTTGGTGTAATTCTCTTTTGTTGGGATATAAAATATCAAAGTACTTCTGGATGTCAAAGTACTGCTGCATGAAGAATAAAGTCAAAGTATTGCTGAAGAATAAAGTCAAAGTACTGATGTTACTGAAGAATGCTTAAAGTACTTCGAAGGAAACAAGGACTGATGTGCAATATTAGATAATGATTAATGTGTAATATTAAACGAATATTCTAGAATTAGTTAGGGATAATGACTTGTCGTTCAAGGATTACATATTGTAAACCGACTTAAGGTTATCTATATAAAGAGCCTTAAGAGGTATTAGTCGAATATAAGTTTTACAAGTCTTAGATACATTTAGAAGTCAATCAAAGTTAATAGTTAGGGATTGTTAGTGAATCTGTGTAACAAAGCAGGTTCAAAGTTTGGTTAATATAAAAGTTCTTCTTAAGCTTTGTGTTAGTAGATTCCGCATACTTTACAAGGTAAAACAATGTTTCAATATTAATAGTGTTGAGTTTACTCAATATTGTTAAACCCTTACAAGCTACAAAGTAGTTTGGTCAGAGTATATCGATCCAACAAGTGGTATCAGAGCTTGTGTTAGAAACTCTGATTAAGAAGACAAACCTTTAAAACCTTTAAACCGGTTTCACTACAAACCCTTCAAGATGTCGACAGATGCTGCACCTGCTCCCTCAATAACTGCTGTCAGAATCCCTATTGTTAAGAAGGGAGAGTACAACCTATGGGCCATGAAGATGAGGCAGTACATTTCCATCACAGACCATGCACTATGGGATGTGATTGTCAACGGAAACATGAAAATTGAAGAACCAGTAGAGGTACCTGGACAACCAACACCACCTAAAATAACTGTACCTGCTGCTACCAAAAGAAATCAAGACAAAGCACTCAACATACTGCTTTCTGCTATTCCTGATGGTCACCTATTAAAGTTTCATGATGCCAAAGATGCCAAACAACTATGGGCTGCAATAAAGAAGAAGTTTGGAGGTAATGATGCTTCCAAGAAGATGCATAGGAATTTGTTGAAGCAACAATTTGAAACTTTCACAGTTGGAGAAAGAGAAGGTCTTGATTCTGCTTATGAAAGATTCCAACATCTTCTGAGTATGTTAGAACTATATGATGCTGAGGCATCAGTTGAAGATGCTAATTTGAAGTTCTTGAGAAGTTTGCCATCAGCATGGCATGTAGTTGCTACAATGATCAGAGAGCTGGATACTATGGACTTTGATGATCTTTACAACAATCTGAAGGTGTATGAGCATGAGATGAATGGTACTACAGGTTCAAGCACACAACAGAACATTGCCTTTGTCTCTTCTGAAAAGAGAAGCAGTACTTCTAACAAAGGTACTGCTTATCCTGTTAAAAGTACTGTGACTGAAACACAGGTTCCATGCACAACAATGGTCACCACCAATTCATCACAATCATTAACCCCCACCTCAGATGATATTCTATGTATTCTTTGCTCAACAAGCATCTCTACCAGTCACCTATCAAGAAGATGTATTGCAAATAGATGATGATGCTTTGGAAGAAATTGATATCAGATGGCAAGTTGCCATGCTCACTGCAAGGATCAAGAAGTATGTGAACAAGATAGGAAAAGGCATCAACTTCAGAGCTAAACAAGGGATAACATTTGACAAGTCCAAGATTGAGTGTTTCAACTGTCAAAGGACTGGTCACTTTGCAAGGGAGTGCAAATTTGCAAAGTATCAAGCAAACAAGATGATTGAACCACCCAAGCCTGAAAGAAAAGAGATTCCAATTACTGAACCAAAACCAAAAGCTTTGGTTGCTCAAGAGAATCTGTCAGAGATTGATTGGTCCAATGAGTTTGATGATGAACCTGTAACCTATTCAATGGTTGCATTGGAAGACTGGAGCACAACATTTGATGAAGAGCCTGGATATGCTGCTTTGGAGTCAAGAGATGAGTTAGGAAGCTTTGATTGGAGCATGGAGTTTGAAGAAGCACCTGTTCAGCTTGCTATGGTAGCTGCTTCACCAAGTTCATCCACTAACTCTGAGGGCAACCCAGAGGAGGAGCTTAAAGATCATCTTATTGTAGATAGTGGTTGCTCTGGCAGTATGACAGGAGAAAAGGAGCTCTTGTCAGATTTTAAAGCTTATTTTGGAGGAAAAGTTGCATTTGGGAATGATCCTGATGGAGGAAGAATAACTGGCAAAGGAACTATCAAGGCAGGAAACATTGATTTTGAAGATGTTAGATATGTGAAGGAGCTCAAATTTAATCTTTGGTCAGTCTCTCAGATTTGTGATAAGAAGTACCCTGTGTTATTCTTTGACACAGAATGTCTTATACTTTCTCCTGATTTCAAGTTAGAAGATAGAAACCTGGTGTTGCTGAGAGTACCAAGAACTAATGATGTGTACAGCATAGACTTAAAGAATGTAAATTCTGCTGAAAGAGCAACATGTTTGATTGCAAGAACATCTATGGAGGAAGCACATCAATGGCACAGAAGACTGGGACATGTAAATTTCAAAAACATCAATAAGCTGGTCAGAGGTAATTTAGTTAGAGGTTTACCTTCTAAGATATTCAAGAATGATCACACATGTCTTGCTTGTAAGAAGGGTAAACAACACAAGGCCTCTTGTAAGAAGATTAATGAGAAGACTATTAGAGAGCCTTTGGAATTGCTACACATGGATCTGTTTGGACCTGTTTCAGTTGTTAGTCTGAACAAGAAGAAGTACTGCTTGGTTGTAACAGATGACTGTAGCAGATTTAGTTGGGTCTTTTTCTTATGCTTTAAAGATGAAACTTTTGATGCTATTCATGATCTAATAATAGCACTTGAAAATCAGTTAAGACTCAAGGTTAGAGGCATTAGATGTGATAATGGGACTGAGTTCAAGAATCAGCTTATGGATGAATTTTGTGCCAAAAAAGGAATTAAAAGAGAGTTCAGTATTGCCAGAACTCCTCAGCAAAATGGAGTTGCAGAAAGAAAGAATAGAACTCTTATAGAAGCTGCAAGGACAATGCTTGCAGACTCTCAACTACCTGTTCCATTCTGGGCTGAAGCTGTAAGTGCTGCTTGCTATGTATTGAATAGAGTATCAGTGACTAAACCTCAAATGAAGATACCTTATGAGTTGCTCATGGGAAAGAAGCCAAGCATCAAGTTTATGAAACCTTTTGGATGTCCCCTAACCATCTTAAATACTGCTGATAATTTGGGCAAATTTGATGGGAAGTCAGATGAAGGATATTTATTGGGATATTGTACAAATAGCAAAGGATTCAGAGTGTACAATAGGGCTACCAAGAAGGTTCAAGAATGTCTTCATGTTGATTTTTTGGAAGAACAAGAGAATTCTAAAGGTAAAGGTCCTGATTGGATGTTTGATCTTGATTTAATGTCTTCATCAATGAATTATGTACCTGTAAGAGAAGAAAATCAACTTGCTCCCACTGAAGAAGAAGCACAGTACATTGTTCATGATGTTAATTTAAGATCTGAAGATGAGCCAAAAGATAATGCCAATGATGAGAAGAAAAGTACTTCTGAGCCTAAAGGTACTTCTAAACCTAACAATACTGTTGATCCTCAAAGTACTGTTCCACCACAAATACCAGTATCTGCAGAAGATCAAGCCATTCAAGATGAACTTTCTAGGATGTTTTTTCAAGAAAAAATGGCTAAGTCATATGATGATGAACAAAGGAGAGCTTATGAAGCAGAAAAGAAGAAGGCAAAAGAAACAGCCAGTACTTTACCCCAAAGTACTGCTAATCCATTTGAAAGTACTTTTCAACCTTTGGATACTTCAAATTGGATAAATACTGATGCTGTTAATGATTCCAATATGCCTGACTTAGAAGATACTGCTGATCCAAACACAATTACCTTAGAAGACACTGATGATGAATTGGATCAAGAAGGCATTTTCTCAGATTCTAATGAAGATCCTGATATAACTAATTTGGAAGATAATCTTGAAGTCTCACCAACTCCTACTCTTAGAATTCATAAAACTCATCCTGTTACCAATATTATTGGACCCTCATCATCAGGGGTGCTCACAAGGACTAGGGCTAAAAATATGTCTCAACAACATACTTCTTTACTTAGTTTTATCTACAAGCAAAATAGGGTGAATCACAAGGATCAGAAGTTGTGTTTATTTGCTTGTTTTCTATCTCAGGAAGAGCCCAAGAATATCAAACAAGCATTAGCCAAGGAAAGTTGGGTGGAAGCTATGCAAGAAGAACTCCTACAGTTTAAACTTCAAGAAGTTTGGGTATTATGTGATTTACCTGATGGAAAGAAACTTATTGGAACTAAATGGGTCTTCAGAGTGAAAAGAGATGAAAGAGGGAATGTTATTAAGAACAAGGCAAGGTTAGTGGCTCAAGGATATAGACAAGAAGAAGGAGTAGACTATGATGAAGTTTTTGCTCCTGTGGCAAGGCTTGAAGCCATCAGGCTATTTTTGGCTTTTGCATCTTATATGGGATTCCCTGTATATTAGATGGATGTTAAAAGTGCTTTTTTATATGGCAAAATTATAGAAGAAGTTTATGTCAAACAGCCTCCTGGTTTTGAAGACCCTGCACACCCAAATAAAGTCTACAAGGTGATAAAGGCTCTTTATGGCCTTCATCAAGCTCCAAGAGCATGGTATGAAAGGCTTTCCAATTTTCTATTGCAACATGGTTATAGAAGAGGAGCTATTGACAAGACTTTGTTTATCAAGAGAGATAAGAAGGATATCATGCTAGTTCAAGTATATGTAGATGATATTATTTTTGGTGCTACCAAGCAATCTATGGTGAAGGAATTTGAAGATCTTATGCAGAAAGTGTTTCAGATGAGTTCCATGGGAGAATTAACTTTTTTCTTAGGACTTCAAGTGCAACAGTCAAGTAGTGGAATTTATATTTGTCAAGATAAGTATGTTGCAGATATTCTTAAGAGATTCACTTTCACTACTGTTAGGCCTACATCTACCCAGTGGATACTAACAAACCTTTGGGAAAAGATGAAGATGGAGAAGATGTTGATGTCACACTATACAGGTCTATGATTGGATGTCTTATGTATTTAACTGCATCAAGACCTGATATTACTTTTGCTGTGAGCTTATGTGCAAGACATCAAGTTAATCCAAAAGTATCTCACTTGAATGCTGTCAAGAGGATTTTCAGGTATCTTAGGCAACAACCTAAGCTAGGATTATGGTATCCTAGGGATTCACCTTTCCATCTCCAAGCCATTTCAGACAGTGATTATGCTGGAGATAACTATGACAGAAGATCTACAACTGGAGGATGCCAGTACCTTGGAAGCAGATTAGTGTCATGGCAATGTAAGAAGCAAACAATTGCAGCAACTTCTTCCACAGAAGCAGAGTATGTAGCTGCTGCAAGTTGTTGTGCACAAGTACTTTGGTTACAGAATCAGCTTCTGGATTATGGATTCAATTTCAAGAATACTCCTATCAATATTGATAATGAGAGTACTATCTGTATTGTCAAGAATCCAGTCTATCATTCCAAGACCAAGCACATTCAGATTAGACATCACTTTATAAGAGATTGCTATGAACAAAGGCTTATCAATGTGGTTAAAGTTCATACTGATGATAATGTAGCAGATCTACTCACAAAGGGCTTTGATGTTTCAAGATTTACTTTTTTGGTTGTGAGTATTGGCATGATTAATATGTAAGCTATTTTTGAGGGGAGGCATAAGTAGTTATTAGTTAGTCATTATTTGAGGGGAGGCTACATGTATCATTCAAAAGAAAGGATTTTATTCATTCAAGTTCTTACAACTACCATTCAGAGTACATCACCATTCTTGTTTTCAAGTAACAGACACAGACACAACAAAGACAACACAAACACAAGACTACATCAACCTACTACCAAGCTCCACACACCTACTCCATAGGCCTTTTTCCCTTGCCCTCATAGCTTTGTTTTCCCTTTTGAGCAGTCCTTCTCTTGTCATCAAAAGAAGTCTGTTTTCTTGGGCAAGCCAGGCCAAGAACCTGTTTGGGAGGTCTTTCTTTTCTTGGAGCAGGCCACTTCATGTTCTAAATAGCTGTTTCCAGGGCTTGAGTCAAAGCATGTGGCAGCTCTTTAGCCAAAGATGAACCAGTAACAACTTTCTTCTTTTTGCTGGTAGTACTACCTGCATCAGTTATGGTAGAGTTGACTGCACTCATTGTTGATGAAGCTTCTTGGTGACCGATCCATTGCACATGAGGAGGAAAATAGTCTGACCATCCTGGATCTTCAAACTCAGAATCAGAGTAGTAACTTATCTCTGAATCTGTGTTGCCCTCTGAGTCTAAAGAGATGTTCACAATTGGAATGTGACTCATTGTGCTTACTTGTTTTTGTTTAGAGAAAATATGGTGTTTGCAAGTTGTTGATGAAGTTGCTTTTATAAGCAAGGTAAAGGTAAATGGGCATTTAATGAAGTGTATTGAAGTTCACTTACCTTGGTAGCTTTGGGATTTAATTTGGGGAGCTGGTCATTAATAAGGGTTGACTTTCAAAGATATTTTGGTCAAATAGTCAACATTCAAGATTTTTAGTGGGAAAGTACTTTGGTCAATATACTGTGTGAGCTTATAACGGAAAGTACTGCTCCATATTTTATGGGAAGTACTGCTTGGTGCTATTAAAAGGGTTCGCTGACGTGTCAGATACTGTTCCAACGGTCAGAATTGCGGCTAACAACCTTTCGAAAGATATGGGATATTTACTTCCAAAATAACGGTAAAATCATTAATTAACCGTGATTTTTTGTAATCTTATCCTTATATAAACCTCATATCTTTTCCTTTTATTCACCTTTTACTCATTTTAAGGCTGGCAAACCTTTTCTTATGTATCCTAGGTTTGTTCAATTGCTTTTAGAGAATCCACTAGATGGTATACCTAAACCTCAGGATTATGTACCTACCATTAGGATGCCACCTAAAGTTTTCACTTTTATGTCCAATAAGGGAGTTAATTTTTCGGGTAGGAATACACCTCTTAATGCTTATATGTTAGAGGTAGCTCAAGCTGTTAGGGATGAAGAAGACAATAGTGGTTCTGCACATTCTAATAATGATGCTCAATCTGATTCTGCTGAGCATTCTGCTTCAGTACATACCCCCACACCACCTATTATTTCCCCTCAGCATGTTGTTTCAGGTGAAAGGACTCCCTCTGTCACAGCTTCTTTGGATACATCTGTTTCTGCTCAAGGTACTTCTCCACAAAGTACTGATCCTCAAGGTACTGCTTCAGAGGATTCACAAGTACCTACTCCTAATGATTATACTTCCACAGGTGGACTTCAAACACCTGGAGGAGATGAGGGAATTGCAGGTACTAAGAGTACTTCTAATTTGGTTCAAGAATTGGAGAAGTTGATGTCCACTGTTACTGCTCAAGCTGCAGAAATCAAAAAGCTAAGAAAGAAGTTTAGAAGATTGAAGAAGTTTGTTTGGCCTCTTGTTTAGAATTTTAGGCTTTATGTGAAAGAAAAGAAGTAGTCTCAGAAGCCAAAATCTACAAAGAAGAAGTCTAAATCTAAGAGGAGGCATAGGAAATCATCATCTATCAAATTGGGGAGGAATCAGGATGATAATTTGGATAGATTTGATGATATGGTTCAATATTCAGAAGAAAAGAATGATCAAGATGAAAATATTGCTCAAAACAGTACTGAAAGAAAAAGTGGTGAGACAGAGCAAATTAATCTTGAAGTTGAGCATGAGGTTGTAAAAAGTGGTGATACAGAAGAAATTGATTTAGAACGAAATAATGTTCAAAGTACTTTTGTTGAAAATACTGTTGTGCAAGGTACTGCTGAACAAGATATTGCTGCTATTGGAACTTCTGTAGCTGGACCTTCTACAAAGAATTATGAAGATGAAGCTGGTCCATCCACTTTTATACAGCAAGAAGAAGAAAGAGTACATACTGCTAGTGATGATGAAACAATTGCTCAAGTTATGATGAATTTAAGGAGACCTACTGGAGGAATACACATCTCTGAGCCTGCACAAAAGGATGATGAAAGTATTTCTGAATCAGAAAAACTAAATCCAAAAGATAAAGGGAAAGGGATAATGGTTCAGAAAGATATTAAGAAGAAGAAGAAGAAATTTTCTATTGCTCAGATTAGAGAATTAGATACTGCAGATGATTTAGAGCTTGCTAGAAAGCAACAAGCTGAATATGATGCTGAGTATTTGGAAGAAGTCAGTAGGCCAATTACAAAGATGCCAATGACCAAAGCTCAGGAAAGAAACTGGATGATACAGTTCTTGAGAAAGAAGGGATACAAGAATTTGCATTTGAAAAGGTATCCTGAAGTGAAAACTCTGTGGGATAAAGTACAAGAAGATATCAGAAGAGAAGTAGAAAACTTTGTGCCTATGGAAGTTGATAGAAAGAATAAATTAGAAGATATAAGGAAGGAACAAGCTGAGCAAAGGAGATTGAAAAGAAAGAAATTAGCTGAGGATGATCAATTGTCAAAAAGGCTGAAGTTAGTTCATGAAGATACAGTTGATGAACTCGGAAATTATTTTAGAGTTGTTGATTTTGAGAATAAGAAGATTGAAGATTCTGGAAAGAAGTCCAAGATAATCTCATTTTCTGTGGTTGAATCAAAAGAGGGAAATTATTTTATGATCCACAGAGAAGATGAAAGCTTCACACCATTCAATATGTTATGGGATTTATTGCATTGTATCACAAGGGCAGATCTTTATGACTTATATGTGCAAGTGCAGACATACTATGCAGAGATTGAAGCTTCAGGAGTGGGATTAGTTTTGCTTGGAGACTTATTTACCATCTGGGATACTGAAGAAACAAGTATTGATCCTCTCTGGAATGATCAAGAGAATTGGGAAATAACAAGATGGAGATTCTTTGAGTCATCAGGAGTTCATACACTAGAGATGGAAGATGGTACCATGATTCACATGTTGGCTGAGAGGAGATATCCATTGATTAGAGAAATTATGCTCAGAATGCTGGATCATGGAATGGAACTTGAAGATGAATCTGAAGTAGCTTTGGATGTTATTAAGCTATTTATCAGATGGATCAAGTCTGAAGAGTAATATTGCATAATACTCGTATGATTTGTTTTGTAAAATAAAGTATTTTTCAAATTACTGCAAAAACAAACAGTACTTTATCAAAGTACTGCTTGCTGATATAAACTAGTATAGGTTTTTTTTAAATAAAAATAAAATGTTTTGATGTTTAAAAGAAAAGAGGATTTGAAAAGAAACACATGGTGTTAGTATTTATACTGCACAACAAATGGTAATCAACTCACCATGTTTAACAGACAAGAAAGAGTTTGACTCATCATGAGGGTACGGCTCTGATGTGATAATCAAATCCGTTGATGGTTTATAGTTTACCAAAAACTAGGTTATCAACTCACCATACATCCAAGTGATCAAGAGTTGGCTAGTCCATAGCAAACGGCTCATGGTAAAGACATATCAAATCCGTTGATAGCTGATGATTTGCTAAAAATCATAATTTTCAATAATTCACCTCTCACATGAGTTAACACACCTGGAAGTGATGAGAATAGTATGAAACTTTTAAGATTTGATGATCTTTGTACCAAAATGTTGCTGAGTTGCTGAGAAGATACCATGGAAGATATAATGCTGATAAAGAGTACTTTGACATATGACAGATAGAAGAAAAGGGAATAAAGAAACAATCTTTCTGAATGATTAAAGATTTGAAGATTAAAGATAACAAAGAAACTTGAAATCAAGCAAGTAGAATTCAAGTTAGGGGAGGATTGTTGGGATATAAAATATCAAAGTACTTCTGGATGTCAAAGTACTGTTGCATGAAGAATAAAGTCAAAGTACTGCTGAAGATTAAAGTCAAAGTACTGCTGTTACTGAAGAATGCTTAAAGTACTTCGAAGGAAACAAGGACTGATGTGCAATATTAGATAAGGATTAATGTGTAATATTAAACGAATATTCTAGAATTAGTTAGGGATAATGACTTGTCGTTCAAGGATTACATATTGTAAACCGACTTAAGGTTATCTATATAAAGAGCCTTAAGAGGTATTAGTCGAATATAAGTTTTACAAGTCTTAGATACGTTTAGAAGTCGATCAAAGTTAATAGTTAGGGATTGTTAGTGAATCTGTGTAACAAAGCAGGTTCAAAGTTTGGTTAATATAAAAGTTCTTCTTAAGCTTTGTGTTAGTAGATTCCGCATACTTTACAAGGTAAAACAGTGTTTCAATATTAATAGTGTTGAGTTTACTCAATATTGTTAAACCCTTACAAGCTACAAAGTAGTTTGGTCAGAGTATATCGATCCAACATCTTTTTACAAGTTTTGTCAAAGTCATTAAACAGTTGACCTAGTACATAAAGACCAATAAGAGTATTACACTGTGTCGGAAGAGTGAGTGGTACAAGGTGCATGGGCGTGGTCAGAGGATACAAGGTAGGATCAGCAATCCTAAAAACAGTTCGAGTGTTACCCACAAGTCTTTCAGCTTGCATTTTCTCCATGTCAATATTCCAAAAAGTTTTTTCCGAGAGAAATTTCTTTTTAGGGACAGAAATGGCCTGATGATTGTCATTTTCGTAATCATAGTGAAATATGAGATTCTTAGCAGTGCACAAGGGATCTTTCAATTTTTCAGCAAGTTTTTCCCTATTTCTATCTTCGATCTCATCTATCTCATCATATGAACACATCTCAAGAGGGGCATGGTCAGGTTCAAACATAACGTTCGAATCATATATTGCGGGTTGGGCACCAATCCCATTTCTAAGGTAGTTTACCTTAGGTTTAGAGGTATCCTGTTCACTAAACTTATCTCTTAATTTCCGATGATTCTTCATCATTTGAGCAGATTGGATGGTTTGGCCTTGCGTGTACAATTTTTCTTCCAGTTTGTTTTTCAACATTTTAAGGTTGGAAACATCATTTAAAAGACTTGTTTCTTTGTCTTTATAATCATGTTTGAGCAAGGTTAACCCCTTTTGAATTTCCTGTTTTTGTTTAACAGTTAGATCCAATTGTTTCTTCAAAGACATTAACTCCCTTTTTAATGTTTCTTGTTTGGAATTATTTTCAGTTATGTAAGCACGCATTTGCCATTCCATTTTCTGCTCACGTTCATTTAACTCAAACTTAGCTCTCTGTTCGTATATAGACACCTGATCCTTAAGAATATTGAATCTAGTGGGCAGGGAATCATCAGGGATATATACAGTGTGCTCATGTAGTTTAAGCTCACTAAGATCAACAGAAGGTGTGTCAATTGGTACAACTAGAGGACCATTGACATTCAAATACCTTTCATATGGGACAGTATTGGTATTTCCCATATTAATGGTATCTGTGTTGTCAATGTCTGTGAGTTGTACAAAATCACACACCCTCTGTGGATGGACTGAGTCATCATGGTTAGGTGAAATTGGTACCTCAGAGACAGCAGAGGTGATGGATGATTCAGACTGGTGTGGAGAGGACACTGTTGCAGAAAGGTTAGCCATGAAGATGGTTTGAGCAGTAGGTTCGTCATCAACGTCAGAATCAAATGCATCACAATCTTCAACCTGGAAGATATTCGGGTCATTGAGTGCTAGATCTTGAACCGGTTGATCATCTACATCAGCATCAAATGTGTTCCCGTCATCACCCACCAGAAAGATCAAGGCAACTTCATCCAAAACAGTCCCACTCTCTTGTGCCTGCATCAGCAACATTTTATCTTTGAAGTATTCAGAGTTTTGTGGATGCTTTGGTTGAGTGCAATTCCTAGCAATGTGACCCATTCCTCCACAGTTGTAACATTTAGGTTGCCTGGCTTGTCCTTGAAGTGCGTTGCCAACCCTATAATTCCCATTCCTAAATCCATCATTCCTTTGATTCAGATTCTGTCTTCCTTGTACATTTTGCACCACAACTCTACCATCCTCTATGACAGCCTGATTACGAGGATTGGATGAAGACCGAAGTTGATTATTGGTAGATGGAAGATTAGCTCTGAATTGTTGGACCAGTAAAGAGACTTGGTTGGATAGATTATCAATCATCATATCAGTGTGGGAATACCCAGAATCCAGATGGGTTTGTAAGGCTGAAGGTGACGAACCGGATGCTTGTAAGGTAGATCTAGTTGAAGGATGTTGTGGTTGAGGTGGTTCACTTGATGATTGATTGAGTTGTTGAACATTTGAGACAAAAGCAAGAGAGTCATTTGGAGTTGGAGAGTTTAGTTTTTCACGCATCACCCGATCATAGGCAGCATGCTTCTCATGTTGTTGCAGATAGGCATAAAGTTGTTCATGGTTGGTGTCCCTAAGACCTTTGTTGAGTTTAACAGCAGTGACAAATCTGTCCCATTCCGGTGCCATGTTGTTCACAAATTTGGAGTTAAGCTGAATGTTGGGCATTGTCATCTTGATGATTCTCATATCATTTACCGGTTTGTGAAATCTGACAAAATAGTCTGTGATGCTTTCACCTGGATTCATTTTGAAGTGCTCAAACTCATCATATAGCTGAGACTCTCGATCTTCTTTGGTTAACTTAGACCCTGCAAGGAGCATTTTTACATTGTCCCAAACTGCTTTGGCATCTGTGTTGTAGTTGATGAGTTTGTAGACATCTTTAGGAAGCCCTTGAATGACAATGTTCGAGGCTCTGATGTCGGCATCATACCGTTTCTTTTCTTCCTCTGATAGCTCATCGTAGATGCGAGGTCTGTTAGGGTCGAACACAGCAGGTTGGTCGTCAGTAGCAGCAACCGTGTCTCTAGGGACTCCCATAACAAAAGGTCCTTCATCGATAGATTTCAGAATGTTGACTCCATTTTCCTTTCCTAAACAATAAAGACGAATCCTTTGTGCCCAAGACTCATAGTCGGTCCTGTCAAGCATTGGGGGTCGGGTGTCGGACCCAGCAGCTTGAATGTCATCTGAGGCTGTCGACATCTCAGAATCTTCAAACGGAGTTTTACAACTTTAGTGACTTGAACCGAGAAATGATTCTTTCTGGGGATTATACAAAAGTTGACAATAAAGAAATCGGAAGATATAACCAGCAGGTAAAACTAAAATAGAGACACCAGATGAGTCACAATTTGCATCAAGTGTAAAGTTGTGACAAGTTAAGTTGCAATATATCCAATTGAGATTAGTCAAGTCGTAAACATACACTCACAACGTCAGATCACAATGAGACTAATTGAAACGACTAAAGTTACAACACTTCACGAATTGCAAAATGATTAACCTATCACATGAATCTCATAATTTAGTATCAACTTAGTTTGAGATAGTCGCAACCAAAGACTCCAAGTCGCAACGAAGGAGTTAACCGCAGCAGAAGATAACCGCAAGGTAGATAACCACAGAGAATAAACCGCAAGTCACTAACCGTAGAACGTATCAAGCCGCAAGTGAAACTAACCACAAAGACCTAACCGCAAACCCCTTAACCGCAGAAAACAAACCGCAGAACACATAACCGCAGGAAACAGACCACAATGATCTAATCGCAAACTACTTAACCGCAGGAGCAAAACGCAGTCGACAAAAATCCAAAGCTGTCACTTTCCTTGCGATGTTTGTATTCCCAAAATAGTAAACACAGCCAAACTAACCACAGAGTTCAGGAACTAACCGCAGACAAGCAATAAAACAGTAGACTTAACCGCAACAAAGAAATCCGCCCTAAACTCAATCCAATCTTCAAATAGGCTTAAGAAATGATCAAACCAACTGAAACACAATGTTATACTAACACTAAGGATCATAAAAGTACATTTCTAACGTGTCAAAGAACACTAGAAAGATCAAAGCAAGAAGTTTTTCAAGAAAGTGACTTCAAACTCACAAACACTACACAAAATCACATAAAAAACTGAATCTACAAGGCCCTAAGATGTAACCTTGGCTCTTGATACCAATTGTAGATTACTAACTAAGTAGGAAACATGATTTCCTTGTGGTTATGTGTCGTTAGAGTTAGAAGAGGGAAAGAGAGGGAGAGTGGAACCTTGAGAGAAAACTAGAAATGTATTAGCTTGTGAAAGTGAGAAGGTCCAACCCCTTCCATGCTAGGGAAGGGGTATTTATACAAACTACCAAACGCCCTCTGAAAAGGGCTGTGGAGCGAGCTGACAGTGGGTGAAGACCTGACCTGACTCCACAAATACTAACTAGATCTAAACTACGTACTAACTAAATAGATAAATACCACGAGCTACAATATGCTAAATTACACTTGGGGTGACCGAGTCTTCTTATGAATAATCGTATTCCTAACAACACGTTAACAATCCGGGTCATGGGGGCTGCAGACCCACCATGAGGGGATTGGAAAGATAACTTGCCAAAGTTAATCCTTCAGTGGGTTCAAATATAGCACTTATTGGTACCATCCAAAAAGATGTTAATACCAATGGGAGTTGTCAAAATCCAATAGATCTGTCAACTATATTCGCGTTCGCATGGGTAAAATATCCCAAACGATTAGATTCATGAATTTTGGTTATGTAGTGGTGGCAGTTAGTTTACTTGTGCAACAACCAAAGAAAAAGACTTATATTCGGTTTTAAGTAAAGCAAGCAGCATGTATCCCCCTCACAGGGTTTGTAAAGCATTTAGAAAGCATTTAAAAGGTGTGAGGCTATGAAAAACTCACCTGGGCTTAGGGAAATCTAATTGATGCAAAAAGTGACTCGGGAACTAGACTGCCTTACTCACGTATCCTAGTGTGTTGTAGGTTTAGATGTGTGTCAAGCTTTAGTTATCTTGTTTAAGTTTCTTAAGTAATCGTTCTTAGATTTTTTAATGTTTTAGACATAACATAACACCGTTCGGGCCATCACAATCCAGAAGTATATGACTCCTCACATGAAGCTCCCTACTATTGTATTATGTTATCAACATAATACCGTTCGGGCCATCATAATTCAGAAGTTAATACTCCTCATGTGAAGCTCCCTACTATTGAGCTATGTTGTTATTAAGTTATAACATAACACCGTTCTGGCCATCATAATCCAGAAGTACATGCAATAATCGTTTGAGGAGCCAGGGCACTTTAATTCGTAAACCCAGCAAACTCGTCAAAACGAAGTATCCACATGGTACTCCTCACATGAAGCTCCCTACTATTGTGTTATGCTTCTAACTTTGTTTTATATTTATATAATATTTTCACTTTATACCCTTATAGTTTATATATTTACATTTTCGACCCTAAACTTTATAATTCTTATATTATTTGTACTTATAACTATCTATACTTGACACAAATAGTCCCTAAACTTCTATATTTTTAGAAAATGACAGGAATAACCCTTGAACTTATAAGTTTTCTATATTTACAAGTTAGACCCTTAACTTTATAACATTTGCATAACTAGTCCTTTTTAGTTTATAACTTGTTTTAATTTCTATCCTATGGTTTCTGAACTTTGAAAAATGAGTCCTTGCACTAATAACTTCTAGGAATTGTCAAAAATAGTCCCTAGACTTTATAGTTTCAGGAATTTACGATATATACCCCTATGCATGTAAAGTTTTGCAAAACTAGTCCTAAATGCATGTAAACTATATTTTTATGTAATAACTAAGTTTCCTAGCTTATGTTTAACTAGTATTAGCTTATCTAAGTTACCTAAATCATATTATAGCTAATGAAAAGGGCTTATAGCATGTTAAGGCAATTCGACTCTATTTAGGGTTTTAAAAAGAAAACTAGTAAATGAAATGGTACAAGGCTTAGGCAAGGGTTCCTATGGGATCTAAGGCATCCTAATACTATCCTAAGACTAAACTAAAGCTACTAGATCAAAATTAAAGGCTTACCTAGGTCGTGGGAAGGGTAACGAGGGTTTTAGGGTTTCTAGGTTTTCTCTCGACCAAAACCACAACTCGACACTACCAAAGCTTCTATACTCGACTTCTAGGGACTTAGTACTATAGAATGTGTGTGAGGTAAAGAGGAGAAGAGGTGTGAGGAAGAATGGAGGGAGGAGGGGGTATTTATAGGGTGCGTAGAGGCGGTAAGGGTGAAAATGGGTGCATAGGTGTCGAGGAGGGGGGAGGTCGACTAAGCTGAGCTATGGGATGGGGTGGCAGGTCTAGGAGGTGATGCGGAGCAGATATGGAGTAGCTAGGGGGCTGAGATAGGCCGGTTGTGGTGGTGAGAGACCGAGGGAGGCCGTTTGGACAAGGTGGTGACAAGTAGGTGATGCACCTACTTGTGTGGGTGCTTGTGAGGTGTTAGGGTGCTAGCTTAGTTAGGGGAAGGTGCTAGGGTGCTAGGTTGAGGTGCTTATGTTTAGGTTTTACTAGTTTAGGTTAAGTTTAGACCTAGTTTTACTTAATGAGAGTTTAGGGTTTTACCTAAGGTTTAGTGCCTAGGTTAGGTTCCTAAGAGTGTTTAGTGACTAATCCTAAGTCCTAAGGGGTTTATACAAAGTGATGGTAGCTTATGGGAAAGGTTTGGCAAGGTTTGACCTTGTTTCGGGACCTAAATGACCTAATTGTACTTAGGGAGAGATTTGGGTTTATCCTAGGGTTTAGTGCCTAGGTTAAGGTCCTATGAGTGTCTAATAACTAATCCTAGGTCCTAAGAAGTTAATACTAAGTGGTTGTGACTTATGGTGAAGTTTTGTTATAATTTAGCCCTAATTCTAGGAAGTTATAACTTAGTTATGGTTTTATGCTTAAGGGACTTGTACCTAAGCTCTAATGGGTTATACTAGTGCCTAAGGGTCCTAAGGTATCCAAAATTTCCTAAGGTAACTCATACTTAAGCCTTGGACACTTTCAAACTAGTTAAGTTTAAGCATATAGGTTAAAATAAGCACATAGACCTAATTAGGGTTTAATTAATGTTTATTAGGGTTTTGTGATATGTTTAATGTGTTAGATTGGTGGATTACTTATTATGGTGTTGTTGTGATCTTATGCTTAACATACCCGGGGTTTATAGGATGTGAATGTTGAATTATTTGGCTTGTGTGAATACGTGAGCATGTCTAGTGAGTCATGCAAGTAGTAAATGTACATAAAAGGCAAAAATTTACCTGTGAAATACCTACTATAGGTATTTGTAATGGGAATGATAGAAATGAGATTTGGTGGGTTGTTACATTTTATGACTCAACTCGAAATAAAATGAATGTTATATAATTTATTAAGTTTTAAGATTTAAATGTATATATAAGTATCTCGTAGCATCAAACTATAACTTCTTCGTTATAAGCCTGTTTTTGTCCATTCAAGTCTCTAAAGCTACTAAGAACATCTAGTTTCAAAATATGTTGGCCAATGATTTCTAGGACACGGTTTTCAAGTCCATTAGGTCGATTATAGGGTTGTTATATTATAAAAGTATGTCAAAATTCGTCCAACTTCTCGGGTTCGTATCCCATTCAATAATGGTCCGTTTTATGTGTTTCAAATTGCTAAACTCAAGTTAATGTGTCCACTTTACATAATTAAAGGCCTTGTTTAATGGTAAGTCGTTTTGGTTAAATTTTTAGGCAAATAATATTCAACCCGTAATTTGGGTTTTCTTAATAGGTTTTGTCAACTCAAAAGGTCTATAAAATACACAGTTTCTAATGAAATTACATGTTTCAGAAGCCTAAAATTATCTAATCAGAGTCTAGTTTTCAAATAAATAAGCCTTTATTTTTCTCATGTACCATTTGTTCCAGTTTATTCATTTTATACACGGAGGTCAAGTCAGTCAGAAAACTGGAGATATTAGGTGACTTGTTTTGGCCCTATCTCATTCGTTATTTATCTTCATGGTACATTCAAATCCCTAAACCTAATTCAAGGTGTCCTCTACAACTTTCATTTTTGTCATTTTTACTCAAACAACTTCTAAATATTTTATTTTCTCAATTCAAATTCGGAACTCAGAATCTAGTCATTTTCAAGTAACTTGTTGCAATTCTTTAAAATAGTAAAACATTTTCTAAAATTACGAAATAATTTATGGTACATCCTAACACATATATAAGAGTAGGTTTATTCTAGTTTTTCATGAAAAATTGTGTAGCGATTTTATTTGGGTGCATTTGTGTGGCGTAAATTTGGACAGCAAATGTAAATATTTGTTTCAAGGTTTCATAACAACATGTCAACAATACAAGTGTATAATAGCCTAAAGTAAGATCATGAATGATGTATAAGGAGTATAAAATGTATAAAATGAGTTGTATGAATGCTTACTTGATGATGAATGATGTAAGCTAACACAAGATTACAAGAACTCTAAACCAAGAATCCTTAATCTAATCTTACAAATACTCAAAAATTCTTATCCTAACGTACCAAAACCCCAAAGAAATTTCATGTTTTTCCCTTGATGTTGGCTGTCGTGAGTTATCAAAAAAGAGAGTGTGATGTTTGTGATGTTGTAAGTGTGAGGAGTGTTGCTTTTGAGGTCTTACTTGTTAATACAAATATCGCCTAAAAACGTTATTTATATTTTACGATCTTTGCTAAGTTTTGTTAATGACAAAATGTAAACTTTAGTTTCTAAGTAAAACTTAATTTTAGTTTAAAGACTTGCATAATTAGACATTTGCTACATTTTACATTTCACATAAAACACAACACTTTTTATATTTCTTAAAATAGAAAAATGTTAACATCACATCATACATTTATGGTAACCTTGTGTGTTTGACTTACCATAACCTCTTACACATTTTTGGAAGCTTTATTCTTTTGCTTAAATGTGTTTGACTAGGATTTAGTTGATGTGACTTTGGTTGGTTTGAATGATTTATTGCAAAACCAACTGCAAGCCTGGCGGAACCCTGGGGGTACACGGGCGGAACCCATCTGAGGGTTCCACCGTATCTGCCAGACCTACACAAGGTCTTGCTATAAATACCAAGCCATATGTTTGAATTTTGGCTTTATCACTCTACATTACATTTTCACACACATACATTCATATCATTCATCTAACCCTTTAACATTTCATTTTGATGTGAAGTTTCTTTTGTAGCAAAGAAGTTCACAAGTTCATATAAAGTTACAAGTATTCAACATAACGTTGCAAGACTTGTTAGCTTAGCATCGTGTAGACTTTGTGTAGTTTGCACTTCATTTGATTGTGTGTTTTCAGTAGTGATCGGTTAGTATTTTAGTCCTCAAAATACAAAGTGTGACGGGAGTTGTTGTACCCTTGTAAAAGAACTAACGTGAGTGGTTGTACCCTTGTAAAAGAACTCGACATCTAGCTTAGTGTCGGTAAACGTGTATAAGCGACGTGTAAGGTTTTCTCCGCCGGTGAAACGAGCTTGTTGACTAGTGAAAGAAACTCTCGAGTTGGATACTCGGGGCGTGGACGTAGGGCAAGGAAAAAGAGTCCTTGTAGCCGAACCACGATAAATACTCGTGTTGTGGTTTGATCGTTTCTTTCTTTATACTTGCATGTTATATATTGTGTTCGTGTTCATATCTTTTTTTTAAACGGAAAGTTTCAAAAGATAATCAAACGAGTTTAAAGTTTTTAAACGGTAAACTATTCAACCCCCCTTCTAGTTTTCCACAATTGGCATCAAGAGCTACGTTACTCAAGCTTTTAAAATATATTGTGTTTTATAACTTGAAACGATCCATGGATTTTGAAAATTACAAAGAAGGGCAATCTATGCAAAGACCACCACTTTTTGAAGCAAATGGTTTTATATATTGGAAAAACCGTTTTGAAACTTACGTGAAATCTAAAGATATAGATTTATGGTATATAATCATTGATGGTGATAATATAGCTACTAATAGTAAAGATGATGATCAAAAGAAATTGATTGCTAAAAATAATGAAGCTAAAATGATGCTTTACAATGCTTTGCCTAAGAAAGAATATGAAAGAGTCTTTATGTGTAAAACCGCCAAAGATATTTGGCAATCTTTAATAGTCACTCATCAAGGAAACTCACAAGTTAAGGATAACAAAATTGATCTTCTTGTTCAACAATATGAACAATTTGTTATTCCCGAAGATGAGATAATTGATAGTGCATTTTCTAGGTTTAACACTATTATTACTTCACTTAAAGCACTTGATGAATCTTTTTGTAGCAAGAATTTTTTCAGGAAATTCCTTAGAGCACTCCATCCGAAGTGGAGAGCAAAAGTGACGGCAATTGAAGAATCCAAGGATCTTTCAAGCATGTCACTTGACGAGCTAATTGGAAACCTCAAAGTTCATGAAATGGTAATGGAAAAAGATTCGGAAATAGTTAAAGGCAAGAAAGAAAAGGTTAAGTCCATTGCCTTGAAAGCTAGAGTCCAATCAAGTGATGATTAAGAATCTACTTCGGATAGTGATGATGAAGAATATGCTATGGCCGTTAGAGACTTCAAGAAGTTCTTTCGTAGACGAGGGAAGTTTGTAAGGCAACCTAAAGATGATAAGAAAACCTTCCGAAAAGATCGTGATGATAGGAAAGGAAAGGTTGAAAGGAAATGCTATAGGTGTGGAGACACAAGTCATCTCGTAGGAGAATGTCCAAAACCACCCAAAAGAAAGTCTCAACAAGCCTTTGTGGGTGGTGCTTGGAGTGACTATGAAGGAGATGACGATGAGCCAAAGAATGATGATATTGCTCTCATGGCTCACGACTCAAATTAGGTACTCTCCGACTCATCTTATTCTTCTATTGATGATGACACCTTACAAAAAGAATATAACAAACTTTGTGAATTGAGCTTAAAAATCATAAACAAAAATAAGTTTTTGAAAACTAAAAAGGAGTTTTTAGAAAATGAAGTTTATGAGTTAAAAGAAAAAGCTAAGAGATTAGAAAAGAGTAAAGGTATTGACACATCGTGCAAATAATGTGAAGAGCTTAAACTCGAAGTTGAGAGACTTAAAATTACTCAAGATGATCTAATAAAACAAACCACAAAGTTTAAGAAGTTCGATAAGAGCATTTCTTGTGCGGATGAAATTATGATACTTCAAAAGTCACCATTTGATAAAACAGGACTAGGTTTCATGAAATTAGAAACTTCAAAAAGTCAAACGAAACAAGAAAAGAAAGCACAAGAAACTAACAAAACTGCTACAGCAGCCCGCGGAACAGACGGAACCCAAATTAGGGTTCCGCCAGGTCTACTGCAGCAGTAACATCCTCCACATCGGATCGTTCAAAATTTGTTAAAGTCACATATAAAAATGGAACAAAACCTGCCTTTAAAACTGGAGTAGGACTTAGTAAAAATGAATTTAGAGCTAGCACTACTCAACCAAGACCTAAGACTCCAATTCCCAAACGCCCCTTTCCAAAGAGTAACTACAACACACGACCGAACTACCAACATGTTTGGAACCAAAACACTCCTGGACATTACCAAACTCCAAATTACATGTCATGGAACCCTTATGTTCTATTGTCATACTTGGATCAAGTTAATGGTATGCTTAACCAAAATGGACCCATGAGAAATTGGGGACCAAATGTTTGAGTGTTTTTCGTAAAATAGGTGTGCCTCAAAGTATGTTTGGAACTGGATGAATGGATTTGATTCGTTATGTTTTGGTGTGTGCAAAAACAATTTATCAAAAATATCAACAAGTGGAGTCAAGTTATCGTGGGACAACGAGACGTGAAAGGAATACGAGTAAACCGTTTAGGAAAACGATTACCTCGTAAACTTGTGAGTGTAAGTGTGTGATATTTCAAAATTGTGAGACCGGGAAGTGATTTCCCGAGTCGTACCCCAACGAGGTGTGAATGGAAAGTTTCGTGAAAAGTTCGAGATTAAAATCTTGAATGTTTGGTTGAGAAAGGTTATTTGGTATTTGGGTACGTCAAATTAACAAAAATTACGAATTAACGAATGGAAACGTAACCTAAATGGAAATTTAAACTAAGGAATGCTAATTACTATTTAAAATAACCTAAAATGCTACGGGAAACAAAAATTAGGTATCGGGAATCCTAAAAATCACAAATTTCACACAAACGTGACGTTTATTCTAAATAAACGTCAACGCGCAAATAAAAACGTGAATCGTGAGCAAATAAAGTCCTACGAACGTGAAATTTATATTTTTACAATCCTAATGACTTAAGAAAATTTTTAGAAAAAGAAAAATAATTTTTACACTATTTAATTAATTACTATTAATTAATTACTAATTATTAATTACTTTTTAATTAACTAAAATATCCTAAATTACAATTAATTATGAAAATTAACTAGAAAAATGAAAATAAAATTTAGAAAAATCTAAAATAATATAAAACTAATTTTGAAACAGAAAAACAATTTTTCCTACTTTTTAATTAATTACTAATAATTAAAAACTAATTATTTAATTGATTTAAATTAAACTAAATTATAAAAAATACTAAATGATTACAGAAAAATCTGAAAAAAATTCTAAAAATCTATTATGATATCAGAAGCCTAAGAAAAATTTAACAATAGCTTTTGCTTATAAATAAGCAGAAAATAAGCCAAAGTGGCTTAAATAGAAGCTATCACTTCTAATTTTTTTGTCTTTTTCAAAATTTTCTTTTACCAAACTGTTTAACAACTAAAATCAACCACTTTTTACAAAGGGACTTTGGCTAAGACTCATGAATAAGCAGTGTGCACAACAATAAGCCAAACAGTGAGCTTTTTAGCTATTTAGGACTTGAAGGTTATTGAATAAACTGATATGGGGCTTCCAAATGAACAAACAAACCAAAGTAGTTGAATATAGACTTGAAATGATCAACTAGATTCAGATAAGCGCAATGAAACAACTTAAAACAACAAATAAGCACTCCAGCTTCACACAGAATCCAAACAGGCCTGCAAGGCTTTTTGAGGCAAAATTAAGCTAGGGGCAGAAGTGCTTAAGCTCAGAACAAGCTTAGATTCTACTAGACAGATGGTAGGGCTATCCAAAGAGCAAAGCTTAGACCCCACAATTGAGCTCTGTGTGAGCTTGTGAGATGGGGTGCATTTACTGAGTGATATGATCACTTAGTGAATGGCCAGAAGCTTTAGTCACTCAATAAGCTCAAAACAAAGATACAAGAAGGTAATCACAATCTAAGGTGCAAGCAAACAACTTAATATCAACAATACTGACAAAAACAAATATCAAAGGGGCATGCAATTCAGAAACTCAACAACTGAGTTTGCTTACAGAATGAATAGTGCCAAGGAAGAATAAATAAGCCACAATAAGCTAACCAACAAGTAATTTAAAGGCAAAAAAAATATGTACCCAGCAAGTCAACCCAGGGTGCTATCCAAAACAACAATAATCTAACAAATTGACCCACAAATGAGCAAGTTTTGGTCTTAGAAAGAAATGGTGAGACTGGGTGCACAGGGGAGATTTCTTCCCCTGCAGGTATGTTCAAGGGCAATTCTTAATGATTTAATGAGTTCCAAACTTGATTCTTGAAATTGAATTTGATAAACAAGCTGGTAAGGTTTGTAAATCAACAAAAACTTTGTGTTTCCAACAAAAGATGAGACCTAGACACTCATTTGAAATCTGCTCAGTTTTCAGACTTGAAACCCTTGACTTTTGAAATTTCTAGAACAAATTGACTAAAATGGATTTTAATTGCTTCTAAGTGACTGACAATGATGAATTATGTTAATTTAAGACTAAATCTATCAACTTTAACTAACCCTAAACTGATTTGATGAAGATGGTTTCACAAATTCCAACAGTAAATACCCCAATGGGATGTAAATGCAATTTTTGACTTTGAAGCTAATAAGGCTTAGGTTTTATGGTTTATTTGAACTAGTGATATGCTATGTGAGTTATACCAACCAGAAAAACTAACCAAACCACTCTTAACATCAGTGAACTCAACTGATCCAAACAACCTTTTAAAATCTGTCTGAACTAAGTTTTGTTAATCCAAGTGACAACTTATCAATTAAGTACCAAAGTTATTGAACCTAACTAGTTTTAAGGCAGTTTTGAACAATTAGCTTCAACAATGAACAACTACAATTCACTAATGCAGTCCTACTCTAAACTACACAGTGCACAACAAAGACTAATTAACACCCATTATTTCTATTTCTACTAGAACTAGGATCAATTTTAATAAACTAAAAGAACATACATAAGTAGCAATCACTACTGATAATGAAGGAAACAATACCACAGTTACCAAAAATTCACAAAATGTACTCACTTGGGGCCTCAGCTAAACAAAGGCTCCAACTTAATGGCAGCTACAAGCTCTAGCTTGTTTTGCAACAAGCTAGTGAAATCCACCTTGCCCCTCCATTGCAGGCAACTTCCTCAAGCTTCCAAGGTCTAATGCAAAGGTACCCTGCACTCACTCATCTCATGTTTCATTTTATTTTTATTTTTATTTTTTCTTTTCTTACTTAATTTTCCTTTTTATGTTTACTTCATGATTCTGAGACTAAGGTGCATAACAACAATGAGTTTGAACAAAAGATTTGAACACTGAAAGAGATTTTCTTTGAGACTGCAAATATGAAATTGAAACTTTTAAAGGAAAAAGCACTTCTATTAATTCTGAAAAGGATTACAACTAGGATTACTACTGAATTTTAAATTACATAAGAAAACTAACTAACTACTACTTGCCATAATGGCTTACATCTCAATCCTATTTATACTAAAAAAATGTTACAGATAACATTGAACCAGGGCCTTCTGTTTTCTTCTTTTTCCACTTTTGTGCTTATTGTCTCCTGCTTTTTGTGTGTTCCCTGCTTGTTTGTGTACCATTGAAAACCTCCAACCATTGATTTACTGCTTCTATCATCTTGTCCATTGCTCAGTCTTGGAATTATATGGTAGTGGGGGACAATTGGGTGTAAATTAGGGTTGACTTAGGGAGGTGGTGAAGTAGTGGATTAGGGTGGCTGGTTGGAGAGGAGGGGGGGGGACATAAATGTTGGGAGAGCAGGTTGTGGGGGCTGTGTGTTGGTGATTTGGCGGGGAAGAAAGGTCAGGGGTAAGGGGTTGACTATTTTTTTGACCCCGTTTTATTAATAAAACTTGGGTGGGCTTGGGGTTTGTAACTTGGGCCAAGGAATAATCAATGGGCTGGGGTGGATTGGTGTGGGTTTGGTTTGGTTAACAAAGGTACAAAGGGTCCGTATGGTTTTTAACTAATAAACATCAAGGACCAAAAGTGTCATTTTCAGATTTTGAGGGGCCAAACTTGCCAAGCTTCCAAAATATTCCAAGGGTCAAATTTGTTACATTCCCAAAAGATGAGGGTTACAAAATGTATTTTCCATTTAAAATTCCCTAGGGACTGATTTCGTCAATTTCCCAAACTGCAGGGACCAAAAGTGTAATTTTCCAAAGTTTTTACCTAAGGATCGATTTTGATAATATTTGACTTATAAATGCCTTAGGTTGACTTTTCTTTCAAAACAAATGCGTAGGGACTAGTTTTGTAAATTTTTGAAAGTCGGGGGACTAAAACTGCCAATTGTGTAAACTTTGCTCGTTTTTCATTGTTTTTGCTCATTTTGCATTAGAAACGTATAAAATACAATCCCTGGGATATTTTAAGTATTTTGATGCATTTCTGAGCGTTTTCGGATGTTTTGGCGGTTTAAATACGAAAAAATGATGAGTGTTTGAGCACTCATCAATCCCCCACACTAAACTATTGCTAGTCCCTAGCAATATTTTTGGAAAACTTGATGGATTTTAAACTCTTTACCAAAAGCCATCACTTTTGGAGTAGCCAGGTGTAAGAACTGTGGCACATCTGATAACCGTGTGATTTTGAGCAAACCACCAGCTTTCAACGGATTTGATTTGTCTTTACCAGGAGCCGTTTGCTCCTGGACTAGCCAGCTCTTGATGGAATAGTCAACATCTTGGTGAGCTGATTACCAATTATGGTTTTTCCACGGCCTTTACCACAAGCCATAATCTTGCGGGCTAGCCTACTCATTAGCTTTTGAGGATGATGGGGAGTTGAGGAACCATACAATTTTGGGCAAATTGCAAGCCGTAAACGGATTTGAGATATCTTTACCAAGAGCCGTTTGCTCCTGGATTAGCCAATCCCTTTTGTCGTTTAAACACGGCGGACTGATTACCACAAAAATTTTGAAATAAAGTGAAAAAATTTTTAAATTTTAGGCCAAAAACGGGGATTCTAGAGGATATAATGTGATAAAATTCGCTAGAAATTTCCTCTCCCCCACACTTAGAATTGAATATTGTCCTCAATATTCAAAGTCCCGGCTATTATGCCGAATCCTTGAACGTAAAAAGATAATATTAAAAACTAACTGTGGGAAATCGTTTTGTATTTTTCACTTTATTTATCTGTACATACAATCACACATTTTTTTTTTGATGAAACCTTATATACATTTTCAAACAGCGGGAGGTTGGCCATTCCCCCACACTAGGGTGTTAGAAAATAGAAGGAAATCAGATACACGGGTGAAAACCCATGTTTGTTGTTACTTGTTTTTGTTTATCGAGTCGCTAGCTTGACTCGATCCCCGAATTCATTGGTCCATGGGGAAAGTTTGGAGGTCCGGGACAATAGGTGGTATGTCCCCTCCAAAATAGTGTTTCAACCGATGCCCATTTACTTTGAAATTTGGACCGTCATCTTGAGATAACTCGACGGTACCATAAGGATAAACTTTGGCAACGGTGAAAGGTCCGGTCCAGCGGGTTTTAAGCTTACCCGAAAAGATCTTCAATCTAGAATTAAAAAGAAGGACTCGGTCACCAACGTTGAAAACGCGGTTCTTGATTTTGGAGTCGTGGATCTTCTTTGTTTTCTCTTTGTAGATTAAAGAGTTTTCGTAAGCTTGATCACGAAGTTCATTTAGTTCATTGAGTTGAACTTTCCTATGATCACCCGCAGACTTGAGATCGAAATTTGCATTCTTTAAAGCCCAATAAGCTTTGTGCTCGAGCTCAATCAGTAGATGACACGCTTTTCCATACACGAGCTTGTAGGGAGTACACCCGATGGGTGTTTTATAAGCCGTGCGAAAAGCCCATAGAGCGTCATCCAATTTGTCCGACCAAGAGGCACGGTTTTCGCCTACGGTCCTTTCAAGAATTCTTTTTAAACCACGGTTTGAAACCTCCACTTGCCCACTCGTTTTTGGGTGATAAGCGGTAGCAAGTCGGTGAGTGACACCGTACTTGAGCATGACTTTTGCAAATTGGTCATTGCAAAAGTGAGTACCGCGATCACTAATGATAGCGCGGGGAGTTCCAAACCTAGCAAAGAGTGATTTTAAAAACTTTACAACTACTCGGGCATCGTTGGTTGGGAGAGCTTTGGCTTTGACCCATTTTGACAAATAGTCAACGGCCACGAGTATGTACTTATTCCCTCGTGAAGACGGGAATGGCCCCATAAAGTCTATGCCCTAAACATCGAAGATTTCACAAACTTGGATGACATTTGGTGGCATCTCATCCCGTTGTGTTATTTTTCCTTGACGTTGACATGAGTCACAAGATTTGACCAAGTCATGGGCATCTTTGTAAACTGTGGGCCAATAAAACCCGGAATCAAATACTTTTCGAGCGGTGTAGTTCGGGCCATGATGACCTCCGGTGGGTCCATTAAGACAAGCCCTAAGAATTTCCATGGCTTCTTGGCCATGAACACACCTACGAATAACTTGATCCGCACAAAATTTAAACAAATAGGGATCGTCCCAAAGGTAATGATTCACATCTTTGAAAAACTTATCCTTTTGGTGGGACGACATCCCCTTCACAACGAAATTCCCCGCATGGTAGTTTGCAAAGTCGGCAAACCATGGGGTACTAGAATCACCACGACGAGAAATCACATTAAGTGTCTCGAGAGGAAACGTTTCATTTATTTCCTTTTTCTCGAGAACATCTTGATGAGGGTTTTCCAATCGGGAAAGATGGTCAGCAGCGAGGTTCTCGGCTCCTTTTTTATCACGAATGATGATATCAAATTCTTGTAGGAGGAGAACCCAACGGAGCAATCTCGGCTTTGCATCTTGCTTGGCAAAGAGATATTTGAGAGCCGAGTGATCCGTGTACACTATGCTTTTAGTCAAGATTAAGTATGGCCGAAACTTCTCAAACGCATACACCACGGCTAGTAATTCTTTTTCCGTTGTGGTGTAGTGAGCTTGAGCTTCGGTCAAGGTTTTGCTTGCATAATGAATCGGCTGAAAATGCTTGGTTTTTCGTTGCCCCAAGACCGCACCTATGGAGAAATCACTCGCATCACACATAAGTTCGAAAGGTAGGTCCCAATCGGGGGCAACTAGAATTGGTGCCTCGGTAAGCTTTCTTTTGAGAGTTTGGAAAGCTTCGATGCACTCAGCAGAGAAGACAAACGGAGTCTCTTTTTCTAGGAGTCGGGTCATAGGCCTAGCTATCTTTGAGAAATCTTGAGTGAATCTACGATAGAAGCCGGCGTGACCCAGAAAACTCCGAACACCTTTAACAGTGGTGGGAGGAGGAAGTTTAGCAATGACATCTATTTTAGCCTTGTCAACCTCAATCCCGCTCTTAGAGATTTTATGGCCAAGGACAATTCCTTCCTTGACCATGAAATGACTTTTCTCCCAATTTAGACTAAGATTGGTGTCTTCACACCTTTGAAGCATTTTGTCTAAATTGGTGAGACACGATTCGAATGAATTCCCAACGACCGAAAAATCACCCATGAAGACCTCCATTGTTTTCTCGATCATGTCGTGAAAAATGGCCATCATGCATCTTTGAAACGTGCCCGGAGCATTGCACAAGCCAAAAGGCATGCGACGATAAGCAAGTGTTCCGTACGGGCACGTGAAAGTCATTTTTTCTTGATCTTGAGGATCAATGGGAATTTGGAAATAACCCGAAAAACCGTCAAGGAAACAATAGTATTCGTTTCCCGCCAATCTTTCGAGCATTTGATCCATGAAAGGTAGAGGAAAGTGGTCTTTACGGGTGGCGTCATTTAACTTTCGATAGTCAATACAAACACGCCAACCCGTTACCAATTGAGTAGGAATTAACTCATTATCATCGTTTTTAACAACCGTAATACCACCCTTCTTGGGCACACAATGAATCGGACTAACCCAAGGACTATCCGATATAGGGTAAATCAACCCGGCATCAAGAAGTTTTATGACTTCTTGCTTGATTACTTCATGGATTTTTGGATTTACCGTTCTTTGTTGTTGAACCGCCGGTTTAAAGTCATCCTCCATCAAAATTTTATGCATACAAAATTCCGGGTTAATACCCTTGATGTCGGAAAGTCTCCAAGCAATGGCTCGCTTGTGTGACTTTAAAACCTTGAGGAGAGCGGTTTTATTTTCCTCATTCAAGTCTTTGGCAATTATGACGGGAAACTTGTCGTCCCCCTCCAAAAATGCATACTCGAGATGAGGCGGAAGTTCCTTGAGTTCGACCTCGTGGAAGTCATCAGTTTTTTCAACATTTTTGACCTCCTCGTTATGAAGTTCTCTTGGAGGAAGAGATGATGGATCATCATTAAGCAACTTCTCAAGGAGAAGTATGTCTTCCTCGGGATTGATGGAATCATGATCAACACGAGAATCACATGATAAGCAAGCTTCGATTTCTTCCAAAATGAAGTCACCTCCCTTAAAAGGAGTGAGAGAGGGGGAAGAGACATCGATGGTAGAATTAACTGATCCTTGCACATTTAACACTTCTTCAAAGTATTCATCGCATGTAATATCGATGACATCAATTTGGTTAATTGCTTCTCGTTCAAGGTCGAGAAGATCTTTTGAAGTGTTTTCAATGTTAATGACCAATTTTTCATCGCCAACTCTTAGAGTCATTTCACCTTCGAAGACGTCGATTAATGCACGAGCCGTTTTCAAGAATGGTCTTCCCAAAATAAGGGGAACACGAGGGTCGGCATCGAAATCAACGACTACGAAGTCGGCAGGGAAATGGAACTTACCAACCTTCACAAAGACATCTTCAGCAATACCCTTCGGAACCGTAACCGTTCGGGTTGCTAATTCAAGAGTCATTCGTGTTGGTGTAAGCTCGGGAAGTGAAAGCTTTTGCCAAATAGAGAAAGGCATGAGATTTATACTAGCGCCAAGATCGGCCAAGGCGAAGTATTCTTCTAGCTTTTGGAAATCACAAGGGATGAGAAATTTTCCGGGGTCTCCTAATTTTTCAGGAAGTTTCTTTAGAAGCACCGCCGAACAATTCTCATTCAAACGAGTTTTGGTGAGTTCAAACAATTTCTCTTTATTACTAAAAAGACTCTTGAAAGTGGAAGCGAACTTGGGCATATAGAGAAGAGCATCCGCGAAACTAATGTCGAAGTGTAACTTTTGAAAGATCTCAAGAAACTTCTTCATTTGATCATTAGTTTGCTCACGGAGTTTTTGATCATTAAGCCTTGAAGGATACGGGATCGAAGGCTTAGGAATTCTCTTAGGAAAAGCAAATTCGGGAATTGGAGTTGGATCCACCGAGGGTTGGACATGTGCGGTACTTCGTGAGCTTGAGGGTTGCACTTTGTCCTTTGTAACCTCGGGTTCTTGTTCCATCTCATACAAAGGTGGAGGAATAGGAGTCGAGGGTCCATTTACTATTTTACCACTACAAGTGGAAATAGCTCTCAATTCACCCTTCGGGTTGGGAATGGTGTTTCCCGGAAGAGTACCCGAAGTGGAAGCTTGATTCATTTGATTCATAAGACTAGCAAACATGTTCTCAATCTTGCTTTGAGATTGTTCAATCTTGTGATTGGTGTTTCGAAGTTCATTATGAAGCTCATTTCCTTGTCTCGACATTGAAGATTGAAAATCATTCTTCAAAGTGTTGATTTGGTTTTGCATTCCCCTCATGTTAGCTTCATTTGCTTTGATGTAATTAGCAAGTTCATTTGAAGCAACATTAGGAGCTTGGTGATTATGAGCTTGAAAACCTTGATTGAAGTTTCCCCCTTGATTTGAAAATTGATTATTGGGGGCATGAAATTGATTTTGAACATTTTGATTTCTTTGTTGATTTTGATTGAATCGATTTGGATTATTGGGTTGAGAAAAACTGGGTGGACCACCTTGATTGCTAGCACGGTAATTTGGCTCTATTTGAGGACGGTATTGATTACCTCCTTGATTAGGATTACCGGCTATCGCATTAACTTCAAATGGATTGCCATCGGTGGCAGTACAATTGTAATATGCGTGTGGACCACCACAAGTAACACAAACTTCAACCTTTTTGACTTCGGCAGGTTGAGGAGAAACTTTCTTATTTTTGGTGAGAACCAAAGCATGAATAGCTTCCGTGAGTTTGTCAAGTCTAGCATCGGTGCTAGATTGAGCCACGGGTGATGAAGTAGAAGGACTAACATTCACTTGTGAAACAACGGGCTTGCTTCGTGGAATGCGGACCTTAGACTTATTCTCGATGATCACTAAAGCATCCTTTGTGGTTCGATTCAAGAAATTACCTCTCGCGGAGGCATTTAGAGAGTCTTGATCAATTTGGCTCACACCATTATAAAAAGTATCAAGTTGCATTAACTCGGAGAAACCATGATGAGGACATTTACGAAGCATATCCTTATAACGGTCCCATGCCTCACCGAATGATTCATCGAATTTCTGAGTGAATTTCATGATCTCATTCTTGAGGGCCGTGGTTTTCGAAGGAGGAAAGAATTCATTCACAAACTTCTTAACCAAATCTTCCCATGTTTCAATTGATCGAGGGGGTTGTTTGTCAAGCCAATTTTTGGCTGCCCCATCGAGGGAAAATGGGAAGAGGAGAAGTTTGATTGCCTCCTCAAGGACATTTTTACATTTGATGGTGGACGTGATTTTATTGAACCATCGAATGTGATCTTGAGGATCGTCCCTTTCGAAACCGTAGAATTGACGCGAGGTGACAAGATTTATCAACCCCGTTTTGAGCTCAAAGTTGTCAGCTACGATGGCTGGAACAACGATAGCATCTCCGTAACCCTCGATGGGTGCTTGGAGAAGCTCATTCATAGTGGGCTCAGCCGCCATGGTAGGAATAGTATGAATCTCGGGTTCGACTATTGGATTGGTACGTCGTCGATTACGCCTTCTTCTTGGAATGTTGTTAAGCGTTTGCAAAGGACTTGTTGACGTAGACGAACGGGTGCGCATGCACCACAAAAACAAACTCAATTAAAACAATACCACTTAAACGACAAAGGAACTTAAACCAATAATCAAGAACGCAAGGTCAACTTCTAAAGAAAAACGCACAAAGGAGCGGTAGAGAAGAATAGATCTCTCACTGGGCGAAGTTCGTTGGATCGCCACATACCGTTTCGACTCCTCTTAAAGTTTGTTTCTCGTTTAAAAGTTTTCCAAAACGCAAGTGATACAAAGGCAAGTTTTGATCTTAGGTTTGGGAACTTATTATGGTCACACCCCCAGTTGGTAGGTGTTCTACCTTGATTTGCGGTGGTAAGATTTTAATGTTATTATTAAACAAAGAAACGGGAAAATCTTTTTGTGTTTTTCTTATCTGATATAGATATAATACGTATATAGAAACAAAAGAAAAATATTTTTGGTTTTTTATAAGTTTTATAAAAGCGTAACTTCTTGCGAAGGTTCTACAAGACTAATCGTCTAAACCTTATCGAGACTTTCGACACACAGCCTCCCCGGTAGCGACGCCATTTGATTCGTTATGTTTTGGTGTGTGCAAAAACAATTTATCAAAAATATCAACAAGTGGAGTCAAGTTATCGTGGGACAACGAGACATGAAAGGAATACGAGTAAACCGTTTAGGAAAACGATTACCTCGTAAACTTGTGAGTGTAAGTGTGTGATATTTCAAAATTGTGAGACCGGAAAGTGATTTCCCGAGTCGTACCCCAACGAGGTGTGAATGGAAAGTTTCGTGAAAAGATCGAGATTAAAATCTTGAATGTTTGGTTGAGAAAGGTTATTTGGTATTTGGGTACGTTAAATTAACAAAAATTACGAATTAACGAATGAAAACGTAACCTAAATGGAAATTTAAACTAAGGAATGCTAATTACTATTTAAAATAACCTAAAATGCTACGGGAAACAAAAATTAGGTATCGGGAATCCTAAAAATCACAAATTTCACACAAACGTGACGTTTATTCTAAATAAACGTCAACGCGCAAATAAAAACGTGAATCGTGAGCAAAGAAAGTCCTACGAACGTGAAATTTATATTTTTACAATCCTAATGACTTAAGAAATTTTTTAGAAAAAGAAAAATAATTTTTACACTATTTAATTAATTACTAATTATTAATTACTTTTTAATTAACTAAAATATCCTAAATTACAATAAATTATGAAAATTAACTAGAAAAATGAAAATAAAATTTAGAAAAATCTAAAATAATATAAAACTAATTTTGAAACAGAAAAACAATTTTTCCTACTTTTTAATTAATTACTAATAATTAAAAACTAATTATTTAATTGATTTAAATTAAACTAAATTATAAAAAATACTAAATGATTACAGAAAAATCTGAAAAAAGTTCTAAAAATCTATTATGATATCAGAAGCCTAAGAAAAATTTAACAATAGCTTTTGCTTAAAAATAAGCAGAAAATAAGCCAAAGTGGCTTAAATAGAAGCTATCACTTCTAATTTTTTTGTCTTTTTCAAAATTTTCTTTTACCAAACTGTTTAACAACTAAAATCAACCACTTTTTACAAAGGGACTTTGGCTAAGACTCATGAATAAGCAGTGTGCACAACAATAAGCCAAACAGTGAGCTTTTTAGCTATTTAGGACTTGAAGGTTATTGAATAAGCTGATATGGCGCTTCCAAATGAACAAACAAACCAAAGTAGTTGAATATAGACTTGAAATGATCAACTAGATTCAGATAAGCACAATGAAACAGCTTAAAACAACAAATAAGCACTCCAGCTTCACACAGAATCCAAACAGGCCTGCAAGGCTTTTTGAGGCAAAATTAAGCTAGGGGCAGAAGTGCTTAAGCTCAGAACAAGCTTAGATTCTACTAGACAGATGGTAGGGCTATCCAAAGAGCCAAAGAGCAAAGCTTAGACCCCACAATTGAGCTCTGTGTGAGCTTGTGAGATGGGGTGCATTTACTGAGTGATATGATCACTTAGTGAATGGCCAGAAGCTTTAGTCACTCAATAAGCTCAAAACAAAGATACAAGAAGGTAATCACAATCTAAGGTGCAAGCAAACAACTTAATATCAACAATACTGACAAAAACAAATATCAAAGGGGCATGCAATTCAGAAACTCAACAACTGAGTTTGCTTACAGAATGAACAGTGCCAAGGAAGAATAAATAAGCCACAATAAGCTAACCAACAAGCAATTTAAAGGCAAAAAAGATATGTACCCAGCAAGTCAACCCAGGGTGCTATCCAAAACAACAATAATCTAACAAATTGACCCACAAATGAGCAAGTTTTGGTCTTAGAAAGAAATGGTGAGACTGGGTGCACAGGGGAGATTTCTTCCCCTGCAGGTAGGTTCATGGGCAATTCTTAATGATTTAATGAGTTCCAAACTTGATTCTTGAAATTGAATTTCATAAACAAGCTGGTAAGGTTTGTAAATCAACAAAAACTTTGTGTTTCCAACAAAAGATGAGACCTAGACACTCATTTGAAATCTGCTCAGTTTTCAGACTTGAAACCCTTGACTTTTGAAATTTCTATAACAAATTGACTAAAATGGATTTTAATTGCTTCTAAGTGACTGACAATGATGAATTATGTTAATTTAAGACTAAATCTATCAACTTTAACTAACCCTAAACTGATTTGATGAAGATGGTTTCACAAATTCCAACAGTAAATACCCCAATGGGATGTAAATGCAATTTTTGACTTTGAAGCTAATAAGGCTTAGGTTTTATGGTTTATTTGAACTAGTGATATGCTATGTGAGTTATACCAACCAGAAAAACTAACCAAACCACTCTTAACATCAGTGAACTCAACTGATCCAAACAACCTTTTAAAATCTGTCTGAACTAAGTTTTGTTAATCCAAGTGACAACTTATCAATTAAGTACCAAAGTTATTGAACCTAACTAGTTTTAAGGCAGTTTTGAACAATTAGCTTCAACAATGAACAACTACAATTCACTAATGCAGTCCTACTCTAAACTACACAGTGCACAACAAAGACTAATTAACACCCATTATTTCTATGTCTACTAGAACTAGGATCAATTTTAATAAACTAAAAGAACATACATAAGTAGCAATCACCACTGATAATGAAGGAAACAATACCACAGTTACCAAAAATTCACAAAATGTACTCACTTGGGGCCTCAGCTAAACAAAGGCTCCAACTTAATGGCAGCTACAAGCTCTAGCTTGTTTTGCAACAAGCTAGTGAAATCCACCTTGCCCCTCCATTGCAGGCAACTTCCTCAAGCTTCCAAGGTCTAATGCAAAGGTACCCTGCACTCACTCATATCATGTTTCATTTTATTTTTATTTTTATTTTTTCTTTTCTTACTTAATTTTCCTTTTTATGTTTACTTCATGATTCTGAGACTAAGGTGCATAACAACAATGAGTTTGAACAAAAGATTTGAACACTGAAAGAGATTTTCTTTGAGACTGCAAATATGAAATTGAAACTTTTAAAGGAAAAAGCACTTCTATTAATTCTGAAAAGGATTACAACTAGGATTACTACTGAATTTTAAATTACATAAGAAAACTAACTAACTACTACTTGCCATAACGGCTTACATCTCAATCCTATTTATACTAGAAAAATGTTACAGATAACATTGAACCAAGGCCTTCTGTTTTCTTCTTTTTCCACTTTTGTGCTTATTGTCTCCTGCTTTTGGTGTGTTCCCTGCTTGTCTGTGTACCATTGGAAACCTCCAACCATTGATTTAATGCTTCTATCATCTTGTCCATTGCTCAGTCTTGGAATTATATGGGAGTGGGGGACAATTAGGTGTAAATTAAGGGTGACTTAGGGTGGTGGTGGAGTAGTGGATTAGGGTGGCTGGTTGGAGAGGAGGGGGGGACATAAATGTTGGGAGAGCAGGTTGTGGGGGCTGTGTGTTGGTGATTTGGCGGGGAAGAAAGGTCAGGGGTAAGGGGTTGACTATTTTTTTGACCCCGTTTTATTAATAAAACTTGGGTGGGCTTGGGGTTTGTAACTTGGGCCAAGGAATAATCAATGGGCTGGGGTGGATTGGTGTGGGTTTGGTTTGGTTAACAAAGGTACAAAGGGTCCGTATGGTTTTTAACTAATAAACATCAAGGACCAAAAGTGTCATTTTCAGATTTTGAGGGGCCAAACTTGCCAAGCTTCCAAAATATTCCAAGGGTCAAATTTGTTACATTCCCAAAAGATGAGGGTTACAAAATGTATTTTCCATTTAAAATTCCCTAGGGACTGATTTCGTCAATTTCCCAAACTGCAGGGACCAAAAGTGTAATTTTCCAAAGTTTTTACCTAAGGATCGATTTTGATAATATTTGACTTATAAATGCCTTAGGTTGACTTTTCTTTCAAAACAAATGCGTAGGGACTAGTTTTGTAAATTTTTGAAAGTCGGGGGACTAAAACTGCCAATTGTGTAAACTTTGCTCGTTTTTCATTGTTTTTGCTCATTTTGCATTAGAAACGTATAAAATACAATCCCTGGGATATTTTAAGTATTTTGATGCATTTCTGAGTGTTTTCGGATGTTTTGGCGGTTTAAATACTACAAAAATGATGAGTGTTTGAGCACTCATCAGGATTAAAGATAGCGGTTGTTCAAGGCACATGACGGGCAACAAAAGCCTCTTCTCAACTTATCACAAATGTGATGGAGGTAATGTTACTTTTGGTAGTAAAGCTAAGAGCAAAATCATCGGAAAAGGTACAATCTCTCATGACTCCCTTTTTATAGATCATGTAGCTCATGTTGATAACTTAGGTTTTAATCTCCTTAGTATTAGTCAACTTTGCCGTAATAAGTATAATGTCCTTTTTAGTGAAAATGGAAGTAAAATACTTAAAGATGGTATAACCATAGCCAAAGGTGTTCTTAAGAACAACGTATACGTCATGAAGATGGATCAAACATCTAGAGACAAACTTTGTCTTACTTCATTAGATGAATCTTCAACTTTATGGCATAGACGTTTAGGACACGCTAACATGCGAATAATTCAAAACCTCTCCTCCAAAGACTTAGTTCGAAACCTACCTAAGATGAAATATGACCAACACTTTTGTGACGCTTGCAAAGTCAGTAAACAAGTCCATAGTAGCCATAAGGCTAAAAACTTGGTTTCTACATCTAGGTGTCTAGAACTTTTGCATATGGATTTATTTGGTCCATCCGCTATACAAAGTTATGGAGGTAACTTCTATACTTTGGTTATAGTAGATGATTACTCAAGATATACTTGGACAAATTTTTTGTAAAGTAAAAATGAAGCTTTTGATAAATTTGAGATTCTAAGTAAGAAAATTCAAAATCAAGTAGGGTCTAGTATTGTGTCTATTAGAACGGATCACGGTCGTGAATTTGATAATGAATTTCAACTAGGAAACTTTTGTGATAAAAATGGAATTACTCATAACTTTTCGGCTCCACGCACTCCTCAATCTAATGGTGTAGTAGAACGTAAAAACCGGACTTTGTAAGAGATGAGTAGAACAATGCTTAATAAACAAAGCATTCCACAAAAGTTTTGGTGTAACGTTGTTGACACATCAACTTACATTTTAAATCGAGTCTTAATTAGAACATTTTTGAATAAAACTCCCTATGAACTATATAAAGGTAAAAAGCCTACATTAGGATACTTTAGAGTGTTTGGGAGTAAATGCTTTATTCTTAACACCAAGGATTATCTCACCAAATTTGACCCAAATTCTTATGAAGGTGTATTTCTTGGATATTCACAAAATAGTAAAGCCTACATTGTTTTGAACAAAGAAACCTTAAGAGTCGAGGAATCGTTGAACATAACATTTGACGAGAGTCCACCTCCCTCTAAGACATCACCTTTGGTAGATGATGACTTAGTTGAAAGCCAAGCAATAGAAAGTCAAGAGATCTTAGGTAATGAGAAGGAAGATGAACTATTAAACAAAGAATTTGTCAATGTCAAAGAATCTAAAAGTCATCCATTAGATGGCGTCATAGGAAACATTAACAAAAGAACACTAAGATCAAAAGTTCAAAATGAAAGCAACTTCTTTTGTTTCGTGTCAACCATTGAACTGAAAAACATTAATGAAGCCATTAAAGATGAGTCTTGGGTAATAGCAATGCAAGAAGAGTTAAACCAATTTGTTAGAAATGATGTATGGACATTAGTTCCTCAACCAAAGAGTCAAACAATAATTGGAACAAAATGGGTCTTTCGTAATAAAATGGATGAAAATGGAATTGTGTCTAGAAACAAAGCTAGGCTAGTAGCACAAGGATATAATCAACAAGAAGGCATTGACTACGATGAAACTTTTGCTCCGGTTGCTAGGCTCGAGTCAATTAGAATCTTACTTGCATATGCATGTGCACACAATTTTAAACTCTTTCAAATGGAAGTCAAAAGTGCATGTTCTAAACGGGGTCATTAATGAAGAAGTGTATGTTGCTCAACCACCGGGCTTCATCGATTTTGAAAAACCCAATCATGTTTACAAACTTAAAAAGGCTCTTTACGGACTTAAGCAAGCTCCAAAAGCATGGTATGATCGACTTAAAACCTTCCTAGTTGACCATAAGTATACCATGGGCTTAGTTGATAATACTCTCTTCACTAAGAAGAAAGATTCACATATTATCATAGTCCAAATCTATGTTGATGACATTATATTCGGATCAACTTGTCAAGAATTATGCGTGGATTTTTCAAAAATCATGCATGACGAGTTTGAAATGAGTATGATGGGAGAACTCAACTTTTTCCTAGGACTCCAAATTAAACAACTAGAAGATGGTATCTTCTTTAACCAATCTAAATATATTAAGGATATGCTTAAGAAATTTGGATTAGAAGATTCGAAACCAATCAAAACGCCCATGTCCATGGAAACAAAACTCACCAAGGATGAGGAAAGTGAATCTGTAGATAGCACTAAATATAGAGGTATGATTGGAAGTCTACTTTACCTAACGGCTAGTAGACCCGACATTATGTTTAGTGTTTGTCTATGTGCTCGTTTTCAAGAAGATCCTAAGACAACTCATCTCGAAGCCGTTAAAAGGATTTTTAGATATATTAAGGGCACTACACATTTAGGTTTATGGTATCCCAAAGGAACGGGAATAGACACCATAGTGTATGCCGACTCGGATCATGCCGGTGACTATGTTGATAGAAAAAGCACAAGTGGTATTTGTACTTTTGTTGGACATTGTCTCACCTCATGGTTCTCTAAGAAGCAAACGGCTCTTGCTATCTCAACAACGGAAGCCGAGTACGTTTCGGCCGGAAAGACATGTCAACAAGCTCTTTGGATGAAGCAAGCTCTTGTCGACTACGGAATTCAACTTAACGACATCACCATTCTTTGTGACAACAAAGGAGCCATTGATCTTAGCAAAAATCCAGTTCAACATGCTCGTACCAAACATATTGAAATCCGTCATCATTTCCTTCGTGATAATGTTCAAAAAGGAAATATCTCAATTGAGAAAGTTTCTTCCGAAGACAACATAGCCGACATTCTCACAAAACCTCTTAAACGAGAACCTTTTAACCTTCTTAGGCTAGGCTTAGGACTCATGGAACCTACATTGTAGTTCTAGACATTAGACAAAAATCACAAAAATCAAAACAAATCAATAACTCTTTTTCTCAGCAGGGTCGGCGGAACCCTCAGCCACAACGGACGGAACCCACTTTTAGGTTCCGCCGTATCCGCCGACCTGCAGAACCTTTTTTTTGTTTATATTAAACCAAACACCCATTATCTCATACCACCACTTCCAAACTACTACTATTCACTTTACCATTCATCCACACCTACGAAGTTTTGGTCCTCCCTTCATTCACATTGCTCATCAATCATCATTGTAAGTATTCTAAACATGATTACACTCCTGATCTGAGTCTAGGAATTCTATTTTTGCACAAAAACAAAAAACTTGGGGTTATGCATAAACTTGGGAAACTCATGCATGAAATTAGGTGTTTAACAAAACTAATCATGTTCCCCATAGTTAGGAATTGCATTCTT
>JARVZY010011113.1:0-79000 GCA_030686995.1 Artemisia argyi | reverse complement strand
TCAACTCAGAAAGATAAAGGAAAGTCCATTATGGTTGAACAGGACATTCCTTCAAAAGAGAAGTCAAAAGAGGAACTTGCTAATGAGAAGCTTAGTGAGCTTGTTGCTGCACACTGGCAAGCTAAAGAGGATGCTGCAGCAACAAAGATTAAGTTAGATATGAAAGCATCAGAAGAACTTGCTAGGAAAATACAAGCTGATTTGGATAGAATGGGAACTCCAATTACAAGTACTTTACGTGCTGAAAGACAAAGGGAACTAGATGAAATTGCTAAGAGTCTATCTGCAGAGCAATGGGCAAATTTGGCTAAACAATCTGCTACTAAGCCTTCTTTGGCTGAATCTGTGCTTGGAGTTAATTATCAGGCCACTGATTTTGCCAAGATGATGGTTGAAAGAGGTAAGTTACAGAAACAAGAAGAGAAGTATATTGGTTAAGCAGGAACTGAAAACTAAGCATGGTATTCAAATGGACACATATCTGCAATGATCTGGTATTGGTATGGTATTTTGTTGTATATTTTCTTTCTTTTCTTTAAGTAAAAAAAAAAAAAAAAAAAAAAAAAAAAAAAAAAAAAAAAAAAAAAAAACTAACAGATTTGTATAGTTTTGTGTATGTTGTTTGCAGGTTTGGTGTTGATTCTTATCACACCTTCTCTGGTTATCAACTTACCTGATGTTGACTATTCCATCAAAAGGTTGGCTAGTCCAAAGGGTACAGCTTTGGAAAAGACACATCAAATCTGTTGATAGCTGTAATAGTTTGCTAAAAACTATTGGGTACTCAACTCACCCATGCTTCACAGCTGAGAGTTGAATGGTTGTCAATTGACCATGGAATTTTCCTTTATGGATTCCCAATAATTGGCTAGCCCACAAGAGTATGGCTTGTGGTAAAGGCAGTGGAAAACCATATTTGGTATTTAGTTGACCAAGATGATTTTTCATCAAATAATTGACTAGTCCTGAGCAAATGGCTACAGGTAAAGACATCTCAAATCCGTTTATAGCTGATGATTTGCTAAAAATCATATTATATGGTCATCAGTGTACCATAGTTAGTTAACTGAAAGCACTTGGCTACTCCAGTAGTGATGGTTATTGGTAAAGAGACATCAAATCCATTATTTTCAATGATTCACCTCTCACAGGAGTTAACACACCTGGATGTGATGAGAATAGTATGAAACTCATATGTTTTCAAGTACATTTGGTCATGTGTTGCTGCAAAGAATGGTGTTTTTCAAGTTTTTGTTGATCATAGAGATTCTAATTATGAAGATTTTTTGCTCCTGAAGTTCATCCTCAATCCTCTTATTTGTGCTATTGAAGATCTATCAAGAAATCTTGGAGTTAACCGTGTCAACTTCAAGATTAGGGGAGGATTGTAAGGAATTATTGAAGTCAGAATTAATACTGCTGACGGATACTGCTCACAGGTTCCTGCAGAAGCTTATAGTTGTTTCTACTGATGACTGGTTCCTGCTGACGCATAGTGATACTGCGGATGTAGTTAATCCGTGGATAAACATTAGTTATTTATAGATAAGATCTTTAGTCTATCTTCTAGACTTTTATGAATATACGTTTCTTGTAGAAGAGATTAGGGTTTCCACTAGTATATAAGGAACCCTAGGTCATTGTATTATGTACGAGTTTCAAAAACATTATTAGTAAATAATATCGATCCATAGAGGACCAAAGTTTAGTATACAGTTTGCTTTTATATTCCGCAATAACTACAAGCTCACAGAGATTATCTATTTACTCTTACTGGTGATTACATTAGTAGGCTAACGATCTATTGGCTCGAGATCTATCAAGGTTTAGATCCTACACCAACACCGCAAAGAATGGCCTTCCCCTTCACGCCCTTCTTATGTGCAGCTCTGGTCTCATGCGCCTCTAGGCATTTCTTCAAGGAAATCTCCTTCTCAAGAGCGAAGGGATTGATCATATGACGGGGACGAGCAAAAACAGGCACCATCAGCTGCGACTCATCTGGCTTCAAAAAGAAGTCAGGGTGCGCCTCCGCGTCTTCAGCTATGTGTCTGGCCAGAGTCAAGCCCTGCATGATCACACTTATAGGATAATCCTGATCACGCTCTAAGCGGGCGATATGAGGAAAGTCGAAGACCTTCATCTTTTCCATGGCATCCACCAGCTCATCAAAAGCATCCGCTCTATACCCAGGAACTTCTGCAAGCGGCACACTCAGCATCTTGCTCTCATGAAGCTCCTCCGCAGCCTGGGCCTTGCCACGTGCTATGGCACACTCCACGACCTTCCCGAAGGCCTCTACAACCTCCTGGGACTTCAGCGTGCCCATCGCAGCCAAGCGCAGACCATGGCAGACCAACCACCTGCACATGCAACAACTCAGGCATTAGAAGATAAAGAGCATTAAGGCACATAGTGGTAAACAAAGAATTCAAAAAGAAGATACATACCTGCGCTCAGCAATAGTAGACATCAGATGAGGATATAACTCCTCATCGTACTCTATACTCAGCTTACACAGCTTGCTCTCCTGCACCTTCAGAGCACCCTCCACACGCTCGCGAAGTTCATCAAGGTGGACAAAGTGCTCAGTTTTCTTTTCTTGAAGGTACTTTAAACCCCAAGAGAAGTTGGGCCTGTACTGATGAACCTCACCACGCTCTCGCTTTACCTCAGCTATCAAAGACAGCTTCTCATCTGCGAGCCTCCTAGCATATGCAGATGTAGACTCTACATCTGCTCGCGCATCAGCCAACTGCGCCCTAAGTAGAGCAATCTCCTCATCCTTCTGAGCGAGACTGCTACCTTCACCAACATACCGCAACTTCAGCTGAGAAACCAACTCAGCCTGCCGCTCAGCAGTAGCGCACAGCTCTTCCATCAGCTGCTGCGCAGACATCTCTTCACTTGCTCTCACCGGCTCCTCCACATGAGCCGCTTGGGGTGGCACCAACCCCTCAACAAACGCTGCATCACCCCCTGCAGCACTGTCACTACACGCAAACATAAAGAAGTCAAGGAATGGCTCTGCGAAAAACACATATAAATATAAATACTCAAATGAAGGTTACTTACGTAGGAGGAGAAGTCCCAGCATCCTCCTGCGCAGCAACAGATGATGATGTTTCCTCCTCTGTGGACTCATCCACAATGATGGTATGCCGTCTGCGCTTGGAGGTACCCTCACCACCATCATCAGCAGCTTTACGCTTCGCACCTTGGCGCTCCTCTTCAGAGTCAATATCCACTTTGAGAATACCATCACTAGTGGACGACTCCGCTCGCGCAAGCTCAGGCGCCACCACTCCCTGCGCAGGCACAGTCTGCACTGGTGTCGCATTCACAATAGGCTGTGATACGTCAGAAGCCTCTTCTCATGCAAGCTCCAGCAGGTGCCCAGCAGTAGCCTCCAAGATGGGCACTTCACCTTCCTTCAGAGGGCGCACGCCCACAGTCACCTGCGTAGGCTTTGCTAACTTCACCACGGCAAATAGATCCATCTCTGCGCAACACATGAACGAACAAGGAAAGAGCAAGTTAGTGGATAAAATCAATATACACAAGGAAGCTTATGATGCGTGGGGATTGCACCAGGCTTTACCTCTCGAGGGATCTCGAGAAGCATACAACCCCCACCAGGCAGTATACCTGATCGTTGTAGTAGAGTATAGTGACAAGTACCAGGGGATTGATCGTTCAGCTTGGGAATAGTGTCGCTAGGATTAGAAAGCCTAAATACTAGTTCTAAAGATGATGGAAGATTATTTTTTTTATTTTTATATTTTTATGAAAGCAAGTAAAATCTCGGGTTTGAAGGATTTGGGCGGAATTAGTTGCTAATCAACTAACCCAATACTAAGATGCAATCAAAATAAAATACTAAAACTGAAAATAAGCTAATTTATACTAAAGTTGTGAGCAGTAATTGGAGAAAATGTGTTTACCTAGATTTCACTACTCCCTAGACATCTTTTACACGTTAATTACTTGTTATAATTGCATGGATGACGGATCGTATTCCTTAATACCATTCATGGGGTGGCACACATAACTCCCCAATTCTATGAGCTCTTATCTCCTCCTACACCATGCCCAGCACAACTATAGGGATTGTAAACAGTGGCTCATGCATTAAATACAACCAATAAACACCTAGTGCGCCTCGGTTCATGTTTCTTAAGACGTTCAAGCATGTTACCAATGGAGATCTGCCAGTTTTCTTAAGCCTAACATATAAATCATTCATCCAAAACAAGAATAAACAAGTAATCAACACATAATCAATATCTAGGTTTCATTAGATCTAAGCAAACACAAGATAGATCTAGCCTAGCATGATAGAATTAAGATAAGAACAGGATATAGACAACCAACACATAGACATATTGATTGAATTAGAAGAACACTTATCTTGATTAATCATGCAAGGTATCAAGGGGTTAGAACCCTTGAAAAACCTGTAAAGTTACACCAAAATCGTACTTAGGGTTTCTCCCAAAACTTCTCTCCTTTAATGAAAAAATTAGAAAACTATATATAGGAAATAGGGTCTGACGGCGTCAAGAACAAACTTGTGACGGCGTCATCTCGCCGCCAAAATCTTCCTCGGACGGCCTTGATCTACATCTGACGCCGTCAGGTCCTAGGCCGTCATGCAATTAACTCTTGACGCTCTACATGGTGACGCCTTCATGAACTCTCGGATTTTAATTCATTCACGTCTGACGCCGTTAGGAAATTACTCTTGACGCCGTCAGGTACTGTTCCCAGCATGGAAAATTGAGACTTTGCCGTTTTCTTCACTGTTATGCTCCAAAAACGTCCAAAATAGCTTCTTTTCCAGAATTCACTCTCCAAGTACCTAAAATCACAAAAGGAACGATTTAGGGCAATATTTGATCAAATAAATTCAATTCCGGGCTTAAATGACCCCCTAAAAGTGGTTCATTTTTCGCCTCATCAAATACCCTTACACTTGAGATTTGCTTGTCCTCAAGCAAATGCGCTTTTATTCTACTCAAAATACAAGTTAGGGGTCATTTAACACTAATATAAAAGTAATTACAACAAATAATCGTTCCACTAAAGACCAATAGACAAGCACGGAGGTCATACACAAGCACCTCACAAATAGTGTTTAGATACTCACATCTCTCGGGTGTAATAAAGTAATATAACAAAATGGAAATGGAAGATATCTCTCACTACCTGTCATAGCAAAATAGATTACCATAGGCTTGGGAAAGGATCAAACCTCCACCACATGGCGTAAGCACCTAGGATAAACTATCAAAGAGGTCTTTTAAAGGGTTGTAACGTTAGGTATATGGATATGAATTACACGGTTTTGTTGGATAAAGGAAGTTTTACTAGTGGCGAGTTAACAATCTTGGTCAATTACATGTACAATATGGCGTTGCTAAGCTAAGACTAGACTCGACTTAAGCTAATAAATACAAAATAACAAAAACATAAAATAAACATAGAATGAAAACGGGATGGTAGTCCCTATGTTTTTTTTCTTTTTTTTTCTTTTTCTATTTTTTATTTTTTTATTTTTTTATTTTTTTTTTGCATACACTTTTACCCTACCATACAAAATAATACATCATAGGGGATGAACATTCCCCTTACACTTGAATCTTTACATACTTTACAATAAACTAATCTAACGACTCGAATTAAGAAAATCAAAACACTTGGAGCACTTTTAAGATTAACGTACATATGGGGGTAATAAAATGATGTTCTTCCCCATTACTCCATAAAATAAGTACTTACCCATGAGTCCCAATCTTCCCAAAACAATATGTACAAGGATATGACTCGACTTAGCAACCATGTAATCAATTAGATAGTTAACTTAGGGTTTAACAAATAACAATAATGCACTAAAAATGAGCGCATACACGGAAGGCTAAGGCGATTTGGTTGTACATTTAAGTGGGGTGCAACAAATTCTTCCTTTAAGTAAGATGCTTAAAGTTAGAAATGAAAATATAGGCTCGGAGGGGTGTACTAGGGGTTTCGTGTACTAAAAATGAGTACAACGCTAAGGGTGTGGGAAAAATTAGTTGACTTAACTAGCCAAGTAATATGACTTAAATGGTCAAGTAATTATAATACGGGTTTAACACAAGGGTGATCCTAATGCCTCTTATCATGTAGTAAATCCTACTACACGAATGTAGTCTCACTAGCGGTCTCGGGATGCATCACTAACGCAAGTTCTAGAATCTAAATGCTACCGGTACACTCATAAGCACTAATAGTAAATGCTTTTCCTATCAAATCTAAAGGCGAACCTCACATATTTGGGTGGAAAATTTTTCTGAATATACGGTTATGTGCTAGTCATACAATCTCCTATCCATGAGACGCTTTCTATGGCTAAAGTTTCACTCCTAAATGTTGTAAAAAAATTTAAATTTGGCGCTAAAATTGCACTAACAAGTATTTCTCATAGTTTTATTACACATCTACCATTAAACAAAACAAACTCAAGCGAAAGTGTACATGTAAGGTATCATCATTTTACCCTCCCCTTACACTTAAGATGAACATTGTCCCCAATGTTCAAGTAAAGAATGTAAAAGTGAAAAAGTAAAGAGAATGAAATCAAATACTCCCCTGATTCGCTCGGTATGGATAATAGGTTGGCCAGGTTAGATCTTCCTCCAAGAAAATGAACAATCAAAGCTTCCCTTCTGGAATATAAATCATATTCTTGTCATACATAACCTGTAAATCCTGAGAAAATAGACAAAGAAACCTCGCATAAAATCGGCGGCATCCTATATAAGTTACTAAATCCTAGAAAACAAGATAAGATATAATGCTTGTAAATGAAGTTTGCAGATCTCCTGGAGATTATAAAACTTAATAATTCACAAAAACCATAAGACTCCGTTAGAAAAACAAAACCGGTAAAATTCCCAGATTTTAACTCCTGACGCCGTCAAGAGTAAACTCCTAACGCCGTCAGAATTGACCTGCAGAAATTCTTATGTTAAGTTTCCGGAAAATTTCTGGAAAAACTTGGTCCTACTTCCTGGAAAATCCTGCAAAACTTTATTATGACTCAATACAAGCATTTGACTCTAACAAATACGAATATACATGTTCATTTAATATTGTGGAGAATCATGATCGGTTTGTTTCTTAAAAACATATTTGGGGTTTCCCCTTACACTTATCTTTTGCAAAAATACCTTTAGGTGGAGTTAAGACTAGGCCAAAACAACAAAGTAAAGTATTTCCACTATTTAGTTTAGAAACATGATCAACCAACAATAAGAATTAAGCATGCATACGGAAGCAAATAACAAACAAACAAAATAAAATCACATAAAACATGGGTTGCCTCCCAAGAAGCGCTTTTCTTTATTTACGAGTCTTGTAGCTAGACTCAAGGCCATGGGTTACTACGTGATCTCATCATTGGTTCCACTCTCTGATTGTAGATATTCCTTGTAGAAACCAATCACCTTTTTCTCAACCGCCCCCATAATCATTTGGGCAAATCCTTTATCGACTTTATACCTTGGCCCAAGGGCTAAGCAATCTTTGTAATAAAGACTCCTTTTTTCCCAAACATAATCCATGCCCTTCTTCTTATCCTCCTCATTAGTTTCCTCAAAAGCACCAACGTTGTCCTTATCAAAACGGGATATAAACCGAAATTCTTTCATCCTATTAGGCATCCTATAAGTGATACTATCGGTGTTACTTGCAAATCGGATTGTTCCTTCTATCTCATCATATTCCAACTTAGACTCCTCAACAAATGGTTTGCCAAACACAACATTAGCCAATCGACAATCAATAACATTAGCAAGATCCTCCACAATCATAAAGTCGGTGATAAAAGTGAAATTACCAACAAAGACATGTAAACCTTTAACTCTCCCGACAAAGTTACAAACTCCACCGGGGTATTTGGGATCCCTTCTAGGTTCAAGTCTTGTTTTCACTATATCATTATAAACAGTTGAAGACATAATGTTGATTGGAGATTTAAAGTCGATGTAAGCATTGCTAATGTGCCTATATCCAATCATACATGGTATCTTAGCATTCTTAGGATCGCCTCTCTTGATCTTAGGTTCAATTATGGTGAAAGGAGATCGCGGGTTGTCAATAAGATTATTATAATATGCAATCTCCTCCTTAGTGGGGTATAGATTAAAATAGTCATTAAGCTTCGGATCTATTTCCCCCTCTTCAAGTCCCTTAACAACATTCACAAAGTCATTAGGTCCTAGGTCCTCATTTGAATACAAGGCGGTCGCTAGGTCACTAAATGCATGTTCGAGCTCAACCTTGATCAAACTATTAAGCTCTCTAAGTTCCCTAATCTCACTCTCAATTTGTTCACGTAACAAAGCCACTTCTGTAGGGGAAAGGGGTGGATTCGCGTTTTCCATAATGGCCAACGGAATGGTCAATGAATTTGATTTACTAACAAAGGCACAAAGAAAATAGATAGACTAAAGAAACCTAAAAATAAAAATAAAATCTTACTATAAAGGAATCTAGCAAGTAGACCTAATAAAAAGAAATTCTAACCTAGACAATAACTATTCCCCGGGCTGCGGCGCCAAAAACTTGATGCGTGGGGATTGCACCAGGCTTTACCTCTCGAGGGATCTCGAGAAGCTTACAACCCCCACCAGGCAGTGTACCTGATCGTTGTAGTATAGTATAGTGACAAGTACCGGGGGATTGATCGTTCAGCTTGGGAATAGTGTCGCTAGGATTAGAAAGCCTAAATACTAGTTCTAAAGATGATGGAAGATTATTTTTTGTATTTTTATATTTTTATGAAAGCAAGTAAAATCTCGAGTTTGAAGGATTTGGGCGGAATTAGTTGCTAATCAACTAACCCAATACTAAGATGCAATCAAAATAAAATACTAAAACTGAAAATAAGCTAATTTATACTAAAGTTGTGAACAGTAATTGGAGAAAATGTGTTTACTTAGATTTCACTACTCCCTAGACATCTTTTACACGTTAATTACTTGTTATAATTGCATGGATGACGGATCGTATTCCTTAATATCATTCATGGGGTGGCACACATAACTCCCCAATTCTATGAGCTCGTATCTCCTCCTACACCATGCCCAGCACAACTATAGGGATTGTAAACAGTGGCTCATGCATTAAATACAACCAATAAACACCTAGTGCGCCTCGGTTCATGTTTCTTAAGACGTTCAAGCATGTTACCAATGGAGATCTGCCAGTTTTCTTAAGCCTAACATATAAATCATTCATCCAAAACAAGAATAAACAAGTAATCAACACATAATCAATATCTAGGTTTCATTAGATCTAAGCAAACACAAGATAGATCTAGCCTAGCATGATAGAATTAAGATAAGAACATGATATAGACAACCAACACATAGACATATTGATTGAATTAGAAGAACACTTATCTTGATTAATCATGCAAGGTATCAAGGGGTTAGAACCCTTGAAAAACCTGTAAAGTTACACCAAAATCGTACTTAGGGTTTCTCCCAAAACTTCTCTCCTTTAATGAAAAAATTAGAAAACTATATATAGGAAATAGGGTCTGACGGCGTCAAGAACAAACTTGTGACGCCGTCATCTCGCCGCCAAAATCTTCCTCGGACGGCCTTGATCTACATCTGACGCCGTCAGGTCCTAGGCCGTCATGCAATTAACTCTTGACGCTCTACATGGTGACGCCTTCATGAACTCTCGGATTTTAATTCATTCACGTCTGACGCCGTCAGAAAATTACTCTTGACGCCGTCAGGTACTGTTCCCAGCATGGAAAATTGAGACTTTGCCGTTTTCTTCACTGTTATGCTCCAAAAACGTCCAAAATAGCTTCTTTTCCAGAATTCACTCTCCAAGTACCTAAAATCACAAAAGGAACGATTTAGGGCAATACTTGATCAAATAAATTCAATTCCGGGCTTAAATGACCCCCTAAAAGTGGTTCATTTTTCGCCTCATCAGCTTACATTATAAACGTGATGATAAGAAAGGACAAGCACCCACCCCGGCCGCTTCCATCCAAAAATGTTGGCACTTCATCACTTCCCCCGAAGTAGTTGCGGCTCATTCCCATGTGCACTAAGAACTCCTCGGGATATGAATTGATTGGGATGCAGTTCTCATTAATTATCTCTGCATCCTCCATGCTGTACGTACCGGGATCTGGGCGCTCATCCTTTAGAAGCCCTCCTTGAGTATAAAACCCAAAGAGCGTGGTAAAAACCTTATCATCTATCCAAAAAAACCTTTCCCTCCAACCTCTCAGGGCGTCTATTTTATCAGTGTAACACTGATATCGCCCTTGGCGCTTTGAAAATGTCACCCACCCGTTCGACCACGACGTGTGGTAGAACGCACGAAAAAGGTTGATAGTAGGCCTCACTGCGAGTAAACGACAATTTACCTCAAACTTCGTTATTTTCGCCGCACCTATACAGTGCAGCTGCGAAATATGCAGGCGGTAAAAGTTGAGCATGTCGCTGAAAAATAGGGATATAGGCACGTGCTGGTTTGTGAAATCAAAAAAGAGCGTGTATACCCCTATTTTCCCCTCAGGGAAATCCGCGATGCATGCGTCGGCATCCGGTAATTCCGGATGCACATCAAGAGGGATGTAATAGTCGGAGGTGAACTGACGAAGTTCATCCTCGTCCTTCTCAGAACGGAACTCCTCTAATTGACGAACCATTTTTCCTAATTGGTATGCACACGCAATTACCTTTGACGCTACTAATTTTTTCTTGAAAAAAGATTCGCGATATGGAGAAGGTTGTATTTTTCACTGTGATAAACACAGTGAAAATGGGTACCCTTTATATAGGGTTTTCCCTTGCCTCGGATGGATGCCACGTAGATCCCACTATCTCCATCGTGTGGCTAGAATACCATGAGGTACAAACACTTTTTCACGCTTCCCGAAGAACACGTGGATGACCTCCCCATTTAGCGAGGTATCTTTGAGATATTTTGGGACTAGATACATAGTCCTTACTTTTGGCGGTGGATATATTGAATTTTTCCCGCCACGCTTACCGCTGATATTATTAGTCTAGTATACGCGGCTACAACCCGCGCACACTAGACTGGGGGGACATGATGACGTATAGTCGGTCACGAACCCAAATAATAAACATTACTAACGCCTAAGCCCACCACGAGTAGGCTATCATAACAATGGTTTGGGCTAGCAGGATAACGGTTTGGGCTCACGAAAGCCAACCCAAAGTTATTTATGGTTTGGATATAGATATCTCCTATTTAAGGGATATATACCAAACCAGATATAGATGGAAGAGTAAGGAGCACGTATCCAATAAGGATTACGTGCCTATATAAACAAAATCATAACTCTCGTTAAAGGTGCGACTTCACAACCCTAACTCTTCTACATACCCTAAAACCGATTACTTACTCTCACGCCGGAGGATAATCGTGGGAGACAATCTCACGATAAGCCTAACGGTGTTTGTTTGCTTTCTTAGTGCGCAGGTCTCAAACATTAAGGTCTGATTGGTACGAGAACAGGGATCTAAACAAGGAACGCCCAACTTTTGTATCAACAATCGTAATTTTAATTTCTTTATTTATATACCGTATATCTATAATCTATCTATATCTTCTTGAAACCTTTGCTACATGAACCACTGAAGCATGTCAATTTACAAAATAAATATGCCAATGAAATACATAACCTGGTCATCACATGGTGTACACATTATATTATTGTCAAACAAATATTTCACCATATCTGAAATTAACTCATATATGCATTTCATCACATTATAAAGTTCAAACAATGAAACCAACATTCTAAAACTCTGAAAATTGTTCCTGGCATAATTGAGAACACACCCTAGTTACTATTCGACTATTAGTTCATCCGACAACCTAAAAAACTACATACTCAAACTGGTCCTTTAGTTATATATCTATACATGATATTTATAATCTTAGGTTTTAAACATGAGAAATGATAGGGCCACAAACAAATTCTCACAAAAAGAATTCACAAACTGATGTGGCGGCGTGTCATTGGTGAGTTTCTCTCCCCTCTCTCTCATTGAACCAATCTCTCTCCGCCACATCAGTTTGTGGATTCTTTTTGTGAGAATTTGTTTTTGGCCCTATCATTTCTCTTTAAACATATGTAGTAGAGACAATCGAGGTTTTATCCTTCTTAACATCCATCGTAATAGCATTATACCGTGGTTGCATCGGGGACAGTTTGATACGAACAATTTGCCCTTCATGATTACCATCATTTTCATCTTCTTTCTTTCTCAAAATTGTTTTGTAACGAATAGCTGCTTACACTTCTTCTACCAAGTAAATGGGAATAATTAGTCAGCCACCCGAAAACACCATATCTGATTATTTGTTGAACCACGAAGGATGAGTTATTTTTTTCATGCGCCTTTGACATCAAAAAGTTTCAGAAGGGTGTCTGATCACACATTCTTATATTCATTGATGCCTTATCTTCAGATCCTGAAAAGAAAACAACAAAAAATAACATATGAAATATTTAATTCATGGTAAAGAAAGAAAATTGTTACTCGTACTTTTCACATGGTAAATATAAGGTAGAATTGAGCTTATATTATATTTTAACAACTCAAAAACTCCTTGCACATAATATGTAGACTGAAAATGTTGCAAACATTGCATTAGTATATTGAGCAAGTAATAAAAAGGGATAATGATTTCTAAATGTATCCAACTTGCCACGTTTTACTATATAGTGTATGGAACTTTTAATTTTGCTATCTTAGGATCTAAAATGCCTAATATTTGCTAACTTATGTACTAACGGGGTGATTAAGGGATTTGCCGTTCTTTATTGCCAGGTTGGCATCCACGTCTGCTTCCAGCTTGGCAAATGGTTTTGTCCTTTTCCCTAACGTTGTTATTTCCCCCCAATTTAACCTCAAACCCTTGTAAAACACAAATCACAAACACAAATTAGAAACACGCACACAAATCACATACGCAAACACAAATCACAAACATTGATCACTGCATAACGATTAAATCAAATCAGAGACACAAACACAAATCCAATATGGCTGATTACGCTCCAGGAACCAAAAGAATGACACACAGGTACGTTACAACACATTGTGGATGTGGACTTGCTATGACTGTCAAAACGGCATGGACAAAGGAGAATCCTGGGAAACGATTTATTTCTTGTCCCAAATTTGTAAGTCCCGATTTAATTTGTTAAGCCAATCATGTATATTTTGTTGTCATATTATTGGGGAAACGTTTTTTTGGTTTTTAACTGTTAATTTGACCAAAGTTTTGTTCTGGTAATTAATGTTGATGAATAATTTTAGTTGCAATTTCAGGACAAGCGTAAAAAGTGTGGGTTCTATGAATTTTTTGATGATGATCTACCTAGTGACTATTATAGGGAGTTGTTGTATGAAGAGCATCAAAAGGTCAAAAGAGGGATGCAAAGGAATGAAATGCAAGAGGACATTGATGTTCTAACAATGGAGAAGAATCAGTTGGTTCATGAGTTGACCTGCACAAAGTCAAAATTGCAATTGTATGATAGGTTGTTTCTCATCTTGATTGGGATTATAATAATGTTCTGTGTTGTATTTGGAATGAAATTGGGAAGCTGATTTAGGTTCTTTAACACTAGCATGTTTAGGTTATAATAGTTGTAATGTATCCATTAGGATTATGTTGTACTTTGACTTTACAAAGTCAAAATTTTCTAATGCAATGAAAAATTTGCAATCTTGCATGGTATATACTTTTGCAATTGTGTTTCTCAAGCTTAACATGTAATGGTAATTGCAATGCATCATATTCTAACATTGACTTTAGAAAGTCAGTTTTATTCCAACTTACCATGTGACACATAGGGCCAACATTCAACTAAGCCATAGGTTTTTCCCCTTCCCTTTAGAACATGCTTTGGGGATTTTGGGAGACCATGTTTTGATACCATGATCCTTACAAAATGTAGCACTTGGAAGGCCTAACACCTTAGCCCTGGCAGCAAATGCATCTTTTGCAGATGGTTCATTGGAAGATGGTTCTGTGACAGATGGTTCTTTGGCATGAAATGGAGCTTTTTTCCTCCTAGCTTCCTCCTTAGTTAAGCCTGAGCTTACCCAACCTTCAGGGAAATAATCTGCCCATGAATCCACATCTTCTGCAGAAGTTGAATTTGATTCACTGGATGAAATGTATATGATTTCTGCATACAACAAAATAAAAAAGGTAAAACAAATTAAAACATTAAACAAAATAAAAAAAATTGTGCAAAAATAATGAAATTGCACAACCTTTCTTGTTGGAACTCATGGTGTTTTGTTGTATGCTGCAACAGTCAATGTTGTAACGGTGCTTTGTTTTGGTAAGACATGTCTCCATTTTATAGGAGTAATAGGTATGGTAGGTATGTGGTTCAAGTCTCTAAAAATGGTCAAAGTAACTGACCAAAATTCAAGTCAGTTGTCTTTTACAAAAAAAGGGTATATATTCTCTTTGTAAAAGTAGATTGTAACTGACCATAATTGCAGGTTAGAAAAAAAATAGTAAATACATAGATAGTAGCATTGAACCTGACCAAGTAACATGTAAATGACCAAAGTAGTGAAAGTAACTTACCAATATGCTGTTAAAAAACAGTAAATACATAGATAGTAGCATTGAACATACTTAATATGACTATCACAGTCATATTTCTGCATTAATATCAAGAGTTGACTGTTAAAAGTCAAATTACAAAGTCATTAATTCATACTTCAGTTAATTGCCCAGATGGAATACACAAAAGATGGCAATTATAAGTTAATTAGAATCCTAACATACTTAATTGCATAGTTGCAAGTTTATGATTGCCAACAAATAGTACACAAAATATGGCAATCTAAAGACATAAAACTACTTAATCCAACTGCATTGCATTCTGCTGAGAGCTTCTTTCACCAGAAACCTTTTTTGTCAACTTCTTTTGTAGAACTCTCTGACTTGGTACCCTCCTAGGATTCACAAGCAATTGTAGATGCATTTGTTGTTGCCACAGCTAAATCAATATCAGTACTAGCACTTGCCTTACCCTTATCACTAACACTGGCCAAACCCTTACCCTTATCACTTTGACTTGACATAACCAAAACCTTATCACTAGCACTAACAATGCCTACATCTTCTTCAGCCTCATGCTCAGCCCAACACACCATTTCTTCTTCACTAAATTCATTACAATATCTTTTCTTGTCTACTGCTCTATACTCAGAGGTAGGTGTACTAGGGTCAGGCATAGCTAAGTACTTGGTAAAGTCAATGTTGGTGTGGTCTACATACACTTCCAATTTCCCAAACAACCTGGCTAGATCATACATCCTATTGCATTCCCAATCACAATCTAATTTCACTAAACCCTTATCCAACTCACTATGTGGCATTTTATAGTATAGACCAAATATATGTGCACACTCAGTATACATTTTCACATGTTCTGTCAATTCCTTAAGTGAAAGCCTAGCAATATACGCGTGCAAAATAACTCCATCCTCATACCTTAAAGGGTCTTCCTTGAAAATGCCATCATTCCATACATCCAACTCAATACCATTGGGTCCAGGTATCATTCTGTCAAAGCCACAAAATCAAATTAGGGTTAGTAAAACAATTCATCCTAACAGTATCTAGGGTTTGTTGAAATTGGTAAATCAATCAAATTAACTAATTGTTGCAATATGTTTACATACCTTAGAAACGAATCAAATCGAAAAACAATTGTTGATTATAGCATTAATCGTTGGTTAGGGTTTGGTGGATTTGGTAAAGTATGTGTGTAAGCGTGACTGTTAATTGTAAAGTAGGTTTGGTAGATTGTGATTTAATAAAAGGTTTTTGATATAAAAAATTGGGCTATAACGGAAAACGGGTCAACATAACGGTATTATTATTGAAACAAACGGAGTCAACAAGGTCCACCTTGCCAACTCAGCTAATCTCTTTGCCATGTAGGATGAGTACATAAGTTAGCAAAGATTAGGCACTTTAGACCCTAAGATAGCAAAATTAAAAGTTCCATACACTATATAGTAAAACGTGGCAAGTTGGATACATTTAGAAATCATTATCCCTAATAAAAATATGAGAAGAGAACATACTAGCTATCCATGGGGCTTTGTAACTGATGTAACCCACTAAATCATTTTGTTATTGTAATGTACATTATTTTCCAACAATTTGTTTACCTCTTTTGCCTCCAATAAAAGCCCAGTTATTAAGTTATATTATTTATGTATGATAGCGACACCATATCTATTTGTGACTGTCAAGAGCATCAGCAAGCCGCATTAGAATTCCCAGCATCAGCAACCTGCACCACCAGCAAACCGTATCAGCAAGCTTAAAGGTAAAAAATAGCAAGACTTAAAGAAAACTATGAATGAGAAAAACTTCACTCTTAAATATTACCTTATACTGGCAACTATTTTTTGATGTTTTGAAAAACACTAGCTTACCATCCCAGCAACAATCTTTTGATGATATGAAAGTTCAGTCTCTAGTCTCTATAACCTGATAAATTGAACCTACATATTAGAAAATGGGAGCCAGCTTAAAAAGTAGAATGAAAGCTAACGATACGCAACATATTTATTCAAAACACACAATGTACGCAATATACTTTCAAAATTACCGTTGTACGCAATATATTTTCAAAGATGGTACAATGTATGTAATATGACCCGGAACCAGCAGGTTACTAGGTTTTCAAGTTTGAAAATTTACAGGAATGGTCCCTGTAGCTTGCGTTGACTTTCGCCGGTCATCCCTTAACCTTTTTACAGTAACACTAAGAAAAGTTACAGTAATGGTCCTTATGGTTTGCATCAAATTTCTTTTTACTCTGTTTTTATACCTTTTCACCCGTTCTCTTACGTTTTTATCTGTTTTCGTCCGTTTTTATACATTTTATCCGTTTTTATCCTTTTGTGCCCGTTTTAATACATTTTCGTTCATTTTCATACGTTTTCGTCCATTTTATTACGTTTTCGTCAGATTTTATACGTTTTCGTCCGTTTTTATACGTTTTCGTCCGTTTTTATACATTTTCATCCGTTTTCGTCCATTTTATACGTTTTCATCCATTTTTGTACGTTTTCGTCCGATCTTATACGTTTTCATCCGTTTTTATACATTTTCATCCGTTTTTATATGTTTTCGCTCGTTTTTATATGTTTTCGTCCAATTTTATACATTTTCATCCGTTTTTTACGTTATCGTCCAGATTTTATATGTTTTCATCCGATTTCAGATGTTTTCCTATGTCTCTGTCTGATTTTATACGTTTTCGTTCGCTTCTTATACAATTTATCTGTTTTTGTCCGTTTTATACGTTTTTGTTCGTTTACATCCGTTTTTGTCCGATTTTATACATTTTCATTCATTTTATACAATTTTATCATTTTTTTCCGTTTTTATACGTTTTCGTCCATTTTTATACGTTTCCGTTTTTATACGTTTTCGTCCGTTGTTATACGTTTTCATCCGTTGTTTTACGCTTTTTGTCCCTTTTTATACGTTTTTGTTTATTTTTATACATTTTCGTTCATTTTTATACGTATAAGAATTGACAAAAACGTATGAAAATGGATGAAAACGGATAAAAGTGTATAAAAATGGACGAAAACATATAAAAATGAACGAAAACGTAAGAAAACGTATGAAATTAGATGAAAACGTATAAAATATGGACGATAACATAAAAAACGGATGAGAATGTATAAAAACGGATAAAAACGTACGAAAACGTATAAAAACGGATGAAAATGTATAAAAACGCACGAAAACGTATTAAAACGGACGTTACATATAAAAACGGATGAAAACGTATAAAATTGAACGAAAACATAAAAAAAAACGAACGGAAACGAATAAAAACACGGATGAAAACGTAATAAAAATGGACGAAAACGTATAAAAACGGACGAAAACGTATAAATCGGATGAAAACGGATTAAAACGTAAGAGAACGGGTGAAAAGGTATAAAAAGGGACTAAAAGTGAAATTCAATGCAAGGCATAAGGACCAATACTGTAACTTTTCTAAGTGATAAAAAAGTTAAGGGATGACCGGTGAAAGTCAACGCAAGCCACAAGGACCATTCTTTTCAATTTTCAAACTTGGAAACCTGGTAACCTACTGATTCTAGGTCATAATACGTACATTGTACCAAATTTGAAAATATATTGCGTACAATGGTAATTTTTAAAGTACATTGCATACATCATGTGTTTTGAATAAATATGTTACGTATCTTTAGCTTTCAACCTAAAAAGTAATTCAAGAAATAGTGAACATAATCCGACAGTCAGTACGCATTGCCATATATGCACTTAAAGAATTAAACAAAACAGAACTATAATGGCCAATTATAACAAATCCAACGAAACTTACATGGATGGATGAACATAAGAGAGAGGACAATTTTAGCTCAATGCTACATGAACTTCAACCCAGAGATCTGTCAAAGAAATCATAAAAAGAAAATGAGTCATAAATATTACAAACAATGTATTTACATGAAACATCTTATTGCAAACCACATGTATGTGTACTCCACAAACACACATACAGAACGGTACTAATCCGAGGTATCATCGGGCGGACACTTGCAGTTTCCCTTAATTAAGCCATACACAAAATACAAATATTTTTTCATGAAATCTGTGATTTTTCAGTCTTTTCATAATGGATTGCTACTGTTTTTCAGCCATGAGGTAATTAAACGAAGAGTATTTGGTCATTTGGTCATGGCTAGGTATCATATTTCTGAATATCAAAAATGTTTTTTATAAAATTGAAACATGGGTATATTAGATTTCTTTGTGAGTTTGCTAAAATATTACTTAAATCACCTATAATAAGTTCAAAGAATAGTACACAAAAGTGTGGGTTCCATCGACAAAAAACTTTATTTTTTCAATGATTTGCCACATTTTTTCACATCTAATAAACATACACATAATACTAATGACAGTAGACTTACAATGGAAATGCTGGTACAACGTTTGATCCCCATATTCAAAATCATGAAAGTGTTGTATGAAGGCACCACTTTCCACATCATGAAAGACTTGTACGTAAGTTGTAACACCTAATGTATTAACTATAATAATTGTTGAAAGTCTGCTAAAAACACTTCAAGGCCTGTAACATATATAAACATACCAATTAGAAAAATGACATGTGACATAAATAAAGGTGAATGCATATATTTAACTTTTATAAACTTAGTTACTTAAATTGTAGAGTAATAAGTAAATTCATAAGATGCTTGGAAAGAACAAACAAATCAAGTGTGAAGAGATCCGTAACTAACCAAACAACCCAATAGACCCAACCTGACAACCCTCAACCACATATAGAAGTGTTGGAGGATATGAACCAGGTCTGCAAGTATGGCCTGTCAGCCATCATTAGTAGTATATAGTTTCTATTAAGTTACCACGGAATCCGTTATCTATTATCCATCCCTGCCCATGTCCCCATTGCATACTATTTTCATGGAGGATTCTCTCTAAGCAACTGATTACTGAATCTCAAAGAACTGTTCATGTTGAAGTTCATATAAGTTGAATACGCTGAACAATTTAAGTTCAAACGTTTAATGCCAAGTTTACAGCTTACCTTGTCAACAAAAGTTTGTGTACCTTCACAAACTGCCTTGTATATTTGAAACTTTCAGAAGCAACCTGATGCAAAATTTAAGATATAATCCTATACCAACATGAGATATATGGCACCAAAACTAGATGCTAGTAACCATTGTAAATGCTAGCTGAATCACAAAGCTATGAACAGCTTCTCCTTGTGGCTGCATATGTTAAATTTTATAATAAAACCAGAACCCAAGACTTGAATCTCAATTCCAGTCTTATTACTCAAGCAAAACAAATCACAAGATCAGAAAGTAACTGATCTCAATCAGTACAACAACCAGAATGAATCAAGAACCACACAACTTGCCACTGCTACTCAGGTGAAAGTCTATTGACTAACTTGCCAATAGTTTGATACAAACACTCAAGCTCACAATGAATATTAACAATAAGATCAATAGATCTTTACAAAACTTTGATTGAATAATAAGAGAGAAGACTGCGTAATTTTGATGTAGAAAAGTGTTGAAACCCTAGCAGAGAATGAGTGTATATATAGCTCCCTCATCATCTTTCCAATCTTGTCAACTTTAGTCCTTGCACTTCCCAACTTTAGTGATGCGTGGAATTGCGCCCTCGTAAAAGGTTTTACCTCTCAAGGGATCTTGAGAAGCTTGCAATCCCCACCAGGCAGTGTACCTGTTCGTTGTAGTATAGTATAGTGACAAGTACCGGGGGATTGATCGTTCAACTCTAGGAATAGTGTTCGCTAGGGTTAAAATTCTACTAAACTAGGTCTAGGAGTGAGGAATGATTCTTTTTGTATTTTTATATTTTAAGGAAAACAAGTAAAATCTCGGGTTTTGAAGGAGTGGGCGGAATTAGTTGCTAGTCAACTAACCCAATTAACTAAAGATGCAATCAAAATAAAATAAAACAAACTTAAACTAATTTGTGGTGTAAACAATAATGAGAGAAAGTGTGTTTACTTAGATTTCATTACTCCCTATATATCTTTTACCGGTTGATTAGCTTGTTACAATTGCATAGATGACGGGTTATATTCCTTAATACTAGTCGTAGGGCCGTGTACGATCTTCCCTAACTCTATAGGCTTCAACCTCAATCCTATGTCGAGCCGACTAAAAGCTCCTAACATGGTATCCCTGGAAGTTACCTAAGCATTAAATATAACCAAATAATCGTAGTACACCTCCGATCATGTTTCTTAAGACGTTCAAGCAAGTTACCAAATGGAGGTCTGCCAGTTTTCTTCAGCCTAACATCGAATTCATTCATCCACAACAATTATAAACAAACCATCAACCAATAATTAACATCTAGGTTTCATTACATCTAAGCAAACACAAAAGAAACCTAGCCTAGCATGTTAAAGAGAAGACAAGCGTAAGATATAATCAAACAGCACATAGACATATTGAATGATTTGGTAAAGTACTTATCTTCAATTGAACATGGAAGAAACAAAGGGTTGAAACCCTTCCAATAGCAGGAAAATTCGTCTAGGGTTTTATTCCCTCAAAGATGCACACAATGAATGAAAACTAGAAAACTGTATATAGATTTTATAATCTGACGGCGTCAAGAGTTAAGTCTGACGCCGTCAACTCGCCGCCAAATTAAACTCGTATTGCCTAGATCCACTTCTGATGCCGTCACTCTTTATGGGTTCTGGGTCGTCACTCTTTACAATTACTCTTGATGGCCTTGGAAATTTTGTACGTGACGCCGTCAGACCCTCTTCACAAAACATTCTGGCGCGTCATGTGTATTTGATTTATCCACCATTTTATCAACTCATGCCGCCGTCACTAACAACTTGTGACGCCGTCAAAGGCAATTTCCAGCATGTATTTGAGACTTTGTCGTTTTCTGCACCTTTTCGCTCCAAAAACGTCCAAAATACTTCCTTTTGTAAAATTACTCTCAAAAGTACCTAAAATGACAAAAGGAACGATTTAGGGCAATATTTGATCAAATAATATTGACTTTGGCCTTAAATAATCCCCCAAAAGCGGTACACTTTTCGCTTTATCAAATACCCTTACACTTGAGATTTGCTTGTCCTCAAGCAAATGCGCTTTTATTCTAATCAAAATACAAGTTAGGGGTCATTTAACACTAATATAAAAGTAATTACAACAAATAATCGTTCCACTTCAACCAAAAACAAGCACAGAAATTGTACACTAGCACCTCACAAATAGTATTTAGATACTCGCATCTCTCGGGTGTAATAAAGTATATATCATAATATGTAAATGGAAAACATCTCTCACTACCTGTCATAGCAAATAGATTACCATAGGCTCGGGAAAGGATCAAACCTCCACCACTTGGCGTAAGCACCTAGGATAAACTACCAAAGGGGTCTTTTAAAGGGTTATAACGTTAGGTGTAGGGATAGGATAAACATGGTTTTGTTGGATAAAGGCAATATTTGCTGGTGGCGAGTTAATCATCTTGGTTAATTACATGTATAATGTGGCGTTGCTAAGCCAAGACTCGACTCGACTTAAGCTAATCAAAAACTAAAAAAAAACATAAAACAAACATAAAATGAAACGGGATGGTAGTCCGTATGTTTTTTCTTTTCTTTTTTTCTATTTTTTTTTCTTTTTCTTGATTTTTTTTTTTTTTTTTTTTTTTTTTTTTTTTTTTTTTTTTTTTTGCATACACTCTTACCCTACCATCCAAAATAGTACATCGTAGGGAATTTGCATCCCCCTTACACTTGAACTTTTACATACTTTACAATCAACTATTCTAATGACTCGAATTAAGATAATCAAAACACTTGGAGTACTTTTTAAGATTAACGCACATATGGGGGTAATATATGATGTTCTTCCCCATTACTCCATAACACAAGTACTGTACCCATGAGTCTCAATCGTCCCAAAACAATATGTACAAGATATGACTCGACTTAGCAACCATGCAATCAATTAGACAATTAACTAAGGATATAAACATGTAACAATAATGCACTAAAGATGAGTGCACACACGGAAGGGTAAGGCGATTTGGGTGTACATTTGAGGTGGGTTGTAAACAAATTCTTCCTTTAAATATAATGCTTAAAGTTAGAAACGAAAAGATAGGCTCGGAGGGGTGTACTAGAGGTATCATGTACTAAAAATGAGTACAACGCAAAGGTGTGGGAAAAATTAATTGACTTTATTAGTCAAGTTAATTGACTTAAGTGGTCAAGTAATTATGATATGGGTTTAAACACAAGGGTGATCCTAATGCCTCTTATCATGTAGTAAATCCTACTACATGAATGTAGTCTCACTAACGGTCTCGGGATGCATCACTAATGCAAGTTCTAGAATCTAAGTACTACCGGTACACTCATAAGCACTAATAATGAATGCCTTTTCTAACAAATCTAAAGGCGAACCTCACATATTTGGGTGGAATTTTTTTTTGAGTGGTACGGTTTTTTGTGCTAGTCATACAACTCCTATCCATGAGACGCTCATTAAGGCTAAAGCTTCACTCCTAAATGTTGTAAAAAAATTAAATTTGGCGCTAAAATTGCCCTAACAAGTATTTCTCTTAGTTTTATTACACACCTACTATTAAACAAACAAACTCAAGTGCAATTGTATTCTCTATGGTATCATCATTTACCATCCCCTAACACTTAAGCTGAACATTGTCCCCAATGTTCAATAAAAAGATGTAAAAGTAAATAAGGTAAAAAGAATGAAAACAAATACTCCCCTGATTCGTTCGAATGTGGATAAATGGATAACATGGTTAAATCCTCCTCCAAGAAAATGAACGTTGAAAGCTTCCCTTCCGAAATAATAAATCATCTTCTTGTCCAATATAACCTGTTAAACCTGAGAAAACAATTATGGCAACCTCGCATAAAATCGGCGGCAATCTATATATATAAGGATAAAATGCTTGTGGGATGAATGTTTGCAGATTTCCTGGAATTTATAAAACTAAAGAATTAACAAAAACTTTAAGACTCCGTTAGAAAAATAAAACTTGTAAAATTTCCAGAATTTTACACCTGACGCCGTCAGGTGTTAATCCTGACGTCCTCAGAGTGTTCTGACAGAAATCTCATGTTAAGTTTCAGGAAAATTTCTGGAAAAACTTATGCCTTAATTCCTAGAAAATCCTGCAAAACATCATTATGACTCGATACAAGCATTTGACTCAAACAAATACTAATATACATGTTCATTTAATATTGTTGTGGTTCATGTCCAATTTCCGTTCTTAAAAACAAATTTAGGTTTCCCTTACACTTAGCTTTTGCGAAATACCTTTTATGAAGTTAAGACAAACAACAAAGTAAAGCATTTTCACAATTTAGTTTGAAACATGAGCCACAAACAATAAAAATAAAGCATGCATACGGAAACAAATAAAATCAAACAAACAAACAAAACAAATAAAACATAGGTTGCCTCCCAAGAAGCGCTTTTCTTTATTTACGAGTCTTGTAGCTAGACTCAAAGTTATGGGCTATTACGTGACCTCGTTATCGGTTCCGGTTCCTAGGTCATCCTCGATCTTGGTTTTGTATTCTGGACCTAGTTGCAAGCATTCCTTGTAAAAACCAAATATCTTATTCATAACATAGTCTACTCCTCTACGTCTATCCTCATCACTCCTATAGTAGACTGCTTGCTTGTGTTCCTTTTCGATGTTTGATAAAAGACGAAATTGTTCAATCTTATAGGGCATTTGGTAAGCTATCTCATCGTTCTCATCTTTAAACCTAACTATCCATAGAGATTGGTCATAATTCATCTTAGAAGCCTCAACAAATGGTTTTCTGAACACTACTTGACTTAGGCAACTATCTATTACCGGACGAATATCCTCCACAATCACAAAATCGGTAACATAAGTGAAATTTCCTACAAAGACGTGCAATCCTTTCACTCTTCCCACAAAGTTACTCATCCAACTCGTGTTTGGCATCATCCTATATCCAAGTTGCCTCTTCATTACCCCATTTTAATGGGTCCTAGTCATAATGTTTATGGGAGATCTAAGATCGATGCAGGCTTTCCATACATGCATATGCCCAATGTTGCATGGTATGTTGATGTTAGAGGGATCACCCGCTTTGATGATTGTTGAACCAAGGACGTATGGTGTCTCGGGGTCATCGAATAGATCCTTATGGTATTTTCATTCTTCCTTGGTGGGTAACTTATCAAAGTATTCCTCTACATTTTCTACTTCCTCAACTTTCTCTTCTTTTTTCTCTACAACTTCCTTAATCTCCTCCGTGTCACTTTCTTCCTTATTACTGTCGACCAGCTTAATAGTAACTACATTGACAAAGTGGACGTGTTTAGATGATGAGGGGTCCTTAATTTGGGTTCCGCTACTAGTGTCCCTAGTGTCCTTCTTTGGTGTAGTAAGCACTTGGTTGTTGAGAGCTTTCAACAAGTTGTCAATTTTATTGGTCATCTCCGCTTGTTGTTGATTGAATTCGGATTCAAACTTAGCTATGCGGGCCTCTTGAGATACCATAAATTTGGACATCAATCCTTCAAGATTATTGGTACTACCATAGTTGTTGGAAGAATTGTTGTTGAAAGTACGGTTAGAGGGTGAACCGTTTGGTTGGAATCGATTAGGTGGAGTGGTAGAATTGTTTTGGGGCATGCTTGGGTTTTGTTTCCACCTAAGGTTCGGGTGATTTTTCCAGGAGGGGTTGTATGAATCACTGTAAGGGTTTTGCTCAGGTTTGAAAGTGTACCACTTGTCTCCCGCTCCGTTGGTACGCGAGGATGCGTAGTCCGCGAAAGCTTGTTCGGGGAGTTCCATGCAATCACGAGTGTCGTGGGGACCACTACATAATTCGCACGAAGTAGTGATTTTGTTCACTTGACTTGAAGGTTTAGGAGCTTCATAGGATTTCATGAGAAACTTGACTTGGTCTTCAAGTTCCATGATCCTACGGTCGGGAGTGCTTGAATTATTCGAAGGCAAAGATATTACCTTGACCGTTTTGTTCAAATCACGGGGATCATTCCAACTTTCGTTGTCATTGAGAGCAAGATCTTCTATGAGTTCCCATGATTCTTCCGCACTTAGATCACGAAGCTTGCCACCGGTCGATTGGTCAATGGTTCGCCTTGTGGAGAGATCGATATGGTAATAGAAAATTTGGACTTGGAGCCAAAGATCTATGCCATGATGAGGGTATTTTTGGAGTAAGTCCTTGAAACGAGTCCATGCTTCATATAGAGTTTCACCTTGACATTGTTGGAACATCAAGATATCATTTCTAAGCTTAGTAGTTCTCCCCGGTGGGAGAATTTGAGCAAGGAAACGAGTTGTCAGATCATCCCAAGAGGTGATGGATCCCGCGGGTAAACGCTCAAGCCATTGACTAGCTTGGTCACATAGAGAGAATTGGAAGAGACGCAATCGGGTCGTCTCTCGAGTTACAACATCAAGGTCTATGGAATCTACTATTTTGAGGAAATCCTTGAGATGTTGATTAGGATCTTCGGAACGAAGTCCATGGAATGCACATCCGCTTTGCACCAACCGGATGGTATCGGATCGCAAGGGAGACACATTGGCTCCTTGAGTGAGCTCAATGGTGTTTCGATAGCCTTGGTGGCTAGGACGGGAGTACTCTCATAAGGTTCGGGGTCTATGAGGTTGGTTTGGTAATGGTGGGTTTTGTGGGTGGTTTTGTGGGTGGTTTTGTTGTGGTGGGTTGATGGGATCAAAGAGATTACCACCTTCCATGATTGCGGATGGCAAAGGTTACGAACAAAGGAACGGAGAAATAAGATAGACTAAAGAAACCTATAAAAATAAAATAAAAATCTTACTAGAAAGAAATCTAGCAAGTAGACCTAATAAAAAGAAATTCTAACCTAGACAATAACTATTCCCCGGGCTGCGGCGCCAAAAACTTGATGCATGGAATTGTGCCCTCGCAAAAGGTTTTACCTCTCAAGGGTTCTTGAGAAGCTTGCAATCCCCACCAGGAAGTGTACCTGTTCGTTGTAGTATAGTATAGTGACAAGTACCGGGAGATTGATCGTTCAATTCTAGGAATAGTGTTCGCTAGGGTTAAAATTCTACTAAACTAGGTCTAGGGGTGAGGAATGATTCTTTTTGTATTTTTATATTTTAAGGAAAGCAAGTAAAATCTCGGGTTTTGAAGGAGTGGGCGGAATTAGTTGCTAGTCAACTAACCCAATTAACTAAAGATGCAATCAAAATAAAATAAAATAAACTTAAACTAATTTGTGGTGTAAACAATAATGAGAGAAAGTGTGTTTACTTAGATTTCATTACTCCCTAGATATCTTTTACCGGTTGATTAGCTTGTTACAATTGCATGGATGACGGGTTATATTCCTTAATACTAGTCGCAGGGCCGTGTACGATCTTCCCTAACTCTATAGGCTTCAACCTTAATCCTATGTCGAGCCGACTAAAAGCTCCTAACATGGTATCCCTGGAAGTTACCTAAGCATTAAATATAACCAAATAATCGTAGTACACCTCCGATCATGTTTCTTAAGACGTTCAAGCAAGTTACCAAATGGAGGTCTACCAGTTTTCTTAAGCCTGACATCGAATTCATTCATCCACAAAAATTATAAACAAACCATCAACCAATAATTAACATCTAGGTTTCATTACATCTAACCAAACACGAAAGAAACCTAGCCTAGCATGTTAAAGAGAAGACAAGCGTAAGATATAATGAAACAACACATAGACATATTGAATGATTTGGTAAAGTACTTATCTTCAATTGAACACGGAAGAAACAAAGGGTTGAAACCCTTTCAATAGCAGGAAAATTCGTCTAGGGTTTTATTCCCTCAAAGTTGCACACAATGAATGAAAACTAGAAAACTATATATAGATTTTACAATCTGACGGCGTCAAGAGTTAAGTCTGACGCCGTCAACTCGCTGCCAAATTAAACTCATATTGCCTAGATCCACTTCTGACGCCGTCACTCTTTATGGGTTCTGGGCCGTCACTCTTTACAATAACTCTTGATGGCCTTGGAAATTTTGTACGTGACGCCGTCAGACCCTCTTCACAAAACATTCTGGCGCGTCACGTGTATTTGATTTATCCACCCTTTTATCAAATCATGACGCCGTCACTAACAACTTGTGACATCGTCAAAGGCAATTTCCAGCTTGTATTTGAGACTTTGTCGTTTTTTTCACCTTTTCGCTCCAAAAACGCCCAAAATGCATCCTTTTGTAAAATTCCTCTCAAAAGTACCTAAAATGACAAAGGGAACGATTTAGGGCAATATTTGATCAAATAATCTCGACTTTGGCCTTAAATGACCCCCCAAAAGCGGTACACTTTTCGCTTCATCATTTAGTCAACTCAACTTTAAGATAAAAGACAGCTATATCTGAAATACAACAATACACAAATTAGTCCCTCAACTTGTGATTCAAAGTTGAGTTATTTATTTCAACATCCCCCCTTAACTCCAACATGGAACACATCAATCATTCCCAACTTGGAAACAAGCTTATCATGTTGAAGCTTGCTTAAAACCTTCGTCAAAATATCAGCAGTTTCATCTTCATTATTAATTTTTCATAGTTTTAATAACTCCTGCTAAAATTTTTTCTCTTAAAAAATGCAAGTCAATTTCCAAGTGTTTTGTTCTCTCATGGAAAACAGGATTAGCTGCAATCTTAATTGCAGCTTGACTATCACAAAAGATTTTAACTGGTAAAAAATTTTCCCACTCCGAGTCTTGTAAAATTTTTAAAACCCATACAACTTCAGATGTTGCAGAGGCCATAGCACTATACTCAGCCTCTACAGAAGACTTGGAAATGGTATTTTGCTTTTTGCTTTTCCAGGAAACAAGTGAACCATTAAGAAACAAATAGTAACCAGTGACAGATTTTCTTGTTATCACACATTTTGCCCAGTCTGCATCAACAAATGCTTCAAGAGAAATATTTGGGCACCTGGTAATATGAACCCCCTTTCCAGGTGATCCTTTAGGATATCTTAAAACTTTAAGAGCAATTTTCAAATGAGACTTAAGAGGCCTATGCATAAACTGACTCAAACAATGAACAGAATAAGCAATATCAGGCCTGGTGTGTGTCAAGTAAATTAATTTCCCAACAAGTTTTTGATACTCAGTCAAATTATCTATCACTGGATCACTTATAGTTGGTTCACTTGTTAAAAACAAATTCTGTTCTAAAGGAAAAGCAGAAGGCCTGCAAGCCAGTAAACCAAACTCAGTTAAAAGATCTAAACAATACTTTCTTTGTGACAAACAAACTCCCTGCTAAGTATCAACCACCTCAATACCTAGGAAGTATTTAAGTTTTCCCAAGTCTTTTATTTGAAACTTAGAGTTCAAAAAAACTTTAAAACTTTCAATATCCTTTAGATTATTACCAGTGACAATAATGTCATCCACATAAACAAGCAAAGCAACAAAGTTACCTGACTCACTCTTGGTAAACAAAGAGTAATCACTCTTACTTTGCTTAAAACCATTTTCAAGCAGAGCACTAATCAACTTAGCATTCCACTGCCTAGGGGCTTGTTTAAGCCCATACAATGACTTTTTAAGTTTGTATACTCTTTTATCATTAGGATCAAAATAACCCTCAGGAAGTGTCATATAAACAGTTTCATCCAAGTCACCATAAAGGAAGGCATTATTAACATCAAGTTGAAATATAGGTCAAGACATTTGCACAACAAGATTAATCACACACCTGATAGTGACAATTTTCACCACAGGAGAAAAAGTTTCATCAAAGTCAATACCTTCTCTTTGGTTATAGCCTTTAAAAAACTAACCTACCTTTATATCTTTCTACCTCACATGTGGACTTGTATTTTATCTTAAAGACCCATTTATTTCCTATAGCTTTTCTACCAGCAGGCAACTCACAAATTTCAAAAGTATCATTACTATAAAGAGCATGCATTTCTTTATCCATTGATTCTCTCCAGTTTTGTTCCTTACAAGCCTGATTATAAGTTTTTGGTTCCACAGACTTATTTAATTCAACAACAAAGCAATAATTTTCAGAACTAAGCTTTGAGTAGTTTACAAATTTTTCAAGTCCAAACTTAACTTTGGAATCAACAACAAATTCATTATACTTATTTGGAAAAACAGATGATCTATCAGACCTTCTCAAGGAAGGTTGGTCATTATTTTGAAACCTTAATTCTGCTGCTTGTTCAGGTAAGGGACTACTGACACCATCAGAAAAAGTCACACCAAAAGGTGTTGCAGCCCTCTCATCTGCACTGGCAACTCCATTGGAACCAAAAGAATGCCCCAAATCATCCTTTTCATGGTCAATAGTTGGGCTGCCAAGTTGCATAGAGTGACTACCCTCACTCAAATGATGATCATTTTGAATGTTATTACCCAAAGGGGTACTATTATGCTCATTATCATCATTGGGTGTGTCAGGATTGTCACTTGTTAATTCATTAAAGAAATTAACATGATTCAAATCCTGACTGAGAGGGTCAGGAGTAGCAGAAGTGGTATTAATCTTGAAAGGAAAGACATTTTCAAAGAACCTAACATCTCTAGAGAAGATAAATTGTTTCCTTTCAAGACTATAAAGCTTATAACCTTTTTGAGAATTAGAGTATCCAACAAGAACACATTTTTCTGCTCTACTACCAAACTTATCATTGCTGGTAAGTAAAGTAGCAAAACAAAGACATCCAAAAGTTTTTAGGTGACTTAAAACAGGTTTATTATTAAAAACAAGATTATAAGGAGAGTCCACTCAGCACTGAAGATGGAAATCTGGTAATAAGATAAGTAGCAGTAAGCACACATTCAGACCACACAAATAAAGGCAATCCCCCCTGAAACATAAGGGATCTAGCAACATTTAAAAGATGCATATGTTTCCTCTCAACAACCCTATTCTATTGAGGGGTATAAGCACAAGAGGTCTGATGTATAATACCTTTGTCTTTACAAAACTTATCAAATTGATGATTTACAAATTCAGTCCCATTATCACTTCTAAAAGTTTTAACACATTTCTCAAATTGTGTATTAATCATGTTATAAAAAACTTGAATACATTCAAACACCTCATGCTTACTCTTAAGTAAGTAAACCCAAACAGCCCTGGTGAAATCATCAACAACAGTTAAGAAATATTTGTATCCTTATTTACTTTTAACTCTATAAGGGTCTCAAAGGTCCAAATGAACAAGTTCACCAAGAAAAGTAGTTTTATGATCACTCAAGGGAAAAGGTTCCCTTGTCTGTTTAGCCTTTTGACAAATGTCACAAGGCTCAGTTTCATTATTATTTAAAAAATTGATTTCACCTTTTTAGCACTGATAAGACTTGATCAGAGGGATGACCAAGTCTACAATGCCAAGTTTTCTTAGGTAACTGACAAACTGATTCAAAATTATTAACATCTAGGTCAATACCTTGATTTCCATCAAAGTAATATAAACCATCCATTTGTCTACCAATCCCTAGAACACTCATTCCCCTCAAATCCTGAGGTAAAATATAACACTTTGTTTCATCAAAAGCAATAACAAATTTACTATCTCTAGCCACTTTATGAACAAACATTAAACTAACACAATATTCTGGAACAACCAACACATCATATAGAGTCAAATGGTTGGTGAGTACCATATTTCCAACCTGGGTAATCAAGGCTTCAGTACCATTAGGATGTGAAACCTTGATACCAAGTTTGGAAATATCAATAATATTCACCAAAAATTTGTTAGTGTATGTTAAGTGTTGATTCGCACCAGAATCAACAATAATACCAGCTGCCACAAGTGCAGCCCTCATTTTACTATTGTGACAAAAAAATCTTTTAAAATTTTGATTAAAGAATTTACTTGTGTTAAAGACAATACCTGCCATATTGGCATGAGCATTTTTCCCATTTCCATCTGAGTTAACAGAATTTTCTTTAATCAAAGAAAGAAGTTTTGAAATCTGTTCATCAGAAAAAGCAGAAGTGGAACTAGATCCAACAGAATTGTTATTGTTAACAAATCTTTTATTAAATTTTTGAGTACCCTGATTGTTACCATTATTACCATTTCTCTTATTTTTCCCAAAATCAGCAGGATATCCAATGATTTTAAAGCATCTATCCACAGTATGTCCATTAAACCCACAATGCTTACAAACCAAGAGAGGACCACCAGAGGTCCTTCTATTATCATTATTCCTAGGGCCATTGTTAGGTCTGAAGGAATTACCAGAGGTAGAAGACCTTTGGAAATTCCCCCTATTAGGCACACTGGAGTTGAACACATATGATTGAGACCTTTGGGAAGTCCCACCACCTGAACCAGTAACCACATATCTATGAGATTCCTCACTAGATGTGATGGCAAATGCCCCTTTCACATCAGGGAGAGGGTCTCTAGACAAAATATTGCTTCTAATTTGTATATAGAGTCATCTAACCCCATTAAAAACTACATAAGTTTCATTAATTGGTTATGTTTTTTAAAATCCTCAGCAGCATGACAAGTGCACCTAGGTAACTGAATTAAAGCATCAAATTGTTTCCACAATGTGCTCAATTTATTAAAATACTCAGCAATAGAACAACCATTTTGAGACAAATGATTGATTTTATGATGCAGATTAAAAGTAATTGAACCATCAACTCTATCAAATATTTCTTTTAATTGAGTCCATACATCAGAAGCCTTTTTTGAAAAAATTTGACCCAAAAATAACTCTTCTGATATGGAATTTAAAATCCATCCCAACACAACAGCATTCACCTTATCCCATTGTCTTCCTAAAACTTCATCAGTATTAGATCTTCTACAAGATCCATCAATAAATCCAGTTTTATTTTTGCCTTCTAAGGCTAACAACATAGCACAAGACCACACATTATAATTCTCAGTTCCTTTTAGTTTTATAGAGACAACAGTTAAGGTGGCAGAGTCATTAGGATGCAAGTGTAAAGGATGATTGAGGTCAATTTTACTAATTAAAGTAACTGGAACCTCATCCTCATCATCCTCATGCACAGAAGCAGCAGGTGAACTATTATGAACAGACATAATGAAAGCAAGCAAACAAGCAGAACAAATACACAAGAAAGGTCAAGAAGGTAGTTCCCAGGCTTCCTTGCCACTCAAAGTGGTAGGTCAAGGGCTGAACACACAAGCAATCACAGAATAAAAAATAATAAAAGAAACAGGTACCAAGTAAGCACAATCAACACCAAAATCACAATAATCTCAACTTCAACAACCCAAATCCTACTCCCCGTCAATCTAAGCAAGAAAGTAAAAAACAGAATTAAAGAAGAGAGTGTGAGAGGTGTTACAGTGCACGCAAGAAACCAACAAGCAGCGGAAAAAGAACCCAGGTTATGATCTTGATTCACTTAGTCAAGAATCACAACCCACACGATCTTAATCAACCCAGAATCACCAAACCATAATTTTCAAGAATTAGGAAAACCACCAAGATTCACCAGAAACACCAGTAAACCGATCAAGAACACCAAAACCAACCACCAGTCGAAGCCAGAGAACAAACTCCCAAAAAACCCAAACCCTAATTTTTCCAAAAATTAGGCGTTTTATGAGATCTTTTAGAATTAATCAATTAGAGTAAAAAACCCCAATTAACCACAGTTAATTGAGTTTAATCAAATCAATTTTGAAAAACCCCCAAAAAGTTTGAAACCCTAATTTTTTTGAAATCGGTTTTAGAGTAAGATTCAAGAACCTGGCTCTGATACCATGTTAAATTTTATAGTAAAACCAGATCCTAAGACTTGAATCTCAATTTAAGTCAATCTTATTACTCAATCAAAACAAATCACAAGATCACAAAGTTACTGATCTCAATCAGTACAGCAACCAGAATGAACCAAGAACCACACAACTTGCCACTGCTTCTCAGGTGCAAGTCTATTGACTAACTTTCCAATAGTTTGATAGAAACACTCAAGCTCACAATGAATATTAACAATAAGATCAATAGATCTTTACAAAACTTTGATTGAATAATAAGAGAGAAGACTGCGTAATTTTGATGTAGAAAAGTGTTGAAACCCTAGCAGAGAATGAGTGTATATATAGCTCCCTCAGCATCTTTCCAATCTTGTCAACTTTAGTCCTTGCACTTCCAAACTTTAGTCAGCTCAACTTTAAGATAAAAGACAGCTATATCTGAAATACAACAATACACAAATTAGTCCCTCAACTTGTGATTCCAGGTTGAGTTATTTATTTCAACAACATAGAACCATATTGATTTGTTAAGAGAGTATAGTGAATTTTTAAACATACCCCAAAGGCCCAAAGTATTCAACTGTAAAAAAGAAATAGTAACAACACCTCACAGCCTAAGACACGATATATATAGAAGCTGTTGCAAAGCTGATAATTGTCCAAACAGCTAGCTCGGGAGTATCTAGATCCCTTGTTCTCTGCATAACAGATAATAGTATCTGATGCTTTTTTGATTCATAACTCAAAAAAGTATGGAAGTAGCACTTCAGAAGTAATCTTACTACACGTTCTATTTCGACATTGTACTTCAAGATATGGAAGCAATTCAGCCTCTCCTCCAAGTATAAAGCATAAGTCCGGATCCAGGAAGAATAATCCCATGCTGAGAAAAAGTTCAATATAGTTTGTGAAAGATAAATTTATACTTGTATAGTTTACCTCATGACAAGTAACATTCTAAGATACCTTTAGGACTAGAATCATCTTTGAAGTGAGATAAGTTGAAAAAAGTTTTAGTTCCGTAGCTTAGAAGCTCTTCTTGAAGTGGGATCCACCTCTCGCAAGGTCCGATGGATAACAATTAAAGTTTTCAAAGAAACCTGAATCAAATCATGTGGTCAGCTTCAAAATAACACCCATCCTCAACAGAAGGTGATAACATGTAAGCTACATAGCGGATCAATCTGTGGATGGATAACTGTCATAAAGCACAGCTGTACGAAAGCGTATCATTAATGTATAAAATTACATTCTTATATGATGCGTTCAGTTGATTCTAGTTATCAGTAATCGTAAGTGAACTTATATTACATATTCATATCAACGATGTTAAAGGCTTAACCCATTCTGTAAATAATTTAAGCAACTATGAGAAACTATAATTGGTTCATCAAGGCATTTTACAGCACATAATCTATATTTTACTGACACATTGGCGTAGATGATAAGTTAACTTATTGACCACAAGAGCATGCGTACCACAGTTTCACACTAATAAGATCCAGTGGTAGAAATACATACTACCCAAGTATGCTATAGTTAGTTAAGAGAGTATGAATTACATAAGAAAATTGGTGAAACTATAAATATATAAATAAAAAGATCAAAAGAAGAAATAGGTAAATTCATCCACCAAAGTTTGCATTGTTGAGCTCTGTTGCCCACTAATGGGGATTTTAACGACCGTTAGCTAAAAGAGACTATTTGCAACAAAGTAGAAACCACATGGACAATTTTCGCAAAAAGTGCAAACTACAAGGACATTTTTCACAATTTTAAGTTTTCAGAGACATTTTTAGCAAATATGATAAACCACAAAGACAATTTTTGCAATTTACCTTAAAATCTATCTTGCTTTAGGGCATCATTTTAGTACTCCGTATTAAAAGAAGCGTTTAATTATAAATGATATTGCTTTCTTTTATCGTTAATTTTGTCAAACACATATTTTAACAGCTTAATCAAGCGTTGCAACAAGATATATATGAAACTAATTTCATCCATAATCTTGTAAGAGCATGTGCAGCGGTAACGCAAAGCTTGCGTTAAAGCTTACATGGCATCTCTTTAACGCACGTTAAGGCTGCGTTACCACTGCACCATGTTGCGTTAAGGCTTGCGTTAAGGGTCTTTAACATGCTGCGTTAGTAGCTTGACGCTGCGTTAATAGTTTTTTTTTTCTTTTCTTTTTTTTTTCTTCCGATTTAAATAATTTTTGGTGGGTTTGTTGGTGTGTTTATATAATAACGTGTGTGTGTGTTATGTGTGTGTTTTAGTGTGTGTGTCTCGTTGCAGGTTTCAAAGGAAGAAGAAGGATATATAACTTTTGTAAAGTTACACATTCCGTCCTTGTGGTTATGGTTTTTATGGTTTTGTCCTTGTGGTTATGGCTTTTATGTATTTACAGTTTAGTCCTTGAGGTTTTGTGTATTTGCAGTTTGGTCCTTGTAGGTTTATACAGATTTTTTTTTTTTTTATTTAAATAAAAATTTTATTTTTAGTTATTTGTTTGAATAAAACTGTAATTTGTTTTAATTTGTATTTTGTTAAATAATTGGAAAAGAAGAAAAAAGTGGGGTCCAAATGTTGAGTTATTGTTGTGGGTGTTTTTTTTTTTTTTTTTTTGAGTTAAGGTTAAAGTGGTAAAGTTGATGTGGCGCTTACGTGGCGCTGAGTTAAGTTATAACTCACGTTATTGACGTGGATGCTCTAACATTCTATTTAAAAAGGTTTAGCTAAAATGTGTTGTTTGAGATAAAAGGTTTATGCAGCATGTGGAACGTTACTGGACCGGATCTGTCTTTTTGAAAATCCATTGTTTTGCACTTTTGTTAAAAGTTAGAATTGTTCAAATATATTAAATTAAAACAGATCTATAAGATTCTTTTGTAAACTTATTTAAGGGAAAAGATTGCACAAAAGGAACATCAAAAGAAGTGGAATACTTAATGATGTAGAGAAAATATCTTTAGACAAAGATAGAGAGGGGATATTGTTATTTACTTGTACATATTTGTAATTGTTAAAGAAACCATTTAATAAAAATAATTATAATATGTAATATTGTATTTCTAAGATTGAAGATGCACAACGGTTTTTATTATTACGACATACGCGGTTGAAGGATTTGCTAGTATATCACAAACAACTTTGTTCAAAATAACAAATAGCTAATGCTCAATTGGCTAGAGCGCGAATTGTAAAATTTTCACGTCGCTTGACGGAAGCCTACTTACACGAGACAAGTGAAGAATCAAATGCATTGTGGTTTCAGATAAGAAGATTAAAAAAGAAATGTAAAAAAACATTAGTTACATAAAGGTTAAATTCAATAAGTTTACAAAAACGAAATTTGCCAAAGTTGTCAAATGGAAAATGACTTGTAACAAAAAAAGCAAATATGACAGGCATATACATGCTACAAAAGGATGTTGCGATGAAATAGAGATTTGTTAAAGCAAAGGAAATAACGTGAAAAATACATATACTACCTCATGATGTACCCTCCGATTAGCTCGAAGGACACCCCTTCGAGTGTAATCAGCAACCTACATAATCGAAGGCTCTGGCTAGCCTCCTTAAACTTTCTTTGGCGTAAAACTAATCATCAATGATCTAGTTACCAAGTGAGAATTCGCCAATCGAAGAATTAAGCCCTTCGGGGTATCTCTCGATAAGTTTTATGGACGGAACAATGCCAAGTCCAATATTGGGGAGACCAAGTCTTACCCACGTCGCCTCTTCCTCTTTAGCACCCCCGCTAAACCCGGAGGAGTGGGGCACTAACCCCTAGCGGTTACCACAAATCATGGGACGCCCCCATGATCTCCATCAAACGTGTGACCACTCTCCAGGACCGTTTTCTTCACCTATAAATAGTCCTGGACGATGACAAATCTGTTATGCAATCTATCTCACCTTACTTTATTACGCATATACTTAAACTCTCATACCAATCACTCATTCACACGCCGGAGGTGGTTCGCAGGGTCCAACCCCTGCGCAATCACTTAGCGTAGTGTTTTAGTATTTCTTATTTCAGGTTATATCCAAGCTTGGCGCAATCACAACACCCCTCATTTTCTTTTGATCACCATCGAAGGCCTGGTAGTGCAAAATATTGTACAATCAGTGGCGCCATCCGTGGGACCCGCTACAATTAGTCTCGTTATTTCCAAGCAAAATAACCAAGTCAAATACACTCGCTATTATTCCGGCATGAATTCAGAACGAGAAGTTACACCCCCACCGGGTTTCTCGTCCTTAACCCCTTTACCCGTAACAGACGCCAACAACCTGCCGCCAATCACGGTCTCCACCTTTACTACACGATCTCATCCTGAAATAACGCCCAATCACCACGCATCCACTTCGGCCAACCCAGAACTCATCATTAGCCCCGCCTTTGTTGACGCTAATTATGAAGAGTTAGAGTCCTGCTAAGGGTTCGAAGGAGACAAATCAGAAATACGGAGATGCGTAGGGAGTTAGAACATTCCAGCGATGAGTATGATGAGGAGATCGAAATGGAACCGAGACCTTCAATCCATAGGGCTCACCACCCTATCCTCCGCATTGGGTCACCTGCAAGTAGAAGGGTTGAAGGAAGAAGCGTAGGCTTCGAAGGAGTTCCCGAGAGAACACCCACGAGGAGGGAAGGAACTGTCGCCGAAGGCTCTAACGGGAGGAGTCGACAGAGGGGGAACACGGAAGTAAACCTACCCCCATTATTAGCAGCTCACTTAGGAAGGACCGAAGGAGGAATCCCTCTACAGCCCTCCCACGCGTCTGGTGTGGAGGGTAACCTAGGCCCAGTCAACACAGGAGGGAGTCTTCCCCCCATTGGCCTGCATCCTCAATTCCCGGTCCAGAGCTACCCTCTGATTTTTTATCCCCAAATCAATGGCCAACCTGGCAATCTGTAACACCCCCTAATTTGAAATGCGGCAGCGGAATAGAAATTAGGGTGTTACGGTGAGGATCGAAGTCATAATGATAGAAAACGGCTCGAAAGAGTCGTTTTAAAACATAATTTCATTTATAAAAATTTGAAATACAATAGGTCCTTATCAGAGTATTATAAAAGCTTGATGTTTTGAATTAAATCAAACATCATTTATTTTACATCATTATTGAAATAAAGAAAACATATTTTGAAGATTTTTGCCGTCCTTTCCGTGCTTGCTTCCCCTGCTAAATACCTGAGATACATGCTTAAAAGTCAACAAAAATGTTGAGTGAAATCATAGAGTTTGAATTTAATAATCATTTTGATACACAAGTAAGATTGTATTAGAAAATACAATCAGTTTGAAAAACATTGATATTGCAGTTCATATATTGCTCTAAGTCTCATGACACGCAAACGTTAACAAATACCGTAAACGGCGGGTGTTTATCAAATCAATGATAAATTTACCCTCGTGTAATAGGTGATTTTCCAGTTCCTATTTTTACTCAAATATAATTATCACGTCTAATACGACTAACCACATGCATAATGGCATTCCGTCAAGTATTAATGGGACAGGCTGTCAAACCTTAAATAGATCTATTCATTATATTCGCGTTCACCGCAGTGATTAATGACTCATGAATAAGGGTCTTTTGGCAATAGCTAACTTAGGCATATATCAGTCAGGAAAGCATACAGAAAAATACTTGCGATCTATTTGTAACATGTATCCCCCTCACGGAGTTTTGAAAATAAGTAAATGTGAGGCTATGACTCACCTTGATTGATACTGAAAACGAAGAAAATAAAGTCGGACGAATTTATGAAAACGGCTTCGAAACACAACCTGATAAATAAATTTATCTAAGAACTTGACCAAAAACTATTCGGTAATTATGAAGAAAATAACGAATATTAGATATTCGTTATGACGAATAAGTGATGTGCAGTGAAAATCTTGTGATATGCATGACATAACAAAATATGATTTATAAATTATCCATCGAAGTTTTACCTTTTAAATCGTAAGTAAATATTAACTTTTTAAATATCGTTATATATATTATTAACGTTACATTAAATAATATATATATATAAATAACAATAAAGTTTAAACTTAATGTGAAATAAATTGACGAAAGTAGAAAATAAATAAGAATGATAAATAAGTTACGTTTAGTCTTTGTCTCCTTTTCCAATTTTATCATTTTTACACTAACGATACTTGCGTTACACCGTTAGTCCTTTTTATATATTTTTCAACTATAGTCCTCTACTTTGTCGAATAATCAATACTAACCTTACAATATTAATTTTTATCACATTTTACCCTTATATTTCTGTATTTACAGGTTTAGTCCTTTATTTTCAATATTTACACATTTAGTCCTTCTAGGTGTCGTCGCGTTACATTTTTAGTCCAATTTTGCAAAAATGATTATGAAACTTTTCTAAAAATTTCCGAAGCTTATTTATTAAGTAACAAGCTTATTTTAACTGATTAATTATTTAAAAGCTTATTTTTTTAGCTTATGGGCCTGGAACGATTCAAACTAAGGCCCGTTAAGATTTTTGGAGGCGAGGGCATGGAAAAAGTTTTGGGCTTGGCTTTGGGTCATTTTTATGATTCTAAAAACATTTCTTATAGGCCCAGTGGGCTTACGGATTTTAATTTCTTAATGGGCTTTAGTTAAGCCCAGTCGACAAAATAAGAATTTTTATATGAACTTTTAGTTTGAAAATTCGGTTTGAGTCAATTCAAAATGGTTCGATTGTGTTGTCAAGACGTGATTATTTTTACAAGTTGTTTATATGAAAATGTTAGTTTTCTAGGTGGTCTATGACGTCGTGAAATAATATAGTACTATCGTTAAATGAAATTTTAAGTTATACACGTGTTTTGTGACATGTTTGGACCGGTATATATATTTTGAAAACTTGCAAATTTTACTAAGTGTTTTTCATAAATTTCATTCGATGGATGCTATTTGAAATGAATGCATGAAATGATCATAATGTTAAAACTAAAGTGAATTGTGCGTGCTACGTGATTTCTAGGCCTTCCAAGATAGAGGCAAATCACGGTTCGTGTACTAAGATTAAATATATACGTGAAATAAACGTGCAAAGTATATACGTGCGAAACAAAATACACAAAGTGCATGACTAAGTAATAACGTGTGAAATGGATTAGAAACGAGTGTAGGAAACTTACAAACACCTTAGAGGTGATCAAGAGTCGAGATAGGTAGAAAAGAACACAAGAAAATCACGTCAAAGCTATATAACCCAAACGTTATATATATTATTTCAACCCGATTTTCTTTCTTTGCTTCCAATACAATACCACACGACTTGTAAGTCTTTGAGAATGGTTCGAAGGTCAAATTATTGCAGTGAAAGAGTGAGAGAATGAATAAGAGTAAGATGCATGCAAGTACGTATATATATTACTAATATATATAACGTTAGTAAGAAAATTTCAATGTAAACTCTTCGTATTATTTGCAATGTCAGTACTAGCTCTTAGATGAACATATTATAATGGTTTAGGGAGTGTTGTGAGAGCACAAAATGAGGAGAGTGTTGGGGTGATTCATGCTCATGTCGACCATATATCTTTACTTGTATACGATTCACAAAATCGTACACAACTTGTTTATACATAATCATCTTTAACATTTGAGCTTAGAATCATCTTAGGAATAATATTAGGAACGATTAGAAACAAACGAGATTCAAAACGGTTAAGTTTTGAATATATTACAAATCGATTTGGGTTTGCAAGGGTCGAATACTTTGCCTCTTAAAAACGTATCAAAACTCAACGTATAGACGTGAGAATTGACACACTAATAGTTGGCTAGTAGGTTAATGAGATGATAAAATAAAATACATGGGTCGTGTAGAAGATTTAAAAATAAACGATGTGTTTTGGAGGGTTTTTGAACTTGGTCGAACGTATGAAAATAACTAAATTGGAATTGGGCTTTGGTTTCGTGGGCTTAGGAATAGTGGACTAGGCGTGGGCCGAAGGTAATTATGGGTCCGTTTGATTAATTAGGATAATTAAGGATTTTTAATTATATTTACTAAATATAATTAGTATTAGGATTTAGATTTAGGATTAAATGAAAAGTTTAAGTTTCGTGTAACGTGTCGAGGATTAATTCCGTCATTTCGTGAATTATATTATTTTGTGAAAATCGTCAAAATAATATAATAAGAAAAATTTCAAATTTTTTCGAGAAAATGGGAATTAGAAATTGTGGAATTTGTTAGACTCCATGGATCGTTTGAGCACTAGGGATATCAATAACAATGACAATAATCATGCACAGCGGAATAAGTAAACATTCATTATTATTGAAACAAGGTTTCTTCGTCATCATCTCTACCAACTAATACAAACCCTAAGCGTCCATTGTAGGAACTTGACGCATAGACACACACACACCTTTACTTAGACGTCTACATCTTTTTCTCTGTGCACACTTAAAAACCTATTCCCTGTATTCTGTTTATATAACACAGAATTAGGGTTACAAAATACTACAAAGGACTATAATGTAAAAACTTCTTTGTAAAGCAAATCCTTTGTGTTTCTTCTTTTGTCTCCATAAGTCCCTCACCTTTCAATGTTTTGTCTTATCAACTCAAATATAATTCCCAACAATCTTCCCCTAGTTGATATGACAAAACCAAGTAAGCACGAACTTCCCTTGAAGTTAATATGTATGAAAGATAAACGAACTTCCCCTTAAACCATGCATATCATCAAGGATCTTCAAGTTGCAGCTTCATTATAAATAGTCTTCCCCTTTTTGTCATCATCAAATAGGGGACAAATGTAAGCAACCTTGATCTTCACAACCACGAATCAATATTACACATCCAATCCATCTTTCCAATGTTTCAAAGTCGCCCACCATTAAGTTTTCCGCATCTAGAGATGTACTTGAAACAGTAGAAATCAAAACTAGCAGTAGTAATAATAACTAGCAGTAGTAAAAACCTTCACCTCAATGTAGCAAATAAATGGTTAAATATTTAAACACTTAAGCTTCCCCTGAAACCTATATGTTAACCATTTGTTGAATGTAGGCTCCATGTAATGATTACTAATGAAGAAAACTAAATATAACCAACTTGATGCTGAAGTAGAACTACCCAAACTTGTGCCCTATATCTTGTACTAAAATTGACTTCGAACGTATACTTAACGTATAGGGAGATCGCAATCTCTTGACAATAAACACTGAGCACAATAACGTAACTCCTTCAAGTGTTTGTCAATTCGTAGTCTCCTGAACGAACGAACAAGTTATCTCAAAAGTGTAACACCCACCTTGAGATATGATAAGAACACTCATCCAAGAAACTCCACTTCACTTCAAATAGGTGATAAAAACCTTTCTTCGTAACCAATTAGAACAAATAAAAACGAGCCTTTAAACTTTTAAGAACCAAAACTAAATCAAAAATCTTTCTTGTGTGTGTGTCTTCCCCTTGTGTGTGTGTCGGAACCAACTTGTTCCAAGTCTAATAAATACTTCCCCTCACTTTGTGTAACACATGCTCCTTAAGAAATATGAACAGCAGCGGAAACAATTAAGGCAGCAGTGGAAACAAAATACACTAGCAGGGGTAACGTGAAGTGAGCAGTGGAAATATTTTAACTGGCAGTAGAATGACGTATAGCAGCAGAATAAAAATCAATTCGATGACCAAAGCATAGCAGCACTTTAACTTGCAATATCCCTATCTCTCCACGTGAAGGTCCAATCAGATAATAGAAATCAATAAGTACGAGAACCTTTGCTTTGCTCTACTGACCTATGAATCAACTATTAATAAAGATATTTATTCACGACAAACTTTTGACCAATTCTGCTCCATTTGATCGAATATAGAATAAGCACCATAGTTCTGACCAATAAATACTCACCGACCCAGGATCCACAATCAATAATTGTTGTAGTCTAAAGGCCAGTGAATACACTCTTCATTAATAAACCGATTGACCAAGTATAAGCAAAAATCCATATGACTGTTCCACCGACCCACTATGAGACTTTGACCAATAAAATTAGTATGTTGGGTTTTGACCAAGTAACACTGCTGCTAAGTAACTCTGCTGCTGAGTAATACTGCTGCTACAATGAAACTGCTGCTAGTGTTAATGACTCTGCTGCTGAAGACAATCTGCTGCTTGGTGAAACTACTGCTGAAGAGATTAACATTGTATACGATAGGATAATTATGGAATAGATTTTTTGTATAGTTTATCTATTTAGATTATTCTTATCTTGTAGAGAAAGGTATTGTAAACCTAGTAGGACTCCTTGGCCTATAAAAGGAGGATCCTAGGGTTAGTTTATGTACGTATTATTATTCACTTCAAGGTTGTAAAACCCTAGCATTATTGAGTGCTCGTATTAATAAATATTGAAGTGTTGAAAGAGAATTCTTAATCTTCTTAAGTTAAGCTTTTATATTCCGCATTTAAGCTTAAGTATTTGTTTAAGTTAACTTCTATATAAGATCGTATTAGCTCAACTGGGATCAACAAGTGGTATCAGAGCTTGTGATCTAGAAGTTATAATCAAGAAGATTTTGTTTCTTTAAAGTTTGCTGTTCCAAATCGTTTGCATAAGATGGGTGATGAAACTCATATGGTGACTGCTTCAAGGGTTCCCATGCTCAATCCTTCTGAGTATGAGCTATGGAAGAGGAGGATCAGACAATACATTCGCATGATCGACTTCAACATGTGGAATGTGATTGTTAATGGTGATTCTGAACCAGAGAAGAGTGCTGATGGTAAGGAGATACCAATCAAGTCTGCTGAAGCTAATGCAACTAGGAAGCTGGAAATCAAGGCTCATAGTATTCTCTTAATGGGAATACCTAATGAATTTCAAATGGACTTTGATGATTGTGAAACAGGAAAAGCATTAATGGATGCAGTAGAATTCAGGTTTGGAGGGAATGATGCTACTAAGAAGTCCAGAAAGAATATGTTGAAGCATCAGTTTGAAAACTTTACTTCTGAACCTGGAGAAAAGATAATTGGCACATACAACAGGCTAAATCAATTAGTTAGTCATCTAAAGCTTGTTGGTTATGTTGTTCCACAGGAAGATGTAAATCTCAAGTTCCTAAGAAGTCTTGCACCTGAATGGAGTATGCATACAGTGGTGTGGAGGAATAAGCCTGACTTTGAAACAATGAAGTTGGAGAGCCTCTACAACAATTTAAGGGTGTATGAATCTGAATTGGCTACTTCTTCTACTTCATCTTCTAGTACACAAAATCTTGCTTTTGTTTCTTCAAAATCCAAAGAGACACAAGATACTCACTCTACTGCTTATGGAGTATCTACTGCTGATGGATCTGGATCTGCTGCTAGCTCAAATGACAAGGTTTCTACCAGTGATGTTGCTTTATGTGCATTCTTGGCTGAGCTTACTACAACCATAAGATCACATGTCATAAATCAAGATTTGGATCATATTGATCCAGATGATCTTGAAGAAATTGATCTCAAATGGCAAATGGCAATGTTGACTTTAAGAGCAAGAAAGTTCTGGAAAAAGACTGGAAGAGAAGTCAAATACAAGGCTAAGGAGAGTCCAGGGTTTGACAAGTCTAAGATTGAATGCTACAATTGCAACAGGAAGGGACACTTTGCTAGAGAGTGTAGATCTCCAAAGAAGAATGCTGAAGTTCCAAAGAAGACTGAAGAATCAAAGTCTGCAATGGTAGCTTGTGATGGGCTGGGAGAATATGACTGGAGTGATATGGCTGAAGAAGAACCAAATTTCTCTTTGGTTGCTGCTGTTCAACCCAAAGTGCATAACTTTGCACTTATGGCATATGGTTCATCATCAGGCTCTGACTCTGAGGTATCTAATGATTCTGAATCATCTGGATGTTCTTTTAAATCTTGTTCTGACACTATAGAAGTTCTTAAGGCTAGGAATGAGAGTTTAAATAGAGAAGTTGAACACCTAAAACTTGATAACTTAGGTTATAAAGTAGGTATTCAAAATGTTGAGAGAAGGTTAGAATATCTCAAAGAGTGTGAAAAGGAATATGTAGAACAACTTAATCTCAGAGATATAGAAATTTTTAAGAAAAATAGTGAAGTAGAAGTTCTTAAAAATAAGTTAGAAGAAGCTGAAAAAGAAAAAGAAGCTGCTCTTGCTGAAAAAGAAAAACATGTAGTGAGAGTACAAAAACAACAATTTGCTTCTGATATGGTTAATAAGTCAATAGAGAGCACCTTGATGAGAAAAGGCAGTGGAATAAGATATAATGAAGTGGCTCCTCCAGCCAAAAGTGCTTATGCTCCACCAGGCAAAGAGCTATCCTTCATTAGTGAGCTAGAAATTGGAAAACCTGTAGGTGAATGTAGTACAAGTAAAATTGAAACACCTAAGGTTGAGGATAGAAAATTTCCTGAAGCTCCAATTATTGAGGAATGGTATAGTGATAGTGATAGTGAAGAGGAACAGGTTAAACCAAAACAAAGTTTTAAAAAGGAAGAAATTCCTACTCAGGTTAAGCCTAAGGTGGAACAGGTAAAGTTTGTTAAACCTGTGTTAGGAAATAACTTTTCTAGAAAACTGGTAGAGTACAATGAGATACCTAGAGAACAGATGGAAAGGTTCAATAATAAGCCTAGGGGTAACCAAAGAAACTTTAATAACCTAGTTTCAAAAAGATTAGGTGATCAGTTTCAATTACAAAAGAAGGCTTGTTATAAGTGTGGTAGCTTTGACCACTTGATTGTTAGATGTTCTGAACACCAAAAGCCTGTTTGGAATCAATACACTAGGGTGAATCACAAATATGTAACTAAACAAACTCACCCACATCCTAATAGAAACATGGTTCCAAGAGCTGTTTTGTTGAGATCTGGTGCTACTAGATCTATTTATGCTGCTAAATCAAATGGTGTTTTCAAATCAACAACTAGTTCTTCAAATGGCTCTACTGCTAGTAAGCACTCTGCTGCTAGAATGCATTCTACTGCTAGTAAGCAATCTGCTGCTAGTTTAAAACTTTCTACTTCTGAGCCAAAACATCTTCCAAATACAGTTGTTGGTAATCACTATTATGCTGTTAAGGCCTCAGCTTGCTGGACTTGGAAACCAAAAACAAATGTTTCAAACTCTGTTTCCAAGAATAGTAGTGCATCAAGTGATTTGAAGAAATTTGATTATACTGATGCACAGGGCAGATCCAAGTCAGTAATGGCTTGGGTCATCAAGAGAAACTGATTTCTTTATTTTTCATGTGCAGGTCAATCTACTGGATGAGCTTAAGGATATGGTTATTGTTGACAGTGGATGCTCTGGACACATGACTGGGGATGAATCTCAACTTGAAGATCTTGAGGTTTTTGATGGTGGTTATGTAGCTTTTGGGAATGATCCAAAAGGTGGAAAAATTGTTGGTATTGGAACTCTAAGGACTGGTAATTTGGACTTTGAGAGGGTGTTTCTTGTGAAAGGACTTAAGTTTAACCTTTTTAGTGTCTCACAAATGTGTGACAAAAAGAATTTTGTTCTTTTTACAAACACTGAGTGTATGATTCTTTCTCCTGATTTTCAATTACCAGATGACAAATCTGTGTTACTGAAGGTCCCTAGAAAGGAAAATATATACAGTGACCATATTAAGAATATTATTCCTAAGAGGGCTTTGACTTGTCTAATTGCAAAGGCCACTATTGATGAGTCCAAATTATGGCATAGAAGACTGGGACATCTGAACTACAAATTGACCTTCATAGTTGGTTTTCATATGTTCTCAATTGAAGTTATCACAAACCCTTACACCTAATCATTCCAATAATCACAAATCCCCAAATTCACTAAACCTAATTCATGGAGCTACAACGTACCTGGGTTGAGCAACACAACAGTGTGGTCGTTTTGAATGAAGAGTTAGTTCCTGAAGGTTTCACAGACATGGTAAAGTTTTTGAATGCTACTTCTCTTAGGTATGCACTCACTGTGAACCCTACTATATATGCTTCCTACATCAAACAGTTTTGGTTTACTGCCAAAATCAAAACTATGAATGGGGAAAAACATGTCAGTGCTTTTGTTGATGGGCAAAAGGTTCGTGTGACTGAATCATCAATAAGGGAATTTCTTCTCTTAGATGATGAGACAGAGACCACTTGCCTTGCCAATGATGCTATTTTTGCTGGTTTAAAAGAATTGGGATATGAGGGGAAACATACAAATTTAAAATTTCAAAAAGCTCTCCTCTGTCCTCAATACAAGTTTTTGATACATTTATTCCTTCATTGTTTGAGTCCTAAAACATCTGGGTGGCATGAGTTCAGTACTACCATTGCTTCTGCAATGATATGTCTGTGCAAAGGTCAACCATTTAATTTTTCAAAAATGATATTGGCTGGGTTGTTTAAAGGTGTTGAAGATGGTTCTTATTTGCTATATCCAAGATTTCTTCAAATCTTTATTGAAAAACAAATTTCCAAAACAAGAACCCATGTTTCTGAATATGATGCTCCAAAATTGGCTTCAAGGACTTTTACCTTTTTGAATAAACATGGCAAAGGTTTTTCTGGTGTACATACAAATCTTACTTCTTTTATGGAACAAATTGTGCACACCAACCAGGGTGAAGGATCAGGAAATCCCACTGATTCCCATCACACACCCAATGTTACTACATCTGTTACACAACCTACAAAACAATATACACGTAGGAAAACCAAAAAGGACACTAATCTACCTCAGGATAGTGTTAGTATGGCTGTACCAGATGAGGCTGTCCTAGGTGATGGAGAGGACATGTTGGCAAGGGTTGTCACTACTGCTTCTAGCTTAGCAGCAGAGCAGGACAGTGATAACATCATTAAGACCCAAACCAAGGCAACATCTAGAGAAAAAGATTCTTATGAGTCTGATTTTCAGGATGGTAACCCTAGCCAAATGGAAAACATAGGGGGCTCAGATGATCAAACTAGGTTTGATACTGAGTTTTTGTCCCAAGATTCACCTCTCGGACTAGGTCACACAGGTCGAAGTGATGAGGACAGGCCAGTGACTCATGAATTGACGGATCCACTTGTACATGATGACAATGTCAGTGATTCACCTCTCGGACCAGGTAATACAGGTCGAAGTGATGAGACTACAATGGAACTTATAAAAGAATTGACGGCTACTTGTACAGCTTTGGGGTTGAAATGTGAGTCTTTGGAAGATAAGGTTCTTAATCTATCTGATGTTGTTGCTGGTCAAGCCAAGGTCATCATCAAAATGCGAAAACAGATTAAGAGCTTCAAGAAATCAAAATCTTCAACCTCATTGCACAGATTGAAGAAAGTGGGGACTACTCAGGTTGTAAGTTCTTCTGAACCATCTACTCATTTGGAAGAGGATGCTTCCAAACAGGGGAGGAAAGAGATTGTCATGGATTCAGGGGAGGTAAGTCTTGAAAAAGTTGATAAAGTTCAAGATATGGATGCTGGAATAGTTTCAGGGGAGGTTCCAGTGATGGAAGATATGGATGTGGATAGTCCTCAGAATGATGAAGATTTTGTGGTTGCTGATAAGTCTGGGAATGAAGTTGTTATGGAAAAAGTGGCTGCTGCACAAGAAAAGGTGGTAGATACTCTTAAAACTTTGGAGTCTGAGCAACTTGTGAAGGCAACAGGATTGATGGGTAATGTGTTAAAGACTTTGGAAGATTCAGTGGAAAATGCTGCTATTGCTGATTCTACTGCTGTTCATGTTTCTGCTGCTAAGAATGTTGATGGTTCTGCTGCTAGTGGAATAGTGAATACTGCTGAAGTACAAGACTCTGCTGCTGGATCTATGGACAATGCTGCTGCAGAGGCAATGGTCTTGCTAAGTAAGAAGACTACTGCTGAGGCTCATACACCACAATTACCAACTCCATCATTATCACAACCTATCACAACAACAAACATAACATCAACAACAAGAAAACCTCAAAAAGGAATAACAATTAGAGAACCTGCTACTACTCAAAAGAAGACAATCACATCATCTTCTACTGATAAGGGTAAAGGCAAGCAAGTTGATGTTCAGAGGTGGATATATAAAGGGGTTGATTTTACTGATGTGCCTTTTGATTCTTAGCCTAAGCCATTGCAAGTTGAACATGATGAAGCTGCTGCTATTAAAACACAAGAGTTGTTTAATTTGGAAGATCAGCAGCTGGCTGAGAAAGAGGCTGAAGGTTTAAGAATGTATGATGAATGGGATGATGAAAAGATCAGAATTGCTGCTGATATTGAATTAAACAAGCTGATCAAGATTGAAGAAAATGAAGTTCCAAATTTTAATGTGCAATCTTGGTATAGTAACTTTGCTTCTAATAAGAGAAAAGAGAATGCTGCTGCTAGAAGAAAGGTTAAAGTATTCAAAGGTCCAACAGTTAAACAGCAAAGGAAAGAGTATGAAAGATATCTAAAGAATATGGGTGGATGGACATTGGTGCAATTGAAAGCTTACTCTGACAAAGAAGTTTTTGATTTGTATCAACAAACAAAGAAGAGAACAGATACTTTTTATGCTATGGGATGTGCTGAGGACTTGGAACAAATTGCTAAGATGAATAAGAAGTTGGTGCCTGAAAAGGTAGCTGAAGCAGAGTATGTTCAAGAAGTTAATGTTGAAAAGCTTGAAAGTGATGCAGCAAAGACTACTTCTTCTGTGCAGGGTGATAAAAGAAAAGGTGTTATTCATAAGTCAGTTGCAAAGAAGAAGAGAAAGATTGGAGAAGGTAGTAGTTCTATGCCTGAAGGAGATGAGTTTAAACATGGTCTTGATCATATTCCTTCTGAGCATCAAAAAGAACAATTGAAGGGTTACACTGTGGTTGGCAAGATGGAAGATCCTGAAGTGGTTGATGCCAAACCATTAGGAGTTAAATATCCTATCATCAAAGTAACTACAGGTTATGATGCTAACATTGGAGTATTTCATGATGTTCAGAGATCTGATGGTAAGTCTCACAGATTTCTTAGATTTCAACAGATGTTACATTACTTTGATAGAGAGGATGTTGAAGACTTGTGGAAGTTATACAAGGCAAAGTTTGGAGCTAAGAAATTTGATGGTAAAAAGTATGAGGTAGATCAAATTGATCATATCTTAACTGCTTCTGATAATGTTATGTGGAGAGCTCTTAAACTTATGTTTGATCCTTCAATGGATGATTCTGAATGGACAGAGATAGTAGAATACAAAGTAAGAAAATGGAGACTCTTTCAAGATTCTGGAGTTCATGTACTAGAACTTGGACCAACTACTTTGTATATGCTAGCTGAAGTAGATTATCCAGTGGTAAGATATTGGAATATTGTTAATCAGATGGTTAATGGTGATAAAACACTTAAGCTGCAGAAATATTATGATTCTGATGATCAAGCATTCAATTTGCTGTCAAAGTATAAGAAGATATTTGATCAACTGAATTCAAAAGAGTTGAAGTGTTTGGAAGCATCCTCCAAGTGATGAATTGAGCTTTGAAGAAACTTAAATATTTAGAAATAAATATTAAGTTTAGGGGAGGATTGTTGGGTTTTGACCAAGTAACACTGCTGCTAAGTAACTCTGCTGCTGAGTAATACTGCTGCTACAATGAAACTGCTGCTAGTGTTAATGACTCTGCTGCTGAAGACAATCTGCTGCTTGGTGAAACTACTGCTGAAGAGATTAACATTGTATACGATAGGATAATTATGGAATAGATTTTTTGTATAGTTTATCTATTTAGATTATTCTTATCTTGTAGAGAAAGGTATTGTAAACCTAGTAGGACTCCTTGGCCTATAAAAGGAGGATCCTAGGGTTAGTTTATGTACGTATTATTATTCACTTCAAGGTTGTAAAACCCTAGCATTATTGAGTGCTCGTATTAATAAATATTGAAGTGTTGAAAGAGAATTCTTAATCTTCTTAAGTTAAGCTTTTATATTCCGCATTTAAGCTTAAGTATTTGTTTAAGTTAACTTCTATATAAGATCGTATTAGCTCAACTGGGATCAACAGAAATGATAACGAAGGATTATTTATTTATTAACGATTTAATTACAAGAAATTTTTACAGGGTTCTACAGTACCCACTTGTCATTCTGAATTTCGTCCCGAAATTCGATTTTTAAGAATCTAACAAGTGCGTTCTATGAAAATAAGTGTGGATATTTCTCACGGAATCTATCTTCTCTTTCCCATGTGTAAGTCGGTCCTCGCTTAGAGTCCCATCTTACTTTCACAATGGGAATACGATTCTGTTTGAGTTGTTTTATCTCTATATCCATTATTTCCACAGGCTCTTCTGTGAACACTAGTTTGTCGTCCAATCTAATCTCTTTTAGTGGAATGACGAGAGTTTCGTCTGACAAACATTTCTTGAGTTGGGATACGTGAAACGTAGGATGTACCCTACTGAGTTCATCCGGAAGTTCTAACTTATAAGCAACTGAACCAATTCTCTCCAGAATTTTGAAAGGTCCAATATACCTCGGATTTAACTTTCCACGTCTTCCAAAGCGAATCATTCCTTTCCATGGCGAAACCTTCAACATGACTTTGTCTCCTACTTGAAATTCCATAGGCTTTCTCCTGACATCAGCATAACTTTTCTGTCTATCATGAGCAGCTTGCAAGCGTTGCTTGATTTGGAATATCTTCTCTGTAGTATCATGTATTAGCTCTGGTCCGGTGAGTTGCATACCACCAACTTCTGTCCAACAGATTGGTGATCTGCACTTCCTTCCGTACAGTGCCTCAAAAGGTGCAGCCATTATGCTGGCATGGTAGCTGTTATTGTACGAGAATTCAACAAATGGCAAGTGTCTATCCCAACCTTTTTCGAAATCAATAACACATGCTCGGAGCATGTCTTTCAAGGTTTGGATTGTTCTCTCACTTTGTCCATCGGTTTGCGGATGATAAGCAGTGCTCATATCCAACCTAGTACCAAAAGATTTCTGTAGCGATTCCCAAAATCTTGAGGTGAATCGGCTATCTCTATCAGAAATAATAGATATTGGTACCCCATGTCTAATCACAATTTCCTTAAAGTACAGCTGAGCGAGTGTTTCCATCTCGTCAGTTTCCTTGATTGGTAGAAAGTGTGCAGACTTGGTTAATCGATCGATGATAACCCAGATTGTGTCTAATCCGGTCGAAGTCTTTGGTAATTTGGTAATAAAATCCATTGTGATTCGTTCCCATTTCCAGACCGGAATTTCTGGTTGCACGAGTAATCCTGATGGTTTCTGAGTCTCTGCTTTTACTCTAGAGCAGGTTAAACATTTACCAACGTACTCGGCGATATCAGCTTTCCTATTTGGCCACCAATAATTCTTCTTAATATCTTGGTACATCTTATTGGAACCGGGATGAATAGAATATTTGGATTTATGAGATTCATGCATGATAAGGTCTCGAATACCTCCAAAGAGAGGAATCCAATATCTTTCCTTAAAACATAGCATTCCATCATTTCTTCTCACAAATTCTTTTTCATTATTTGGCATTCTGTCAACCTGATCTTCCAGGTTTGACCTTCTGTCAATTTTCTCATATTGCCGGTTTTCTTCTTGTAGAGCTTCCGTTTAAGCTTTGATGATTTGAGCTGGAAGTGGCGAATGAATTGTCATTCCTAGAGATCGAACTCTAAGAGGTTTAATTCTATCTTTTCTACTCAATGCATCGGCTACTACATTCGCTTTACCGGGATGGTAACGAATCTCACAGTCGTAGTCATTGAGTAATTCTAACCATCTTCTTTGCCTCATGTTTAGCTCCTTCTGATCAAGTATATGTTGTAGACTCTTGTGATCGGTGAAAATCATACACTTTGTACCATATAGGTAATGTCTCCATATCTTAAGAGCAAAAACTACTGCTCCTAATTCTAGATCATGAGTGATGTAGTTTTCTTCATTCTTCTTCAGCTGTCGTGAAGCATAGGCTATAACTTTGTCTCTTTGCATTAGTACCGCACCTAAACCATGATGAGATGCGTCACAATACACTACAAAGTCCTCATTGCCTTCCGGTAATGCTAATATTGGTGCTTCACAAAGCTTCTGTTTCAGCAGTTGAAATGCTGACTCTTGCTTCTCTTCCCAGTTATACTTCTTGTTTTTCTGAGTTAGTTCCGTCAATGGTTTTGCAATCTTTGAAAAACCATCTATAAATCTCCGGTAATAACCAGCGAGACCTAAGAATTGACGAATCTCGGTTGGGGAGGTGGGTGACGTCCAACCTTTAACTGCTTCTATCTTCGCGGGATCTACATGGATACCTTTGTAGTTGATGATATGGCCTAAAAATTGAACGGTAGAAATCCAAAAATCACATTTGGAAAACTTGGCGTACAACTTTTCCTTCTTAAGTAACTCTAAAATAGTCCTTAAGTGTTCGGCATGCTCTTCTTTATTGCGCGAATAGATTAAAATATCATCAATGAACACAATAACGAATTTATCCAAGTATGGCTTGCATACTCGGTTCATTAAATCCATGAATACAGCTGGTGCATTGGTAAGACCAAATGGCATCACTTGAAATTCATAATGTCCGTATCGTGTTCGAAAAGCTGTCTTGGGAATGTCCTCTTCCCTAACTCTTAATTGATGATATCCTGATCTTAGATCGATTTTTGAGTAAACACTCGATCCTTGTAATTGGTCAAATAGATCGTCGATCCTTGGCAATGGATATCGATTCTTCACCGTGAGTTTGTTCAACTCTCTGTAATCAATACACATTCGGAACGTTCCATCTTTCTTTTTGACAAATAGGATTGGTGCTCCCCAAGGGGATGAACTTGGTTGAATGAAACCTTTATCTGATAGTTCTTTTAACTGTTCAGATAATTCTTTCATTTCGGAGGGTGCTAATCGATATGGTGCTTTTGCAACTGGTGCTGCTCCAGGCACTAAATCGATTCGGAATTCTACTTGACGAGTTGGTGGGATTCCAGGTAAGTCTTCGGGAAATACATCAGAAAATTCTCTTACAACTGGCACTTCATCAAGTTGTTTCTTCTTTTCTTTTGTTTCTTCTCCCGTTACTTGGATTTGAAATACATGGCATCCTTTGCTTATGTATTTCATCGTCTTGGCGTACGAAATAATATTGAAAGAAGTTTTAGGTTTATCACCTTGGATGATTAAGGTTTCACCGTCGAATGGAATTTGGATGATTTTCTCGTCACAAATTATTCTGGCACGGTGTTTAGATAACCAATCCATACCAATGATGACATCAAAACTTCCCAATTGGATGGGCATAAGATTGATAGGGAAAGATTTATTTAGAAGGATTAAGGTGCAGTTTTCGATTAGGGTATTGGTACTTAGAATATTTCCATCTGCTAATTCTATTTCATAGATAGTATCTAATTCTACAGGAGTAATATTTAGAATTGCGGCAAACGAAGTAGACACAAAACTTTTATCTGCTCCTGAATCAAATAATATCTTAGCATCTTGTTGGTTTAATAGGAACATACCAGTAACAACATCAGAATTCTGCGTTGTATTCCCATCACCAAGTACATACGCTCTTCCTCTGGCAACATTAATGGTTAGTTTCGGACATTGAGGTTTGTAATGTCCAACTTCTCCACAACCATGGCACTTTACTGCTATCGGTTGTGTGTTGGCTCCAGTCGCTCGACAGTCCCTTGTCATATGACCAATTCTTCTACAGTTGCCACAAGCAGCCTTACATGCTCCAGTATGATGCATGTTGCACTTGTTACATGGGGGTAGAGTTCCGGCATAACCTTTACTTTCTGCAGGCACTGCTGCATAAGCTCTGGTAGCTTCTTGCCTACGATTTTGTTGCTGATGATGATTACTACGGTTCTGCTATTGATCTCTGTTGCGGTTGCTGCTTTGATTGTTGTTGTTGTTGTAGCTCCGGTTACCACTGTAACTGTTGTTGTAGCTGCGATTGTTGCTATTGTTACTCCCATGGTTGTCAGCACTTCTCTTATGCTCATTGATCACGGAGGTAGAACCTCTTTTGATCACCCTGGTTAACAATCTCTGTGCAAGCTCCATAGCTTCTTCTACTGTCTTTGGATTCGATGAGGTAACATCTCCTTCAATGTATGGTGGCAGTCCCTCCACGTATTTCTCCAATGCTTGTTCAACATCGAGTACTATAGTTGGGCACAGCACCGACAACTCCAGAAACTTTCTGTCGTATGTCTTCAAATCATTGTACCTTACAACTAGCTGATGAAATTCATCCTCCAGTTTTCGAATCTCTGTCCTTGGACAATACTTCTTCAACATTTTATTTTTCAACTCATTCCACGAAAGTCTGAAAGCTTCATCTGGACCCATAGCATTCACAGTAGTGTTCCACCACGATAGTGCTTCTCCTTGAAGAGTTCCTGTAGCAAAGGTAACTTTGCTATTCTCAGGACAACCACTCCTCTTGAAGACTGTCTCAGTATGCTCAAACCAATGGGCCATTTTAGTCACTCCTTCAATTCCTTTGAAGTTTGTTGGCTTGCAAGTCATGAAATCCTTGTAAGTACAATTACGTGGAGTAATTGTATTAGCTTCACGATTTGCACCATTGGTATTATTCAAACGATCCGCTTCACGAGCTGCAGATATTCCCTCAGCAATCATTCTTTGAACCTCAGTGGGGGTCATGATCACTTCCGGGTTAGAGTTTTCGCTACTTGCATGCTCCATTTTTCTATTAATAATACAAAAATATAGCATTTAGGATTTTAAACAACCATTTGTTTAAAGGTTCTTGTGAAGTAGGGAAATAAATAATTATGAGTCTTAATAATAATTGGGCATCATATGTAGTTTTTATTTTGATACAACAGTCATAATCATTCCGATATGTTAGATGCAATTATAATACACATGGACAACCATAAGCATAAGTTAACATTTGTATATAGTAATATCAAAACCAACAACATAACATTAATAACTTAATCAGTTGAGTTGTTATAACAAAACGATACAAGCTTATTAAATGCCACATGCGGCAGGCTTGAATGCCTTATTACTAGTACAAATACTAACTGTCTCTAATGATTAGGTATGTCCACATGTCCTCCCATCTCTAAGATCTGAGTTCGGAGCTCTTGCATCTCGGTATGATGTTGCATCTGCATATCTCCTACAAGGTTTTCCAATGTATCTGCTCTTTGGTGTGCAAGCTGGGCTTCCCAAGTACGGTTCTATCCCTCTCTTCGCAATGATATCGCGAAAGAACGTGTCTCAGAGATATCCGAATGTATCTGAGCTAACCCTTGCTGCAACTCTATCCTATCGGCTATAAGGTTATGTAAGGTGTTGTGGGTAGTATCTGAATGATCGAAAGATGAATAATCAATCATCTGAAGAAGTGAGTCTATCTGATCTTCGTGATGCTCCAATCGCGTCACTACTACAGAAGATGAAAGGGTAGAGGGAATTTCCATCCTAGCACTCTCGCCAGTTTCATTGATATGAGCTGGGGGAGTAAAACCAGGCGGATAGGGTAATGATGGTGAAAGTGGAGGAATAGAATCAGAAATACGAAGGCGGCTGGATGTAGGTATATCTTCCTCAGGGATTTGTTCTCTTGGGTGAAAATTATACGGATAAGTTTGGCTAAAAAGGTTGAGTAGGTGATCGGGTGCATATGAATTGAAATCATGACATGGTAATGGTGTCGATAAAACAAAAGCATTGGGATTCTCAGGCGTTGTAGCAATTTCGTCTTGCTCGAAGGGTTCTGTTTCTTGAGAAACAGCGTCAGGTACAAAAGTAGAACGATAAACAGGCGAAGTAACGGACGCGACGGAAATATCAGAGTCGGAGTCGAACATACTCATATTGAAACAATACTGTAACAATTCATAAATAGCGCAGAATAAGAATTTATTATCATCAAAGAATACAAAATTTTAACATATCAAAATCAAAATATCATAGCTAAATGATTAACTTACGGAGTACGGTAGCAAGCAGGTACGGCGGGCAAAAATTTATATGATGTAAATTTAATTTATTTGAAAGTGTGGTTATAGTTCAATGTTTGAAAACATTTGGTTCTCTATAACTATGGCTCTGATACCAATCTGTAACACCCCCTAATTTGAAATGCGCCAGCGGAATAGAAATTAGGGTGTTACGGTGAGGATCGAAGTCATAATGATAGAAAACGGCTCGAAAGAGTCGTTTTAAAACATAATTTCATTTATAAAAATTTGAAATACAATAGGTCCTTATCAGAGTATTATAAAAGCTTGATGTTTTGAATTAAATCAAACATCATTTATTTTACATCATTATTGAAATAAAGAAAACATATTTTGAAGATTTTTGCCGTCCGTTCCATGCTTGCTTCCCCTGCTAAATACCTGATATACATGCTTAAAAGTCAACAAAAATGTTGAGTGAAATCATAGAGTTTGAATTTAATAATCATTTTGATACACAAGTAAGATTGTATTAGAAAATACAATCAGTTTGAAAAACATTGATATTGCAGTTCATATATTGCTCTAAGTCTCATGACACACAAACGTTAACAAATACCGTAAACGGCGGGTGTTTATCAAATCAATGATAAATTTGCCCTCGTGTAATAGGTGATTTGTCAGTTCCTATTTTTACTCAAATATAATTATCACGACTAATACGACTAACCACATGCATAATGGCATTCCGTCAAGTATTAATGGGACAGGCTGTCAAACCTTAAATAGATCTATTCATTATATTCGCGTTCACTACAGTGATTAATGGCTTATGAATAATGGTCTTTTGGCAATAGCTAACTTAGGCATATATCAGTCAGGAAAGCATACAGAAAAATACTTGCGGTCTATTTGTAACATGTATCCCCCTCACGGAGTTTTGAAAATAAGTAAATGTGAGGCTATGACTCACCTTGATTGATACTGAAAACGAAGAAAATAAAGTCAGACGAATTTATGAAAACGGCTTCGAAACACAACCTGATAAATAAATTTATCTAAGAACTTGACCAAAAACTATTCAGTAATTATGAAGAAAATAACGAATATTAGATATTCGTTATGACGAATAAGTGATGTGCAGTGAAAATCTTGTGATATGCATGACATAACAAAATATGATTTATAAATTATCCATCGAAGTTTTACCTTTTAAATCGTAAGTAAATATTAACTTTTTAAATATCGTTATATATATTATTAACGTTACGTTAAATAATATATATATAAATAACAATAAAGTTTAAACTTAATGTGAAATAAATTGACGAAAGTAGAAAATAAATAAGAATGATAAATAAGTTACGTTTAGTCTTTGTCTCTTTTTCCAATTTTATCATTTTTACACTAACGATACTTGCGTTACACCGTTAGTCCTTTTTATATATTTTTCAACTATAGTCCTCTACTTTGTCGAATAATCAATACTAACCTTACAATATTAATTTTTATCACATTTTACCCTTATATTTCTGTATTTACAGGTTTAGTCCTTTATTTTCAATATTTACACATTTAGTCCTTCTAGGTGTCGTCGCGTTACATTTTTAGTCCAATTTTGCAAAAATGATTATGAAACTTTTCTAAAAATTTCCGAAGCTTATTTATTAAGTAACAAGCTTATTTTAACTGATTAATTATTTAAAAGCTTATTTTTTTAGCTTATGGGCCTGGAACGATTCAAACTAAGGCCCATTAAGATTTTTGGAGGCGAGGGCATGGAAAAAGTTTTGGGCTTGGCTTTGGGTCATTTTTATGATTCTAAAAACATTTCTTATAGGCCCAGTGGGCTTACGGATTTTAATTTCTTAATGGGCTTTAGTTAAGCCCAGTCGACAAAATAAGAATTTTTATATGAACTTTTAGTTTGAAAATTCGGTTTGAGTCAATTCAAAATGGTTCGATTGTGTTGTCAAGACGTGATTATTTTTACAAGTTGTTTATATGAAAATGTTAGTTTTCTAGGTGGTCTATGACGTCGTGAAATAATATAGTACTATCGTTAAATGAAATTTTAAGTTATACACGTGTTTTGTGACATGTTTGGACCGGTATATATATTTTGAAAACTTGCAAATTTTACTAAGTGTTTTTCATAAATTTCATTCGATGGATGCTATTTGAAATGATCATAACGTTAAAACTAAAGTGAATTGTGTGTGCTACGTGATTCCTAGGCTTTCCAAGATAGAGGCAAATCACGGTTCGTGTACTAAGATTAAATATATACGTGAAATAAACGTGCAAAGTATATACGTGCGAAACAAAATACACAAAGTGCATGACTAAGTAATAACGTGTGAAATGGATTAGAAACGAGTGTAGGAAACTTACAAACACCTTAGAGGTGATCAAGAGTCGAGATAGGTAGAAAAGAACACAAGAAAATCACGTCAAAGCTATATAACCCAAACGTTATATATATTATTTCAACCCAATTTCCTTTCTTTGCTTCCAATACAATACCACACGATTTGTAAGTCTTTGAGAATGGTTCGAAGGTCAAATTATTGCAGTGAAAGAGTGAAAGAATGAATAAGAGTAAGATGCATGCAAGTACGTATATATATTACTAATATATATAACGTTAGTAAGAAAATTTCAATGTAAACTCTTCGTACTATTTGCAATGTCAGTACTAGCTCTTAGATGAACATATTATAATGGTTTAGGGAGTGTTGTGAGAGCACAAAATGAGGAGAGTGTTGGGGTGACTCATGCTCATGTCGACCATATATCTTTACTTGTATACGATTCACAAAATCGTACACAACTTGTTTATACATAATCATCTTTAACATTTGAGCTTAGAATCATCTTAGGAATAATATTAGGAACGATTAGAAACAAACGAGATTCAAAACGGTTAAGTTTTGAATATATTACAAATCGATTTGGGTTTGCAAGGGTCGAATACTTTGCCTCTTAAAAACATATCAAAATTCAACGTATGGACGTGAGAATTGACACACTAATAGTTGGCTAGTAGGTTAATGAGATGATAAAATAAAATACGTGGGTCGTGTAGAAGATTTAAAAATAAACGATGTGTTTTGGAGGGTGTTTGAACTTGGTCGAACGTATGAAAATAACTAAATTGGAATTGGGATTTGGTTTCGTAGGCTTAGGAATAGTGGACTAGGCGTGGGCCGAAGGTAATTAAGGGTCCGTTTGATTAATTAGGATAATTAAGGATTTTTAATTATATTTACTAAATATAATTAGTATTAGGATTTAGATTTAGGATTAAATGAAAAGTTTAAGTTTCGCGTAACGTGTCGAGGATTAATTCCGTCATTTCGTGAATTATATTATTTTGTGAAAATCGTCAAAATAATATAATAAGAAAAATTTCAAATTTTTCCGAGAAAATGGGAATTAGAAATGATAACGAAGGATTATTTATTTATTAACGATTTAATTACAAGAAATTTTTATAGGGTTCTACACAATGAGTATCCCTCACAAACTGCTGTGCCCTATAATCATTCCATGGTATACCCCCCGTACACCATGTATACTGGTTACACTCCTAACACGGGTACGCCTCATCTTTTCTTTGTTAGTCAGCCTTATTTGGGAGTACCCCCTCCTATTAATCCATACCATACTGTTCCGATGAACGTACCACCGTATGCCCATCCATATGCTGAGCCCGTAGGCCCCACTACACCCTTCGTGAGATGGATCGAAGATTATCCCTTGCCGGATGGTTTAAAGATGCCTTCACATATAGGCACTTACGATGGGAAGGGAGATCCAGATAATTTCCTACATTTATTTGAAGGAGCTATAAGAATGCAGAAATGGGCCATGCCTGTAGCCTGTCACATGTTCACATATACCCTCCGAGATTCAGCACGCATTTGGTGGAATGGGCAGAAGCTAGGAAGCATTATCAACCTTGACGATTTGAAGGCTAAGTTTCGATCTCACTTCAGCCAACAGAAGAAATTCACAAGAACGCACCTCACAGTGCTCAATATTAAGCAGAAGGAGAACGAAAGCACAAGGAATTTCGTTACTAGATACACTGACGAAACCCTACAAATTCTGGGCTTACACGAAGAGCAACGCATTTCTGGCTTCGTCCATGGTCTACGTAACCGGAACCTTCTGGAGTTTTTATCTACAGATCTGCCGGCAACATACAAAGGCCTTATGGAAAAAACATATACGTGGATAGAAGCCAAAGAAGTGTCCACCAATGGGGCTCCAATGGAGAGCAACAAGGAAACAAAGCCATCTTCATGGGAAGGACGGAAGAACAAGCACAAAAGCCATAATAGGTTTACTCCATACCACAAGAGTTCAAACTCTGGTTTATGGGAAAGCCTAACGAAATCCCCAAAGGAAATTTTGGCTACCGAGAAGGCAGCAAAGACTTTCGAACTCCCTCCTCGCCTAACAAGCAGTGGGAGGAACCGGGACACGACCAAGTACTGCCACTTCCACGAGGATGTTGGTCATGAGACGAACAACTGCAGAGAACTGAAGAAGCAAATAGAGGAAGCTGTCAAATTAGGACAGTTGACGCATCTAATAAAAGGCATAAGGAAGGGTAAAGAAAAGGTCACCGATGCTAAGAACTATACTCATGAGGTTCCAATCCTTATGGTTCGCAGGGAGGGCCCGAGCCAGAAAAGAAAGGAATTTGAGGAAGGAACACCCAAGGTGGGGGAGGTAACGTTTCCACCACTAAAGGACCAACCTCCCTCAGATGATCATGTAGTCATAAAAGTCCTCATTTTCAACCGAGAAGTCAACAGGGCCTACATGGACTGCGGAAGTTTTTGCGAGATCATATACGAACACTGTTTTTTGAAGCTCAAACCTTCCATAAGGGCACAAAGGGTAGACTTGAAGATACCTTTAATAGGGTTCTCAGGAGAACACTCATGGCCCCTGGGAGAAATCCCTTTAGACGTAACCATTGGCGAAGGCCGACTGGCAAGGACGGAAACCCTCACATTCATAATTGTAAGGTCAGACTCTCCTTATAACCTATTGATAGGGAGAACCGCCATGCAGAAAATGGGAATTGTAGTATCAACTATACACGCAGCAATCAAGTTCCAAACGGCCAATGGGATAGGGACTGTACTATCCAATTACAGCAGGAAGGAGACACCGGAGATGGGAAAAAAGATTAAAGAAAATCCTCAAGAGCCTCCTAAAGTTATCTTGAGCTGTGGGGACGCCGAAGAACGTATCGTAATAAACGAGCTTCATCCAGAATAGACGGTCGTGATAAGAAGACAACTCCCTGCTACCTTCAAAACGAATATTACACAGCTCTTGAAGGACAACAAAGATGTCTTCGCATGGATATACTCCGATATGACAGGGGTTCCGAGAAGTCTCATGATCGATGGCAAACCCTTTGGAACGGAACACAAACTCAATGAGTTTAAGCACATGGAGCCTATTAAACAAAAGCGCCGAAGCCTTGCGTAAGAAAGAAACACCGCAGCCTGCAAAGAAGTAGACGAACTAGTACAGGCAGGCATACTTAGAGAAGTCAAATATCAAACATGGGTAGCCAATCCAGTTATGGTAAAGAAAAATGACGGAGGATGGCGTATGTGTGTTGACTTTACTGACATCAGTAAAGCATACCCAAAGGATTGTTACCCCCTCCCATAAATAGATTGGAAGGTAGAATCCTTATCAGGGTTCCGCCTAAAATGTTTTCTAGACGCTTACAAGGGATACCATCAGATACAGATGGCAGTAGAAGACGAGGAAAAGACAGCTTTTTACACAGGAAAAGGCGTCTATTGCTATAAGAAAATGCCCTTCGGTTTAAAAAACGCAGGGGCAACTTACCAGCGTCTGGTGGATAAGGCCTTCAATAAACAGATAGGGAGAAACTTGGAGGCATATGTCGATGACATGGTCATAAAGAGCAGAACAGAGGAAGACCTGCTCTCTGACATTCAAGAAACTTTCAACCAGCTAAGAGCCATAAAAATGAAACTAAATCCGAAGAAATGTTCATTCGGTGTTGAAGAAGGACAATTCCTCGGGCACTTGATCACAAAGCAGGGAATCAAAGCAAACCCTTCTAAAGTAAAAGCTATCACTGACCTACAAGCCCCAAAGACATTGAAGGAGGTACAAAGCCTTAATGGGAAGCTGGCTGCCTTGAGCAGGTTCTTATCAAAAGGCGCAGACCGTTCACTACCGTTCTTCAAAACCCTTAAAGGATGTATGGACAAGAAGACATTCCAATGGAGTGTCGAAGCTGAAGCTGCTTTCCAAAAATTGAAGGGATTCATGGAAATCCTGCCAACACTCACAACCCCAATTAATGGAGAAACACTGTATATGTACATCGCAGCATCAAACGAAAGCATCAGCGCAGTACTCCTGGCAGAAAGAGAAAAGAGGCAAGTTCCGATCTACTTTGTCAGTCGGGTTCTACAGGGAGCCGAATTAAACTACCCAGAATTGGAAAGGCTAATTCTTGCTCTAGTCCATGCTGCAAGACGCCTCCGAAGGTATTTTCAAGCTCACCCCATTACGGTATTAACTGATAAGCCCATCAAACAAATATTATCAAAACCCGAGAAATCAGGGAGAGTATCTAAATGGGCCATTGAACTAGGGGAGCATGAAATAGAATACAAAGGGCGAAACTCCATAAAAGGTCAAATACTCGCAGATTTCCTCGCTGAAACTCCTTCCGAGCCAAGAAACGATAAAGAAATTCCCAAAAAGAAGCCTTTGAAAGAAAAGGCAGGTTGGAGGTTATTCACGGATGGAACCTCAAGCTCCGATGGTTCAGGGGCAGGACTAATGTTAGTCAACCCAGAAGGAAAAGAATACACTTATGCACTACGGTTCGAGTTTGAGGCGACCAACAACGAAGCAGAATACGAAGCTTTGTTAGCAGGCCTGCGGCTAGCCAAAGACATGGAAGTACAAAACCTTTCGATTTTTGTGGACTCACAGCTGGTCGCCAACCAAATCCAAGGTTCTTACGAAGCAAGGCAGCCCACAATTAAACAATACCTGGATAAAGCAAAAGAAATCCTACAGGGGTTTGAATCATACACCATTGAACACGTTCGAAGAAATCAAAATAAAAAGGCGGACGCATTAAGCAAGTTAGCTTCAATGGCCTTCGCCCACTTAACAAAGGAAGTCTTGGTTGAGGTACTAGCTGACAGATCTATCCAAAGGAAAGAAGTATCTGATATAATATCCGAAGAAGAAACTAATTGGATGACTCCGATAAGGGAATACTTGATAAGCGGCATTTTGCCAGAAGATCCAAAGCTAGCAAGAAAAGTGAGAATTAAAGCTCCTCAATATAGGATAATAGGAGACCACCTCTACAGACGATCCTTTCTATCCCCATGGCTTCGTTGTGTTGGACCAAAACAGTCTACCAACATCATCAATGAAGTCCACGAAGGATCATGTAGCCTACACGCAGGACCTCGCTCCGTCGTCTCTAAAATTATGAAGTTGGGGTACTACTGGCCATCAATGCACAGGGATGCAATGGAAATAATACATAAATGCGAAGCATATCAAATCCACTCGAAGGTCCCAAGATTACCTAAACAGGATATGACCTCTGTCACATCTGCTTGGCCTTTTTCCCAGTGGGGGATTGACATAGTAGGACCCCTACCAGTAGCACCAGGAGGAGTGAAGTTTTTGGTCGTAGCTATCGATTACTTCACCAAATGGGTCGAAGCCAAACCTTTGGCATCTGTGACAGGCAAACACATGGAAAAATTTGTATGGGAACACATCGTTTGTCGTTTCGGAGTTCCTCACATCATCATCTCTGATAATGGGAAACAATTTGCCAAGGGAGTATTCCCTACTTTTTGCAAGGGTTTAAAAATCAAGCAATCATTCACATCTGTGTACCACCCTCAAGGCAACGGTCAAGTAGAAGTTACTAATCGAGATATTATAAATGGAATAGAAAGAAGGCTAGGACGAAGTCACCAAGGATGGGTAGATGAATTACCCCAAGTTCTCTGGGCTCATAGGACACATCCCAAATCGAGTCATGGAGAAACACCTTTCAGCCTCACTTATGGCACAGAAGCTGTCATCCCATCAGAAATAAGCGTAGAAATGGAACGCATCATGAACTTCGAAGACTCGGAAAATGAGGAAAAACTTCGAGAGAATCTAGATTTGCTTGAAGAACGAAGAGAAATAGCTTCCATCAGAGAGGCTACATACAAGCAAAAGTTAGAAAAATACTACAATAGCAGGGTTAGACCCTCGAGTTTCAGACCAGGGGAATATGTCCTTCGACTTAATAGCGCAAGCAAAGCCGAATACCAAGGGAAGTTGGGACCAACATGGGAAGGACCTTACGTAGTAGATGAAGCCTACGGTAACGGAGCCTATAAGTTGGCAACAATCTCTGGAGATATAGTTGACAGGACATGGAATGGCACTAACCTTCGTAAGTTTTACACATAAAACTTACAATCTTTCGGAGCGTTCGTTTGTTCCAATTTATTTGACAAGCTCTTCTCATTCAGGAAAGAAGCATTAATGGTAGGCGTCCTAGTATTCATTTCATAAAATGATGTAATCCTCCCTACCCACTTAATGACACAATGTATTTCCTTTAAATCTCTTGTTTTGTTTTATACAACAAAGATTTTCTTAGCCAAGTACTACAAGTCTCAATGTTCGAAGGATGATATTTATGTCTTGCACATGACATCCATTATAATTCACATTGACTTTCCTAAAGCGTCAATGGGCATTAGAAGCCCTACGACTATAGGATTAAGATGGAGTGGGTCGCAACCCTCTGTCAGCAGTTAAATTATACGATTGCTTAAAAATCTTGGTTCAAAATACACACAATAAGGATACTCATCCACAGTAACCTTAGGTTGTATACTAACGTTAATAACTAACGTTGAGAGAAGAGAATAACATAATCAAAGGATAAATAAACAAAACATCCTAAACATCAAAGTAGCAAAGAAATAACATATTCGGAGGGTACAAACCACCCTCGGGATAAACCATTGTCAACAAGATAGTCTTTATGCATTCTTTGAGGAGGAAGGACCTTCTTGACGAGAGGGAAGCCTCACACCAAAGATCCTCTCAGTTGGAGAAGGTGGCCGAATCCTATTAGGCTTCTGGGACAACAGTTTTTTAACGGAAGCATCCGGATCTTGAGTAACCTTGGATAGAAAGGGAAAGTCTGCCGAAGCAAATGCATTGCTGGCATCATCATATTCCTTCCCATGAGAAGTACGATAGTAAGGAACCTTCGATAAAATCACAGGCTTCCCAGTTTCGGCAATCTCCTCTAGGGTAGTACATTTCCCATGAAATATGGCAGCGTTCACCAAGTTGGCCACCACTTGTCCAACCTCATCACTATGATATAACTCCATTGCAATATAAGGAATAACCTTAGCTACAATATCTGCCCTATCTCTTTGAAAACTTTCACATCGAAGGTTGAGGGCATCTGTCTCCTGTTGCAATTTGGTTTTTTGATCAATAAGCCTGTTCTTCTCAGACTTAAGACTTGCATACTTTGACTCAAGTACAGACACTCTCTCTTTTAGCCCAATCGCTTTGGCTTCCTCCATTTTGAGCCTACCACACTCAACTTGGGCTTCCTTTAGTCGAGTAGCAAGCTTCATGGTGTTGGATTGAAGATCTCGAACAATGTGATGCTTCTCTATATCCTCCGTAACTTTGTCACACTTTGACTTCAGGTCAGTGATTAACCGCTCTCTATGTTCTTCTCGAGCTAGGACCACATTTAACTCTTCTTTAGCATTCTTAACAGTCTTTATCAACTCTCTTGTTCGACTGTTAAGATGATTATCTAGCATAGCTTGCCTTGTGTAGCTTTTATCATGAAGATCACATAATTGCTCTATTGACATATTGTCAAGGGCTCCCTTCCATTGACTTGGAACAACACCTTCGACCAATCGGTGACAAGCTTGAGAATTGGGGAGTTCTTCAGTATTTGATAAACCTACACATTATCGAATTAAGAACGGTTTGAAACCTTCAAATAATTATAGAAGTATATGGATTGTAATGCGCGTTTACCATGAATATCTTCATCATCCGAGCTTTCGGTGGCAACAACAACCTTCTCTTGGGAGTTTTTCTTCTTCGAAGCTCTGGATAAGATAGTGGGTATGTCAAGTTTTCTCTTGATTGGGGGTTTCAAAGCCTTCATGTCAGTTCCTTTCCTCTCACGTACCCTGTCAGCTATACCGGAGGCGCCGACATACGCTTTGGGGACATCATCGGAGGAAAGAATCTCCACGTCAGGAAGGGCTTTGATTGTCAAAGGCGCCTCCTCGGCATTAAGAGGAACCACCTCTTCTATCATCACTGTTGGCTCTAGCGCCATAGCATCAACGTCATTATTGTTGACTGATGTCGATGGAGAACCCACACCGTAACTGTATTCTCTAGGTTCCCTGGGAATGAAGCTAGCTTCCTTTGCACCATCAGATACGATGAAGTTTCTGAACGCCATTACTGCAATATAAACAGATGCATAAATATAATTAGATATGTTACTTATTTATAATAAGTTGCATATACATACTCTGGCCATCACAATGGATTTGTGGCGACAAAGGAGATCCTTCCCAATGATCTACAATACCAGCCATAAATAGGATGGGCTTTGGAAAAGTCTGCACATTAATGGGATGTCTGGCAAGACGTTGATAAAGTGGTTCAGCTTGAACATTAAGGGGAAGTTGATCATTGAATTTCTTGCGGTCAAAACGGAACGCTTCATTCAAGAGTGCTGGATAACCCGAAGGTATGATGGTATCTTGGACATAAAAGAATTTCCCCTTCCAGTTTGTTATATTTGTGAAAGGTTTGGTGATTAGCACGAGCACATTTTCATCATTCCTCTTTGACAATGTCAACCAATCTCCCCCGAGACACAGGTTAAGAAAACCTCGAAGCACATGTAGTGTAGGCTCATACCCATACGCCTTACACATTACTATGTAGGTGGTAAGTTTGGCAAGACCAAACGGGTTAAACCTTGAAATATGCACCTCATAATATTGTAACAATTCTAGGAACAAGGGGTGCAGGGGTATTCTTAGATTTGACCGGGTAAATGCATGAGTATACAAACCCACATACCCTTTTGGGGCATCATAAATGCTTTGATTACTTTTTAGAAGAATAACTTTATGTTGTTTGGGTATTGGGTAATCATCCAGAAAAAGGGCTAGGGCTTCCCTGGAAAGAGTACATTTTTGTTGTCTTACGATGCGTTTAGCATCCATGCTCATGGCTATACCTAAAGTAACTAATTTTAAAATGGGGGAAGAGTCTACCTTTTGATTGCTGCAGATCACGGCTTTGTGGTAGTTGCAGAGGAAAGAGTTATGATTTAGAATTCGGGGTACACTGGTATTTATATAGCACATAATTCCATATACTCAATACTTTAAATTTTAAAAGATGGTTGAGTTTACCGATAATTCTGCCGTTATATTTTTCTGATTCAACAGATACGTTATATGCACGCGCATTTAATGCATCTTTGTATTTCAAATATTTGCTTATCCATTTTAGAGATTATGGTAAAAACATTACATTACGATAGAGTTGTAAGCCACATATTCTTGTGTGCATATCTGACTTTCAACTGGGGGGCTTGATGATGTACCCTCCGATTAGCTCGAAGGACACCCCTTCGAGTGTAATCAGCAACCTACATAATCGAAGGCTCTGGCTAGCCTCCTTAAACTTTCTTTGGCGTAAAACTAATCATCAATGATCTAGTTACCAAGTGGGAATTCGCCAATCGAAGAATTAAGCCCTTCGGGGTATCTCTCGATAAGTTTTATGGACGGAACAATGCCAAGTCCAATATTAGGGAGACCAAGTCTTACCCACATCGCCTCTTCCTCTTTAGCACCCCCGCTAAACCCGGAGGAGTGGGGCACTAACCCCTAGCGGTTACCACAAATCATGGGACGCCCCCATGATCTTCATCAAACGTATGACCACTCTCCAGGACCGTTTTCTTCACCTATAAATAGTCCTTGACGATGACAAATCTGGTATGCAATCTATCTCACCTTACTTTACTACAGATATACTTAAACTCTCATACCAATCACTCATTTACACGCCGGAGGTGGTTCGCAGGGTCCAACCCCCTGCGCAATCACTTAACGTAGTGTTTTAGTATTTCTTATTTCAGGTTATATCCAAGCTTGGCGCAATCATAATACCCCTCATTTTCTTTTGATCACCTTCGAAGGCTTGATAGTGCAAAATATTGTACAATCACTACCATTATTGGGAACATGATTATTAGATAAGACCATTCGTTATTGGTATCATGTGCTAAAACGTAACGTTTAAGCTATCATAATAGCCCCAAATAAAATAATCTTGATTTACAAAAACCTTTTCGAAATTTAAAAATAGAGTAAACTCCAAAATACATCCCTGTGGTTTGCCCAATTTCGCACCATACATCCCTCCCGAAAAAGTTGCAACATACACATCCCTCCGTTAGTAAAAGTCAAACACAAACCATCCACGAGGACGAACGGTGCAAAGATTGTGTCGTTAAATTGGACACGTGGCAGTTATCTCTTTTTAAGCAAGGGTAATTTAGTCTTTTTAGACCCACACAATGTTTGCATATTCTTGATTTGTGTTCATATTAAAACAGACTCAAACCAAAACACATATCCACCTTGATTTGTGTTCATATTAAGCAAGGGTAATTGTGTTCATATTCTTGATTTGTGTTCATATTACAATCTCAATGTCAAACCCAGAACAAAAACTAAAGTATAATTAGAATCCAAAATCAAACATAAACTGTCTTCAAACCCAATATAAAACCCATTCACATATTTGTTGAGGTTAAAGGTTTACAGATCTGTACAATCACCCAACCCCATTTCCAAAACCCTAATCACCTTCTTCAACATCTCAAAACCCTAATCACCTTCTTCTTCACCATCACCAACAAAAATGTCACTCTCATCCTACATTTCGAGACTCAAAAAACTCACAAACCCCGTAATAACCCAACCCCATTTCCAAATCCGTACAATCACCCAATCCAAACCCTCATTTCGTGAACTCAAAACTCATCTCAAATCCGAACAAGACCCACTAAAGCTCGCATCTTTATTCACAAAATCAAGATAAGAAAGAGACCGTGTTTTTCTTTGATGGTTGGGTAACAAGAGAAAACACAAATCCAATTTCTTTGATGAATTTTCGAACCAAGAGGATTGTTTTTCTTTGATGGTTCGAAATTGGACCGTGTTTTTCTTTGATGAATTTTCGAACCAAGAGGATTGTTTGGATTTCTTTGATGGCTGGGTAACAAGAAATTAGAACCAAGAGGATTGTTTGGAAATCGAACCAAGAGGATTGTTTATGATTTGTGGTCTGGATCTGGTTTGTGTTTGTGTTTGTGTTTCGAGTCTTGGTTTAATTACTATAGTTGTTATTAACAAATATGTGTTTGTGGTTTGGATTTGTGTTTTGATTTGTGTTTATGATTTGTGGTTTGGATCTCGATTTGTGGTTTGGATTTGTGTTAGTGTTCTTGATTTGTGTTTATGGTGGCTTTTCATACATAGTGAAAGAAAGAGTTGGTGAAGTAGATTGAACTATAAAATGACACAAATAACCTTATTTAACTGCCAAGTGTCCAAGTTAACGACACAATGTTTGCACCGTTAGTCCTCGTGGATGTATTGTGTTTGACATTTACTAACAGAGGGATGTGTTTGTTGCAACTTTTTCGAGAGGGATGTATGGTACGAAATTGAGCAAACCACAGGGAAGTATTTTGAAGTTTACTCTTAAAAATATATTCCAATTACACGCGGCAACTTTTGCTTTTGAAAACCAAACATACCACAAGGATATACCTTTCAAAAAAAAATACCACAAGGATATCACATGGGCCGCTCTGCCATAAGAATTCACGTTATTTACGATAGTACCCCCACCGTTTCAAAAATCCTGCCACACGCGCCCACTACCACCACCTTCTTCCTATGTAAAACCAAACCATGATAATGATGATAATGTGTCCTTTTGTTTGTTGGTCATGTTTTGGCAGAATTTTTTTTGTTTTAAAGTACATTTTTGGCAGAAAAGATTTTGTTTTAAAGTGATATAGCTTCTATAAGATTGTATATTTATCAAATAGGGAGTGATTTGGACACACACTTTTTTTGATTTGCACATCAATATGTACAAGCAAGTAAAGTTTGATGTATATACAATACAATTATCTAATGTATCATGGGCCTTGTGGTCTAGTGGTAAAGGCTTAAGTAGTTAAGCGAGCCCAAGTGAGAGTAGTACCGGTTTGGGTGATCGACCGGGAAGTCCTCACTTGGGAACCACAAGCTCTAATGATATCAGGCGAATCGGGAATAGGAGTGGGGTTATCCCCTAAAGAGAGGCTCGCGGTTGGTATCTCTGCCCGAGGATGCGACACTAACTCGAGCCAACAACTAACATCTAACAAATAACCCGCCGTTCAAAAAAAAAAAAAAATACAATTATCTAATGTACTGATAGGTGTGTATGAATAAAAAAAAAATTAATATGCAAATTAATTCCCTTATCAAATAAATGGTGTGCATATTAATACCTTTATTAAGAAGTATTAGAATCTTGCTATTAGGCCATCCGCGGATGGTAACCACCCCATCGTGAGCGCTCACGCGAGAGCATCAAAACAAACAACATAGGTCGCGAGCGAGTGTGTGCAAAAAAAATAGTCAAAGGTGACTCAGTCACTGCTCGAAAACCGTGCAATTTTTTATGTTTAAATATATGTTATTTGGTTTGGGAGTATATGCGGATATTTAGTAAAATATATTTTTAATGAAAGATGAAGGAAAGTAACCAAAACGAATGAGTGTGTGGATATTTAGTGGCGATGAGTCGAACGGTGACCCGGTCACCACTACTCTTTTTAGCCTTAGCATTATACTTATTAAATTACATATATATTATCAAATTTATTTAATCAAAAATTTGTTTATATTCTTTTACGTCATTTACGCGTTATCAAACGTTTTTATTAAATAAACAACTACTGTCAGCTGTTATTAATAACTATTACTGCTTACTGTTACTGCTAACTCTTATGTTTCGCCAAGCATATTCAACGAATAATTTGAATATGAAAATATAAATTTGTTCCCTTTCACTTTATTACTTTTACTAAAAATAGTTATAAATTTTTTAAATAACTACTATGAATAGTTAATTTTTTAAAAATAACTTTGATTAATTGATCTGTTAATTGTAATATTATTTTTGCATGAAAACATTTTATAAAAACAAAAAGGCATAAACTATGACTTTTTAATTGATAAAGCAATAAAAGTGTGTATAATTGTATATATTTCAAGAGAGCGGTTTGTTATGTTTGCGTACTCGTATTCGCTAGGGGTTTTTCTCTTCTTAAATATGACAGTTATTTTTCTTTATTCATACTTCAAATTCACGGATTTTTTATAGTACAGTTATCACATGGTTTTATTTAAAAATTTCAAATTCACCTCTTTTGTCAAAATCACAATACTGAAAAGCAGAACAAAAATATCCGGAAAAACTAATTAACGCATCAAACTCTACCTTTTTTTAACAAAAAATGTAGTAACAACTTAAGAAAAGATGTATATTCACGGCAGGTTCCAAAAATTTTCAAAGATGTTTTCTTCAACTTATTTTTAGGGTTACCTTTTTCTTTTTCCTTTTCCCTCGAATGCTCAACCTTTTAAACTTATATATAATTTATTCAACATAAAAGCATGTAATGCTTAAATTGATGCTAAATATAAGTTAGTCGATTTGTACACTTTTCTTTTTTTTTTCTTTTTTTTTTTTAAGATACATCAATATACAAGCACCGTAAACATACCGTAAAACATGTATAACTGTTTACGGCAAAAAGAAAAGAAAAAAAAAAAAGTTTCATAATAAAAAATTTTGATGTAAATCAGTTGCTTAAAAATAAACCTAATAGAATATATACCCTCATAATATTCTCTGTTCACCACCACCTTCTTCTTCAAATCAAAAACCATAATATTACTCTCTGCTCACTCTCATTCTCATAAACTTTGACTCAAAAAGTCAAACCCAAAAAACCAACACATTGACCATCTTTGACCACCACCGCTATGGCCACGCGCCACCGCAACCAACCCCAACCCCAACCCCAACCACCACCACAACCATACAACATCATCCCACTCAACAACCTCCTACACGACCACCCATCCCTCCGCTTCCCCGAGCTACGCGCCGCCACCTCCGCCCTACGCGCCGTCGGAGACCTCCGTAAACCACCCTACACTCCATGGCAACCACATTACGACCTCCTAGACTGGCTAGGCATCTTCTTCGGCTTCCAAAACGATAACATCAACAATCAACGTGAACACATCGTCCTTCATTTAACCAACCGTCAAATGCAGTTACAACCGCCGCCGGAAAACATCGACACGCTGTCGCCGTCGGTGCTCCGCCGCTTTCGCCGCAAGCTTTTGGCTAACTACACGCGCTGGTGCGACTATCTTAATCTAAAACCTAACGTAAAGGAATATTCTGTTAAGAGTAGGGAATATTCCGTTAGTGAGGGTGAGTGTAGGAGAGAGCTTTTGTATGTAGGGTTGTATTTGTTAATTTGGGGCGAAAGTGCGAATTTACGGTTTATGCCTGAATGTATTTGCTTTATTTTTCATAATATGTGTGGTGAGTTGAATAGGATGTTGGAGGATTATATAGATGAGAAAACTGGTAGGCCGGTTTTGCCGTCTTTTTCGGGCGAAAATGCGTTCTTAATACATGTGGTTACGCCGATTTACGAGACGGTTAGGGGAGAGGTGGAGAAGAGTAGGAATGGGAGTATGCCGCATTCGACTTGGAGGAATTATGATGACTTGAATGAGTATTTTTGGAGTAGGAGGTGTTTTGAGAAGCTAAAGTGGCCTATTAATTTAGGAAGTAATTTTTTGATTACGAGTGATAAGGTGGTCGGGAAGACGGGGTTTGTTGAGCAACGGTCGTTTTTGAATGTGTTTAGGAGTTTTGATAAGCTGTGGATTATGTTGGTGTTGTTTTTGCAAGTGGCGATTGTTGTTGCGTGGAAGGAACGAGGGGATTATCCGTGGGAGGCGTTAGGGGATAGGGATATTCAAGTTAAGGTTTTGTCGGTTTTTATAACGTGGAGTGTGTTGAGGTTTGTGAAGGCGATTTTAGATTGTGTGATGCAGTTTAAGTTGGTTTCGAGAGAGACTTTATGGCTTGGGGTTAGGATGGTGTTGAAAGTTGTGGTGTCGGCTATTTGGATTGTGGTTTTTATAGTGTTTTATGTGAAGATTTGGAATCAGAGGAACGATGATCGTCGGTGGTCTGCTGCTGCTAATAGAAAATTGCTGACGTTTTTGGAGGTTTGTTTGGTGTTTCTTGCACCTGAAATATTAGCTGTTGCTTTATTTATTGTACCATGGATTCGTAATTTTCTTGAAAATACAAATTGGCGGATCATTTACATGTTTACATGGTGGTTTCAAAGCCGAAGTTTTGTGGGTCGTGGACTTCGTGAAGGTTTAGTTGATAGCATAAAGTATTCTCTGTTCTGGATTGTGGTTCTTGCCACGAAATTTTGTTTCAGTTACTTTTTGCAGATTAAACCAATGATCCGACCCACTAAAGATCTGTTAAACCTTCGAGGCGTGAGTTATGAATGGCATCAGTTCTTTGGTGATAGTAACCGGTTTGCGGTAGGGCTTCTTTGGGCACCAGTGGTGTTGATTTATTTGATGGATTTGCAGATTTGGTACTCGATTTATTCATCCATAGTGGGTATGGGAGTTGGGTTGTTTAACCATTTAGGTGAAATTCGAAACATGCAACAATTGAGGTTACGATTTCAGTTTTTCGCTAGTGCGATGCAATTTAACCTCATGCCTCAAGAACAACTGTTGAATCAGAGACGTTCTCTGAAAAGTAAATTCAAAGATGCTGTTCATAGATTGAAGTTAAGATATGGGTTTGGTAGACCGTTTAGGATACTCGAGCCGAATCAAGTCGAGGCTCATAAGTTCGCATTGGTATGGAACGAGATTATTTTAACATTTAGAGAAGAAGATATTGTTAGTGATCATGAAGTTGAGTTACTTGAATTACCACCAAATACTTGGAATGTTAGAGTGGTTCGTTGGCCGTGTTTGTTACTTTGTAACGAGCTGCTTCTTGCACTTAGTCAAGCGAAAGAGTTGGTCGATGCACCCGACAAGTGGCTTTGGTACAAAATGACGAAAAGTGAGTACAGACGTTGTGCGGTTATAGAGGCTTATGATAGTGCCAAACACTTGCTGCTCACAATAGTAAAGATGAACACTCCAGAACATTCGATTTTCACAACTTTCTTCCAAGAAATTGATATCGCTATCAAGTTTGAAAAGTTCACAAAGACGTTCAATATGCTTACACTTCCTAAGCTCCACGCTAAGCTCATCACACTTATTGAACTTATAATCAAGCCCAAGAAAGACGTCAACAAAGTTGTGAATGCACTGCAGGCTATATATGAGATTGCAACACGAGATTTCTTTAAAGAAAAGAGGAGCATGGATCAGTTAAAAGTAGACGGTTTAGCCCCAGATAGGCCAATTTCAGCTGGCGGGTTGCTTTTTGAAAATGCTGTTCAGTTACCCGATTTAGAGAATGATAATTTTTACAGACAGGCGAGACGGTTACATACAATTCTTACATCTCGAGATGCAATGAATAATGTTCCAGTGAATCTTGAAGCTAGACGGCGAATAGCGTTTTTTAGTAACTCATTGTTTATGAACATGCCACATGCTCCACAAGTTGAAAAAATGATGGCTTTTAGTGTTTTGACACCTTACTACAACGAAGAAGTCATGTACAACAAAGAACAGCTTAGAACCGAGAATGAAGACGGTGTTTCCACTCTTTACTATTTACAGACGATTTATGCTGACGAGTGGAAGAACTTTTTGGAAAGGATGAGACGTGAAGGGGTCAAGTCAGAAGAAGAATTGTGGACGGTCAAACTTCGAGAGCTTCGGCTTTGGGCATCATATCGAGGTCAAACACTTGCTAGAACTGTTAGGGGTATGATGTATTATTACCGGGCACTAAAAATGCTAGCTTTTCTGGATACTGCTTCCGAGATCGACATTCGCGAAGGGTCATTGGAATTGAGTTCTTTGAAACGTAGTGATGGTGGTACAGTGGTGGGACGGGGCTTAAGTAGAGCAGATAGTACAGTGAGTACTTTATTTAAAGGTCACGAGTATGGAACCGCTTTAATGAAATTCACGTATGTGGTCGCCTGTCAAATCTACGGGACACAGAAGGCAAAAAAGGATCCACACGCGGATGAGATTTTGTATTTGATGAAAAACAACGAAGCTCTTCGTGTGGCGTATGTTGATGAGGTGCCAGTACGGGACAGGGACAGGGACAGGACAGAGTATTACTCTGTTCTCGTGAAATATGATCAAGAATTGCAAAGAGAAGTCGAGATTTATCGAGTCAAGTTGCCTGGTCCGTTAAAGCTTGGAGAGGGAAAACCGGAGAATCAGAATCACGCCATGATTTTCACTCGAGGAGATGCACTTCAAACTATCGATATGAATCAAGACTCCTATTTTGAGGAGGCGCTTAAAATGAGGAACTTACTAGAAGAATATCGAAGCTATTATGGTATCCGTAAGCCAACAATTTTAGGTGTGCGGGAAAATATATTCACAGGTTCTGTTTCTTCTCTTGCTTGGTTCATGTCAGCCCAAGAAACGAGCTTTGTGACATTGGGTCAGCGGGTTTTAGCAAATCCATTAAAAGTACGTTTGCATTATGGGCACCCTGATGTATTTGACAGATTCTGGTTCTTGACCCGTGGTGGGATTAGTAAAGCATCGAGACTGATCAACTTAAGTGAAGACATTTTTGCGGGGTTTAATTGCACTTTAAGAGGCGGAAACGTGACACATCATGAATATATTCAGGTAGGGAAGGGACGAGATGTCGGGCTGAATCAAATTTCCATGTTTGAAGCAAAAGTTGCAAGTGGAAATGGGGAGCAAGTTTTAAGCAGAGACGTGTACCGATTGGGTCAGCGCCTTGATTATTTCAGAATGCTTTCATTTTACTACACGACCGTTGGGTTCTTTTTCAACACACTGATGATTTCTTTAACCGTGTATGCATTTTTGTGGGGTCGGTTGTATTTAGCATTAAGTGGTGTCGAAAGTTCGGTGGCCAATAATGCTAACACTAACCGAGCATTGGGCGCTATTTTGAATCAACAGTTTATAGTCCAGCTTGGTCTTTTTACCGCTTTACCCATGATAGTTGAGAACTCACTAGAGCTCGGGTTTCTTGCAGCCATTTGGGATTTTATTACAATGCAGCTACAGTTATCATCGGTTTTCTTCACCTTCTCTTTGGGTACTCGTGCTCATTACTTTGGGCGGACTATTCTTCATGGTGGAGCAAAGTACAGGGCAACAGGTCGAGGATTTGTAGTGGAACACAAGACGTTTGCAGATAATTATCGACTCTATGCTCGTTCTCATTTTATAAAGGCCATCGAGCTAGGGCTAATACTCACGCTTTACGCTGGCTATAGCCCGGTTGCTAAAGGAACATTTACATATATCGCATTGAGTATCTCGAGCTGGTTCTTAGTGTTTTCTTGGATCATGGCACCATTCATCTTCAACCCTTCGGGGTTTGACTGGTTGAAAACCGTCTATGATTTTGACGATTTCATGAATTGGATTTGGTTTAGAGGTGGTGTTTTTGCGAAACCAGAACAGAGTTGGGAAAGATGGTGGTACGAAGAACAAGATCATTTGCGAACAACTGGGATTTTCGGGAAATTATTTGAAATCATTTTGGATCTAAGGTTTTTCTTTTTCCAGTACGGGATTGTATACCAACTGGGTATTGCTGCTGGTAGCAAAAGCATTGTGGTATACTTGCTTTCTTGGGTTTATGTGGTGGTGGCTCTCGGAATTTTTTCAACTATAACATACGCACGTGGCAAATATGGGGCTAAAGACCACATCTACTACCGGCTCATTCAGTTTCTCGTTATTATTCTTGGCTCGCTGATAATCATTTCTTTGATTCAGTTTACACATTTCGAGTTTCTTGATCTGTTAACGAGTCTGTTGGCATTCATACCGACTGGTTGGGGGTTTCTTTTGATTGCACAAGTATTCCGTCCCATTTTGAAGAACACTTGGATTTGGGAGACTGTTGTATCAGTGGCTCGATTGTATGACATAATGCTTGGAGTGATTATCTTGTTCCCAGTGGCGTTTCTGTCTTGGATGCCTGGCTTTCAGTCAATGCAGACCAGAATCTTGTTCAATGATGCGTTTAGTCGGGGTTTGCAGATTTTTAAGATCATCGTTGGAAAGAAATCTAAAGTGGAGAAGTAACTGGAGGTACATTTTTTTCCACTGCATGATC
>JARVZY010001128.1:0-31976 GCA_030686995.1 Artemisia argyi | reverse complement strand
AATACGTTTGTCAAAAGTATGTAAAATGGCTTTTTATAGAAAGATAATTAAATATTTGTTGTGATCATGGTGGAATTTTTTTCACGATTAACGCTTTAAAATATATTAACTTTAAAAAAAAATAATAATAAAAAAAGATGAAAATGGATTTACTATTTAATAAAAAAAATGAATTGCAGAAATTGATAAGTTAGTATGCAAAAAACTTTTTATTATCTCTCACATTATTTAACTTAAAAAAATGTTAAGGATTCCTTAATCAATGGAGAATCCATTTGCCTTGAGAAGACTCAGATCTCCATTACATTCTAAATCATAATTACAAGAAGATTGAAACTTTTAAGTTTAAAAGCTTCTTCCCACTAAATATTGTCGTCGGTGTAGTTTTTAATCACTTATTTTTTAACATTTGGCCTTTTAGTGTAGCTGAGTAATTAATACTTTTAATAACATCTATTTGCTTACTGCTAGTAGTATTAACAAAATAATGTCATGTTATATTCTTAATAATCACCCACAAGATAGCCTAGTAGTCAGTCACTATAATGTCTTTATAAGAGATGTCAAATTTGAATCTCTATGTATGTACATCTTGAGGGCGGTATGTGAAAGAGTCAGGAACCGGTTACGACAAAACCCCTGTTAAGTCGTGTACATCTGTGTAATTAAAAACTTGTCATTTTCTGATAACCTAAGCACGCAAAATCTCATTTGTTTACTTGTTATATCATATAATTCACCCACATATAACTTTGGACGACAAACTAAAAAAACACTTACAAAAAATAAAAAATAAAAAAAAAAAAAAAAAAAAAAAAAAAAAAAAAAAACGCGAGCAAATGCCCAGATTTGCCAAATGTGGTCATCTCGTTGTTGTAATGATTTCTTAGAAAGATTAACGTGGTAGTTTGAAACGCTAAACGGTCGTAGTCAAATTAACATGTTATGCACGTACGATGATGAATACCGACGTACAGTTAAAGCCTTAAATAGTGCCTGCCTCTAAAGTCATTTAGAAGATCTTAGAGTCCATTTAGCCGTTTATAATGACTTGTAATACACTATGTTAAAGTAAGTTTCACATTGTTATGAACTTATGATAATATCATCATGACTTTGCATGCATGGTTAGGTTAACTAAGCATGAAGAGGTTGTCAAAGTCTTTTTAGATGATCAAAACACAATATAAACACAAATATTTCAACTTTTTTTCCATGCAACACTCCCGCTAATTGCGGTAATTTCATGATATATGTCCCTTTACCGTCAATTCTATCTTAAATAAAGTAACAAGTATAATGAAATACGAAGTTTTGTGTATGACTAACACTATAGGCCGAGACGGAACCAGGGTGTCCTGGGGTCCCGTCCCAGGACACTCATGCATTTTTGTTGCATAGTGTTAATTATATTAAAAAAACTTTTATTTTTCTTAAATGAACCCGATTCCTAAAACTTTTGTTTGTAGTATTGTTTAGTTTATTTTAAGTGCATCTGGTCGTTTTGTATCTTTGTTTCGTGCCAAACAATAGGAATAAACAAAATCTATTAATGGGACCTTCAAATTATTAAACTTTATTCCTTGTGCTATAAAACATGTCATGAAACAACATTATTCTATTTGACCAATCTTTTGTCACACGTACCATTTTACATTTTGTTTTTGAAGTTCCAAAATTTTATTCGAATTGTTTTTGTAAGTTTGAAATTTTCTTGTGGGTAACCACTAAACCGGTAAATCTTTTGGCAAAAGTTAAAGGAATTAAAATTAGTTGGTTTGTAGAAGCAAAGAATATGAAAAATCCTGACCGTTGTTGTGTCAGGCCAACAAACTTTTGGCATCTTTAAGATGGATGGTTGTGATTTTAAACATTTAAACACATATCGTCTAAAGCGACGGCGTGATAAGGACTTTTCATTTGTCGATGGCCGTAAGTTAACACACAGTTGAAGAATCCTAAGAACTTAAGTGTTCGGCCTAAAGGTAGTAGTTTGATCACCTTCACGTTCACATTGTTTACTTTTGTAAGAGTGAGTAAGACTAATAATGCTAAAGGTATTAACAATTTTGGTTGTGTTCCCCTATCACCTCAGCGGTACCTCATCTTTCTCTCTCTAAGACTACACTTTAACCTAGGGGTGAGCATCAGTCCTGGACCGGAGCGACAAGACCAAGGACCGGACCGAATATGGTTGATCCGGTCCATTCGAGTCGTTTGGTCAGCCCAACCCTAACTACAATTTACTAATAAAACGACCACAACCACAACCACAACTACAACCCAAAATAAAACAATAAAAAAATAACCCTACGCACACGAAAGAATTGAAAGTTTCGGTTGTGTAGACAACCATAACTTTGATATGGTTGGGGTGAGACGCGTCGCTTGAGGCTTAGCTAGTGGGGAAACGCGTTGCATTTGTGGTTGGCAAGGGCATTCTGGTTGCCTTACAAACTCCCATTAGCATTAATCTAATGGTTATCACCTCAGATAACATGATGTCGATGACTGTAGAGGTTGGCGCTACTCTATAACACCATTTTAATAGCCTATGGCCACAATTTTTTTCGTGTAATAAGGGTTGGCGCTGTACACACCAAGCACCGGCCTTGTATACGTTTTTTCCACTTTTATTTACTTACTTATTTATTTATGTTGTGTTGTATTTGTGTTTTATTTTATTATTATGTGTGAGTAATTAAGGGGTGTCCTATATAACGCCAACTTTTGAAGTGAATGTATTATTTGTTTAGGTTATACGTAAAAAGTGTTAAGGTGTTAGCACACCTTAACACTTTTTGCTATAACACGAGATGGATAGCTTGTAGGCACTTGGTGCTCTTACCAAAGTATTGATTTGCATATATATATATATATATATATATATATATATATATATATATATATATATATATATATATATATATATATATATATATATATATATATATATATATATATATACATATACTAGATTTTAGGCCCGCCCCGGTGGGGCGGCTAGCTTTAAGAATTTGATTATACGTTGAAATTAATATTAATATAAGTATGAACGTGTAGCAACATAAATCCAATAAAAGAAACATGTTATTATTAACAAAATAATAAAGTTGTACAAACAATAAAGTTGAAAATAATAATACTAATAATAAAACATATTTTTATAATCTATGAATAACTTCTCTAAATACAACGTTGGTTGTAGAATTGGTGTAGTTGCCGTCTTTGTCACAATATAACACTTTTAGGCCTCTCTTGCTTTTGACTCTTGAGACTGCGACGTAAAGTTGTCCGTGAGAAAAAACATAACATTCCAAATATAAACCAACTTTAGACAATGTTTGGCCCTGACTTTTGTTTATAGTCATGGCAAAACAAATTGAAATAGGGAATTGTCTCCTATTAAGTTGAAAAGACATCTTCTTGTCGGATGGACTTATGATCATTCTCGGTATAGAGCGAATCTCACCTACTTTACCACCGGATATAATTTGTGCCTCGATGTTGTTGATTTCCATTCTCGATACTTGTAACTTGGTTCCATTACACAATCCCCCTCGTTGATCAATGTTCCGTAAACACATAGCAGGAGTGCCAATCTACAAAACTATTTTATGGTGTGGAAGTCCAGACATTTTGATTGTATTCAAAAAATCTGTAGTGTACATATCCTTGCTATGATTAAAATCCACGTCTAAATCTGACACTGTATCTGTGCTAAAATATTCTTTCTCTCTGCCACCAAGTTTAGAAAGCATCCGGTCATTCACTTTGTCTACTTCCTCATGCGTTGGTGCCAGAATCGCTCGATCTTTCCAATAATCTGGATCCCAAAGATTATCCTTCCAATTCTCATAAGTTTCTTGTATCACAGCCCCCACATGATCATCAGAATCATGTATTAGCATTTCTTCTGGGAATACAATGTCAGCAGTACCATCTTTAGTTCCACCTATTGTCCCATCACCAATACTCAAAATCCATTCAGCAAAATCCTTAATCTGATCTACATGTGCAAGGTTGCAGCCAACACGAAGCCTCATATTCTCGTTAAGTTTAAGAACCTTGCAACTATTTCATAGATAAGATTGATTTAATGAAGCATGTACGACATCTTGCCTGCTACCGTTTGGAATAACCGGGAGTATTTGCCTAAAATCGCCACCAAAGACAACAACTTTACCACCAAACACTTTATCTAAAACTGCCGTATAAGTTCCTGTTTAAAAAAAAACCATTTCAACATGTTTATATACAGATGATACATTGAATTGTGTTTATACTGGCTGAAAGTTAGACAATATAGAAAAACATAATTAAACACAGCTAAGATTGATTTAATGAAGCATGTACGACATCTTGCCTGCTACCGTTTGGAATAACCGGGAGTATTTGCCTAAAATCGCCACCAAAGACAACAACTTTACCACCAAACACCTTATCTAAAACTGCCGTATAAGTTCCTGTTTAAAAAAAAACCATTTCAACATGTTTATATACAGATGATACATTGAATTGTGTTTATACTGGCTGAAAGTTAGACAATATAGAAAAACATAATTAAACATAGCTAATGAGGTCACATTATTATGTGTTTTTTATGAAGCTAATATGTAAATAAAGTTTGTATTATATTTTAAGGATATAAGTAATAGGAATGTAATACTAAACAAATGTAAATAAATTGCAAAACACATAATGTAAAAATTACCTGTTGATATATCTCGTAAAGTTCTGTCAAAAGCTTCAAAACAAAGTCTGTTAACCATAGGTGCTTCGTCCCATATAATTAAATTTGTCTCTCGAATCAAATCAGCAAGATCACCATCAGCACTAATACTACACATTGAATTTTCAACGACATTTATAGGGATTGCAAACCGAGAATAGGCTGTTCTCCCACCATCCAGCAAAAGAGTAGCTATACCACTCGACGCTACGTTTAAAACTATTTGAGATTTGGATCTTAAAGCAGCTGTCAATGTCTTGTACAGGAATGTCTTCCCTGTACCTCCGTAACCATATACAAAAAACATACCTCCTTTGTCATTTTCACAAGCGTCTATTATCGTATCGTATATTCCTTTTTGCTCATTTGTCAAACTTCCATATAGTGCTTGATGTTGGAGTATCAATTCAGGAACATTATAATCACGTTCATCGTAAATCAACCTATTGTATCCATCCATTGTGAACTCTTCTTCCGGATACGACATTTTGACAATATTTTTGAGGCATTTTCTATTACTGAGTAGCTTGTCCTCAATATATGTTAAACATATATTGTACTTTTGTCTATCCGTTAGCTTTAGTCCTGCACAAAAGGTCTAATTATTAGTTGAATGACTTTGACAAATATAAATGCAATCAAAATATGTATATAAAAGAGTATTATTATATATGCTTGATAAGAGGAATGTTACAATACCTGGATGATTTCTTTTTATTCTTTCCAAATTTTCCACATCTTCTGCTAAAAGAGTCCACGACTTCTCCCAAACGACCTCTAGTCTCGAAATAGTATCCGATAGTATTAACATAACAAAATGGTTACGAAGGTACTCTCCAGTTCCCCAAGCACTTACTTCGAGAATGCCTTCGATGTATTCCTTGTCATCCTGTAACAATCCACGTGCGTCGCAAGCCTCTTTATACGTAGGATATACTACATCGTCGAATGTTTTAAAGTCGTCCCATTCTGTTGCTGCTTTAACTTTGTTTAAAAGCATACGCAAATAAAATAGCTCGCCCCAAGATGGAGGAACGTGATGGATCCGACCTATGCTTTTGCCTTGCTTTCGTTTTGTCCATATTTTGTCTTGAGTGTTCCAAACAAAATGTTTTGGGATCTCAACATACAACAACGATTGTGCTAATGTATCTACTTTATTGAGATCCATATAAGCCAAAAACTTTGTAGTATTAGCTGAGGCCTGCTCGAGTTGAAAGTCAATACTTTCAGTGGGATCAAATACAACTGAATGTTCGTTTGGAAGATGAAATGGTAATCGCTCTACTGGAGGATATATATATACACACACACACACTCCTCCTCGTACTTTTAAAAGTTGTACCAAACTCATACCTTGTATTATACGAGTGGAATCTATACACACACTCCAAACCTTCTATATACACATCCTTTTATGTATTGCGGGGTTGTATGATACACATAGCGGGGTTGTACTGTGTGTATAACGGTTTGTGCTATGTATAGCAACACCCCCTATAGTACACAGTAGAAACCGCTATGAACATAGTACAACATCGATGTGCACATAATACAACCCCGTTATAAATAAAAGAGTGTGTATATAGGAGATTTAAGGTGTTTGTATAGCACAACATTACTTAAACATACAGGATACATATTTTTATCAAGTGATATGCACCACAAAAGACTCGTTTTCTATTATTTCATATTTAAGGTAACCGGAGAAAATAATGTAAAAGTATGAACTATTAACAAACATATTGGTTGCAATTTTTCTTTACTAGATACAAAGAACCACGACTATCTATACTATCCAAATATATATCTTATTTACTTTCCTGACGAGTACAAAGAGTCAAAGACAACATATAACATATTTCATAAAGCAACGGATGATACTTGCTTTGGAATAAGCTTATCATGATTCATGATCATATGATGCCTAGGTGCTTGTTTGTACGTTACTCATTAAATTACATTAGTTTTTCATTAAGATCAAGTTGAATCAATGGCGACAAGCTAGAAGCTATTATTTTAACTTATACGGAGTACTTTTGGAATTAACTCGTATTATATTAGATACGGGAAATGTGTTTCACAATAATAGAAGGGGAGTGATATTCACAACTTATAAATTGATGCACACATCACAATTATACACATGCTAAGTTATAACATATGCATTAGTGATTGTGATATTGTGATGTGTGTATATTTTTTGTGATATAAGTATCAATTCCTTTAATAGAAAACTTATGAGTTTATAACCAATATATAAATCACATGCCATTAACTTGTGATATTACATGCCACGATTCACTTATGATTATATATCTTAACTAATTATAAAGGGTGTATGGTCAATTAGTCAATAGGTGAAAACTGAACTTTCAATAATACCGAAATTGCCCTTGCCATCATTAAATGAAACATAAATACTCCACCCACACACAAAATCTCTCAAATCCTTTTATATAAAGCCTACATCCTGACCCTTCATTTGAAATCAATGGCTAAGATTTACCCCACAAACTAAAAACCCTAACACTCAAAACTACCTACCATATAAAATCAAAAAAACACACATACATACATTTACACATTTACACTATAACCTCTTTTTTTTTTTCTCTCTCTCTATAACCAATCCCTCCCGTCTTCTTTTCTCTCACCCACTAAAACTAGCGCCTACCTTACTTTTCTCTCTAAACCAAAAATTTTTGTTGCCACCACAGCCACCAGTGCCGCCATTGCCACCATCTTCGTCATTAGCGATGGTTGAATGATGTTTCTGGTTGATGGTTTGAGCTAACTAGGAGGCTTTGGTGTGTGGCTGTTTTCGTTTAAGAACCATGGTGGTGTTTGAGATCTGGTAGATTCATTATACTTCAGTGGTTTCGGTGGTGTTTGGTTTTGGTGGTGCTTTGGTGTTTGTTGTGGTTTGTCCAGAATTGATGAAACATGTTCGGATCTGTGTAGATCTGATATTGTCAATAGATCTAACTATTTTTATTTAACCATCTTTGTAGACGTATCACCGGGACGCAGCCACTAAACCACCACCGTTGAACAACCCGAAACAGGATCCAAAAGGTTTCATTTTTTTTTTTTTTTTTTTTTTTTTTTATGTTATTCGTAGGTCTACATATCTTTGTGCTATTTATTGTATATATACAAGGTTCGCATGCTGAGGATCTTGTAGTTTCGGTTTGGAAACTAATGTTTTGCTTTTGTTATTGTAGGAAATTTGGATTTGGGCATGTTTTAAAGCTGATGTCTACGTTACAATTGTCACCCCGTCTATTTCTTTTGTTTCTTTTTTCATAACTTCTTTTCATGGTGTAGTGTTTTTTCTTTTGAAAAGCTTGTGAACAATTTTTTTTTCTTGTATTCTGTTGGGATCTTTTTTCCACATAGCTTATGGGTTTTTGAACTCTTTTTTATATATTGTGTGAACGTGTATACCGATAAAGAAATAGAATATGAGGTGTGGTTTGGTTTCCGCAAAATCTTACTAATTAGTTCTGTCGAAATTTAACGTCTCAAAAACATTTTTGGCCCTCAAAATATGTTTTGTTAAGTTGAATATCAAGTTTCTATTTTAGTGGTGTTTGATTTTCAAATTTTCATTTTGACCTACTTAAAATAATTTTGATTCGAATGTAGTTATTAGATTTTAGTTTAAAATAGGTGACTGATTTTTACTGTTATTGAAACATAATAATTGTAGTATAGTTTTAAATTCTAACCCTTCACATGTATGTAAGGACTTTTCATAAGTTTGGACTTTGGAGTAAATTTTAAATTCTCGATTCATGTTAGGATGAAAAAATGACCAAAAACAATGAAAGGACCAGAAAAAGTTGTTAGGAACTTGTGTAACTTTGAAACGAGAGTTGAAACTTGAATCAAAAGCTGACACAAAGAGAGAGGGTTGCATAGTATAGGTTTAGTCACTTTAAATCTTGTACAGCTGGGTACCACCAAAGTTACAAATTCTCATTATCCCATGGGCTATATATTTGGAGTAACAAAAAGTAGTTTGATTTATAGGTATGAATTGGTAAATATGCATTTTATATTTGATGATTCTCATTTTCAAACTCTACCAACATTAACAATTTGACATAAAAAAGACTAATAGGGAGAAAAAAACTTTGTTTGTTTATCATATTTGTTTTAATATGATTAATAAATATTATAATCCGACTACTAAAGAGCACCTTTCCTAGCACATAAAGGTTAATCATCGACCACTATTATCATCTTTGACCACCTTTTACGGGGATATATGGTTTGTATTCACGAACCAATTTTTGTTGTTGAATGGCTTTTGATTATTAGAAATTCCAACGCAAATCATTTTTTCATTTCAACTTTTGTCATTTTTCATCGAAACAATTAGATGCCCCTCAACCCTATACGAAAATCCTTGCCACTTAAGGGTGAGCAATCCGACCGTTTAGACCGGACCGACCGAAGGACCAACGGTCTGTTCGCGGTCCGGGGTTTTCATTATTTAGCCTATTTGGACCGAACCGACCGAAAGACTGACCGGACCGACCACATTCGGTCCGGTCTGGTTTTTCCCTAACTCGGTCATCGATTCGGTCCAGTCTTATCCGGTCTGGTCCAGTCCGGTTTTTGGACCGTGATCACCCTTATTGCCACTCACAATGAAGTTACGAAAATGATTTAGCTCTATTGTTCAAGTGAATGCCTTCGTTCACTACAAAATTTGGTTGAATTGTCACCACGTAATGTTACGACAACGACCAATCACTTATGTTTCAAAACAACTTATTAACTTTCTTAAATTAGATCCGAAAATTCAAAATGATTTTATTTGGAAACTTGAAGTATCATTTAAATTCTATATTAAAAACCACAAAATGCCAAAATTTTACATTTTGAAATTTGAAATATTTGAATCTTATCGAGACAAAGGTTGAACTTTAGACGGGTGTTGGTTCCGATGTAGTTTGTGGACATCATAAAGGAAACGCTTCAATATTGTGAAGTTGGGTGCCTAGACCTGGACAGATGTTTACCCCATGTACCTATACTTATACAAATGAGAAAGAAACGAAAGTACATATCATTTATTGTGAAAATCTCAAGAACCGTGAATTGAGGCATTTAAATTAAGAACATGTGAATTGTATATTGTAATTTCAAAACGCTATAAAAATACCGACCACTCTATTTTCACTTACATAAGTACGGAGTAATTAAGAAATTATATTTTCACTTACATAAGTAATTAAGAAGATGAGGGTATGAGACTATAGACTACAATATTTTCTCATCAGTATATTACGTAAACAAAATTGTGATTCTAACTATCGGTAGTTGCATTAGTTTATAAAGAAACGAGTTATTAGAAAAAAAGAAAAAGGTAATACACATATTTTGCTACAACGGATTTTGTCAAACCCATGAGTCCATGACTCTATACGAGACCGCCATGACATAATCTAATTTGACATAGAAGCACATAAAATACACATGTAAAATTAAAGTCTTTTTCCACTAGAGTGATTACATTATAGTTATCGTGTACTACAACCGTTTGCAATTACATTATGATCGGTTCACGTTCTATTTTGAACGCTACACAAAACACTCACCACAATATCACAAATCGTTAATTATCTGCTGCTAGAAATTCCGTTGCTATGCACGGGTACTCGTCTAGTCTATACTATCTATAATGGAAAAATGGTTAAAAGTGAAATGTTGAGTTTTCAACAATGGTCAAATGAGAGAGAAAGTGAAATGTAATTAATACTCTTATTAAAATACCCCAATACTTAGAAGTACAATTATTTATCCACATTGTACAACCAAATTAAACCATATTTACCAAATTAAATACAACCAATCAAACAAAAATCGGGTTGACCCGGGACGCTTCAAACCCGGCGGGTTGACCCAGTTTAATTTGACCCGTTTTCGACTCAACCTAGCAAGTTGACCCGGTTTAACTCGACCAATTTTTTGATCGGAACGGTTCAACCGGTTGAACCAACCGGGTCGAACCGGGTTTCAAAATATTATCCATTACTTAAAAATGTACAATGATTTATTCACATTGTACAACCAATTAAAAACATATCTACCAAATTAAATACAACCAATTAAAACACAAACCGGGTTGACCCGGGACGCTTCAAACCCGGCGGGTTGACCCAGTTTAATTTGACCCGTTTTCGACTCAACCTAGCAAGTTGACCCGGTTTAACTAGACCAATTTTTCGACTGGAACGGTTCAACCGGGTTGAACCAACCGGGTTTCAAAACATTATCCATTACTTAAAAATGTACAATGATTTATTCACATTGTACAACCAATTAAAAACATATCTACCAAATTAAATACAACCAATTAAAACACAAACCGGGTTGACCCGGGACGCTTCAAACCCGGCGGGTTGACCCAGTTTAATTTGACCCGTTTTCGACCCAACCTAGCAAGTTGACCCGGTTTAAATCGACCTATTTTTCGACCGGAACGGTTCAACCGATTGAACCACCCGGGTTGAACCGGGTTTCAAAACATTATCCATTACTTAAAAGTTAAAAGTACCCGGCGGGTTGACCCAGTTTAATTTGACCCGTTTTCGACCAAACCTAGCAAGTTGGCCCGGTTTAAATCGACCCATTTTTCGACCGGAATGGTTCAACCACCCTGGTCGAACCGGGTTTCAAAACATTATGTTTAATTCCCAAATCTTCAAACTTTTATTATTTTTCGTTTATAACCTATAAATTTTTTTTTATCAATAAACTGTTTGTCGTTATAAAATCCCGGTGCTATGCACGGGTACTCGTTTAGTATGAAAAATGCAAATATATGTACTTAGATATTATTTGAAACGTTTTCTTTACCAAATGGTTCGTATTGTCTCTTTGGATATTAAGTTCAAGTAATTTCAAATGAACATGCATGACATGTACATATAAATTTTGATTAGATAGAAAACTACTCGTAATTCTCTATTACTCTTCAAAATGATGTGACAAGTCCTATTACATCTTCTGTTTTATATGGCTGCTAACTATTAAGAGCTATTTACAAAATATTTTAGCTATAAAACTATTGACAATTATCGACAATAACCATATTAATAAATGTCATCTGAAAATTAACTGCAATGTTATAAGATTACTACTATGAAGTATGAACCCGAAACATCTTTTGATTTTTTTTTTTGTTTTATTTTAGCGGTAGCAGATCTATAAATCTTTTGCGAGATATGTTTTGTTAATGTCCACGTTAAGATGCATATATATGCTGCATGCGTACTTTCTGCTTCAAATGTGTCCGTCATTGATGATGGTAGTCGAAACTCGAAAGACTATTAGAAATTTGTGTTACGTAAATACGGGAAATCGTAGGTGATGAACAATATAAATCAATAAATTCTGTAGCTATATGTCAATGTCGAATATACAAATTGAATTGAAGTAATCCCTTTACTTTTAAAGTTAGACAAGACCAAATAATATTGAAGACTACATCCAACATTGATGAGCATTAGATGCTTGCACTTTTTCGAGTACTCTTTGTGGAGGGTAAGGTTTTCTAAGTTAGAGATTTTATTCAGAATCGTTTTGCGTATTCACAAGATCAAAATCGTAAGAATGAATCTGGATTTTAAAATACTACGTATTATATTGTCATTTTTTAATCGACTTTGTAACTCTTATACAAATCTACAAATTATTATTTACTAAAAACACAAATTAATATTGATGTTTCATGAAAATTATATTCTAAATTATGATTATGAAATATTTAAGAAGATTAACATGTTATTTAAATTTTATAAAATATAACCCATAACTTTAAAGTTTTTAAGTTTATGGTTAAAGAAAAGTAATATCGGATCGAATTAGATTTTAAAATTTTAGGGTCAAGATTGGGATCTATAAGACTATCTTTATCAAAAGCCCATCACAACACAATCTCTTAATAAAATATTATTTTCTCTTTCCTCCACCTATACAATCAATACATACAACCAAATCTATATTTTTTATCATTTATCAACAACACTACTCAACCCATTTATTTTATTCTTTCTTGACTTTGTAGCCATTTTATTTTAAAACAATGTGTAAGACTTTAACCATTGCTATTGTGACAAGTGGAGGTTTGGACTCAAAATTTGAGAGTCATGGAATGACCTGGTTGCTTCTTTAGTTTGCTCATATATAATATAATATTGTTTTAATTGTATTTTTTGTCCTTTCAATAGTTCACAACCTTTAGCAACCTCTACAAATAAAGGTAGTCTAACATTTTAAGTTTGCAAATATCCTACATAAAATAAAGATCGTTTTTACTTTACAGTAGATCAGATGAGATTTTATTAACCATGATTGAGGGTAGAATTATCAACTAGCATGTGGTCTAGTGGGTAAAGCTTAAAGAGTTAAGCGAGCCAATTGTGAGAGTAGTACGGGTTTAGGTGACCTACCGGGAAGTTCTCACATGGGGGCAGGACCACATGCTCTGTTGATACCATCCCTCCACCGCAAATGCTCAGATTAACTGGTCAGCGAGGGTCTCTTTGAGAAAATGGCCAGGGTTCTTAGTCCACCTCCTGATAAGTACAGTCACTGGGACAGGTGCTCATTGCCTGGGCCCGGGTCCTTGGGGAAGGGTCCGGTTAGCATCCTGAGAATACATGAGACCAGAGTGATCTCACCGATCTTCACCTATTTGAGAATTAAATAGAACAAACTCTACATTATGGTTAAAAGGATATGTTTCTCTACAAAATGGTTGTAGAAAAATAATTACAATCAAGTGTTAATTGTACATCTACATTTTTTTGGATTGTCTCCACATTTCTAGAATTATCATTTCATCATAAATATTCATACGTGATATTGTAATTAATGAAAATCATTTGGCTTCACAAAAATGATCATGTTAACTTGATTAGGACTTTAATTCCGAGATTTCCGTCTTCTCAGTCCCTGATTGTACGTGGAGTTCAGTAAATACAAAAATGATCATGTTGACGTGCCTTTTTGCACTTTTCTAATGCGGATATACATACAAGCAAAATGACACAATTACTTTAAAATTTAGTGACATATACGTGTCATTTTGAAATTTTTCCATTTAGCTTTTATGCTGATTACGATTGCAATATTAAAGTAGATTTTTGCGAGTGTTTGTCTCACTAGGCATCTTAAAGGACAATTATAGGATAAGTAAATACCAAACCGTCCAAACATGCATGACACTGAAGTTTTACTTAATTATGATTCGAGATAGAAACTATACGTAACTCAAATATCGTACGTACGTTATATGAATGTACGTACGCGTCGGTGCATATATATATGCACATACATGTGTATACTGATCGACTATGCATGGTTGTACGTATATACTAATTATGTGGACCATGAGGGTACTCCGGTACGTGTATACTCATTAATTGTTTACCTAATTGATATGTCTAAATCGTCATTTATAAGCATACAAAAAGATATTTCAGCATAATTGAGTCTTCAACGACAAAATTAGGTTTCCCAAGAGCATAATCATTTTTGTATTACAATGTTTTGTTACGTTAAATATGTTACTTATAATGCTGGATTGCCCTTCAAATCATTTCATACACTCTCCATTAAAAATTGTAGAATTGGGATAAAATCCTTCATTTCCCAGGAGCATAATCATTATTATTTGATTTGAATTTACAATGTTTTGTTACGTTAATAATACTTACATGGTTGGTCCATGTGGTTTGTCCAAAGTAACACCTTTCGTCTCCCGAAGTTTAAAGTTGCATTAGCGGGGATAGAGTTATCTACTGTTGAGATTCACACTTTTGGCTGGGACACATCTTCGCCAAAAGTATTAACCACTGTTGGGATAAACACTTTTGGCGACGATAAAACCTTTGACTACTCATCCTCCGGCATGTAACTAGCCATTGTTATGTGTGTTTTGTGAGAATTAACGATTTGGGTTATTGGTGTTTTGCCGAATTGAGGATGGTCAGTTAGATTATACTACATATATAAATAAAAATTTACGGGATAAAGTTGCAATTTGGTAGGATGAATTGCCGCCAGCACTTTTAGCAGGGACATATCCCCGCCAAAAGCTATTATAATTAGCAGAAAATTTCAGCAGGATAAAGTAATTACAAAGAGGGAAAACTGGATAACGCTTTTAGCGGGGACATGTTCCTGTCAAAAGGTTGTATACATATTACTACACATTTGGCGGGGACATGTCCCCGCAAAAAGTAGTGACGAAAAGAAAAAAAGAATAAAAAGAAAAAGGAAATAATTAGGTTACAACTTTGGTCAAATTTTGCTAAATATGAAATCCACTTTCGGCGGGGACATGTCCTCGCCAAAAGTGTGTGTTGAAAATCTAGTAAACGGTAAGAGAGTTTGTGTTCCAGCTCAGCATCGTTTTTGTCGTTTAGCGACTTTCGGCGGTGACATGGGGTTCCCCGCCGAAACCGTCATTGCCCATCCTCCTGATTGTTGTAGTGTTGTATTGGTATATGAGAATAGGGGTGTCATAAAATCCTACCCGAACCCGACCTGGTTCGGGTCGACTCGGGTCAAAAATCATATTCGGGTCAACCCGAATTGACCCGAGTTCTAAACAAGGTCGGGTTCGGGTATGTTTTTCTAGCCTTGACCCGGCCTAAACCCGACCCGAACCCAAGTTGACTCGACTAAAATAACACTTTACAATGTAAAAATACTCGGGTTGACCCCAAACCCGATTGACCTGACCCGAGTTGACCCGAACCCGAATTGACCCGATCCGAGTTGTCCCGAGTTCTGAACAGGGTCGGGTTCGGGTATGTTTTTTGGAGGCTTGACCCTAGTTGACCCGACCCGAGTTGACCCGAACCCAACCGGGTCAACCCGAATGACAACCTATATGAGAATGGGTTATGGGTTTTATAGTGTTTGAAGGTATTTGTTTAGTGGTTCCAGGAATGAAATTAGTATATCAAGTCATAGATTTATCACCCATCAATTTGGTTTTTATAAAATCCATTTCGTGATTCCCACTTTTTTCCACTATAAAATTCAATTAACTCTATATTTTTTATGCCATATTTTGTCGTCAAACATAAACAATCGTATTGATACACTTTTTTATATCTATTGTCTTTATACGGCTAGGGTTGCAATCAAGTTAAGCTTTTATCAAGTTACTCGAGCTCGAGCTTAACTCAATCGAGTCAAGCTTTTATCGAGCTCAAACCCAAAAATTAGCTCGAAACATATAACTAGCCAAGCTCAAACTTTTGATAGCTCGGCTCGAGCTCCTATCAAGCTTTTTCAAGCTTTAATATAAATATATTTTCATTATAAATTTATATAACTAACTAGGGATAATTTGATTATTAACTTAATGATAAGGACTTACTTTGTTAATAATAGAATACTAGCAGGGTGCCCGCGTATTGCAGCGGCGGGTACCCTGAAATAAAATTTTTCAATGGAATTAATAAAAATGTCACGGGATGTCATTCCAACACCTAAATTTGCTTGGTCACAGCTCTGTGTATCGAGTCCAGTTTTATTGAGTCGAGTCTTGGTCACAGGTTCATGTCTATGTTAAGATGGAGGGTTGTACATTGTGTTTTAAATGATTGTAATATTTGGTGTAGGGGTGCTTTTAATGCTATTAATGTAGAATGAGGGTTGTACATTGTGTTTAAATGATTGTAATATTAGGTGTAGGTAATGCTATTAATGTAGAATGAGGGTTGTACATTGTGTTTAAATGATTGTAGTATGGGGTATAGGGGTGGTTTTAATGCTATTAATGTGGAATGAGGGTTGTATATTGTGTTTAAATGATTGTCATATTGGTGTAGTGGTATTTTTAATGCTTTTAATGTAGAATGAGGGTTGTACATTGTGTTTAAATAATTGTAATATTGGGTGTAGGGGTGTTTTTAATGCTATTAATGTAGAATTCTAAGAAAAGTGGTCTGAATTTAGATTCATGTTAGTTTTTGTTGTATACAATGCTTTGGTTGTTGTAATTATTGATATTGCTTGCTTTAAAGTGTTGTAAACCATGCATCAATTTATGTACATCTGATTTTTTTTTAAAGAGAGTCCTTCCTCTATTAGAGCATGGGGTACGGTGGCGCCGTCGGTGGCGCCCTCACCACCAGCCCAACAAAACCGACGGCGGTGCACCGTATCGGTGGTGACGCCGTCGGTGCTCATGCCGTACCCACGGCTCAACGCCACCGACTTTTTTTTTTTTTTTTTTTTTTTTTTTGCTGATTTGATCTTGTAAAAATCGAGCCATTTAAATGTAACGGCTATAATGCCGTTTTTTTGTCCCCAATACCCAATCAAACCAATTTAATTCCCAAATTTAATCCAAAAAAAAACTATATAAATACCCCATTTTTTTCAACCTTCACGCACACTTCCAATCTATTAAATATCTACTTCTAATAACTATTTTCATCCAAAATGAATCCAAATCAACCATGGATCAACAACATGCTAAACGATCCGACGAACCAAATGCCGGGATCGTCTTCGAACCCCGATAACAATACGGGATCGTCTTCGAATCCTGGTTACTTTCCCACCTTTCAAACCTCATCGATGAATCCCGAAGATTTAGCATTGTTTAGCCAATGGAAATTACAACAACAACAAAACCAATATCAATTTACACAAACTCAACAAACAACCCAAAGGCATCCCTTCACAACCGAATTCGGATCATGCTTCGTTTCATCTAGTAGACGAAGAAGATGACGAAGAAAAATCGGTTTCCAGTGAAGAAATTATTCCGACACCGACCTTAAAAAAATCGAGGGCAAAGACGATGGCGAAGAAGCCAAAATAAAGATATCAAGAAGTTTATTTCGGTTGTTGATGAAACAGCGGTTATGAGCGGGGAAGGTGATAAAGATGTTATGGCCCGTTGTCACATATTTTTGAAAAAAACAACGGGTTATGATTTTAGACACACAAGCGCTTGGGAGTTTTTGAAAGACAAGCACAAGTGGAAAAATCCCGACTCGAATTTGACAAGACGTAATCGTCTTCGGCCTACGAACGAGGAGCCCCTGCATTTTGGACCCGACGACCGCTATTTCCGGTTCAAACCCGGCATTGTTTCAAGAAATGTTGCAACAACAATACGAGTTAGACCGCAAGGCAAAAATGGATGTTCTTTCGCGAGAGTTACTTTATATGAATCACAAAAGATTGCCGAGGAGATGCGGGTGCTACAAATGGATACGGGCAAGATGGATCCGGTCAACGCAAGGATCGTGAGGGCACAACAAGCTTGAATCCGGGCAAAATATCCCGAAGAGAATTAAGCTTTTATTTATGTATTAGATTTTTAATTTTATGCAATTTTTTTAAATGTTTCGTGTGTTTTTTTAATATGTAATGTGTGTTTTTAATATTAATGAAGTTTATTTAAGTTTATATTATGTATATTTTAATTTTTGTTAAAAAAAATAATAATAAAAAAATAAAAAATAAAAAAATTGGCTGACGGCACCAGAAATTCTGGTGCCAACGGATACCCCTGAAATGTGATGTCGTGGGTTTTCTGGTGCTATGGAGCTTTTTGCTGATGTGGCAGCAAAAAAGTGCCACGGCTTGGAGCCATGGCACCAATGGTACCCAGTGCTCTTATAAGTAGTATAGATGTATTATAGAAGGTCATTTAAATCTAATCAATCCAAATGTTTTGTATTCTACCTTTTGTATTCTTCAAACTTCTTGAGCTGTCGACTGTTATAGTGTTATAATTTGCATAAAACATTAGTGAGTTTGGCTATTATGGTTTAAGTTGTTTTACTTTATACATATATTTATTGATAAGTTTGGCTATTAGATACAATGTTTTTATATAAATACAAGATTTTCAAGCCAAGTTCAAGTTTTAATCGAATTTTTCAAGCCAAGCTCAAATTTGGATGATTAAAGCTCGTCAAGCTCAAGCCTAAATTATAAATTTCAAGCCAAGCTTAAACCTTGTTAAGCTCGAGCTCGGCTCGACACGATTACACCCTTATTTATACCCCATACAAAATCCGATACCAATTGTGATTTCTAGCAACAAACCAAACGCCCCTAAATATATAACTAGTGGGCCGCGTAATGCCATTCCGTGCTCTAACTATCATTTGTTAATTTGAGGTTGTACGAACATGTTATCACTTAGTTCAAGCGGTGAGACAAGCCGTAGTAAAGCCATGTACTTCGCGTGATCAACCCACAATGGTAGGGAAAAGGATGATATAATGCTGAAATGAAGATACATCATCGCCATTCACCGAGTCTGAATGTACCGATATATGTCCAAAGAGTTTGTTTGTCTAAAAGTTCTATGTGAGGTTTTTGTCGAATAAAAACTTATGGATCTTGCTAAAAGAGAAAACATTGACCAAGAATTTGGCACAATTTTAAACGTAGTTTGAAGAAGAAAAGAGGGGCAGTTGCGGCAAATGGAAGAAATAAGAATGGTCGTTAAAAGTAGTTGAATACGCATGTGGGTACAGTATTCCATTGGTCCCGCTAAATATTTTTTTCAGATTTCCCGCTCACAACCTTCCAAAATACCTTCCGTTTTCAACTCCCCTATAAAAAATATTTACTCTCAAAATATTAGTTTTATGGGGCAATTACATATATACCCACTAAAACTTGCATATTTGCATATATACCCAAAACATGCTTAAACATCATTGTACATTGTGCATTAAAAACTTGTGTTTTGAAGAAATATGCAAATATTCATGTTTTGGTGGGTATATATGCAATTCCCCCTAGTTTTATTCGTCTGACAATTATGAGTTTTTAATTCACTAATATGGGGTCTTGCTATTAATAGCTCTAAATATTACGTTTAAGAAACAAAAACTTGCATAATTTGTACTACATCGTATATAGAGTCGGTTGAGAAATGCTAAATTTAAAAAGTGAACAGTTATTAATGAAGATGTAAACGATTAATGCTTGTTTGAAAATGCTAAACATAACTCTTGATGCTACGTTTAGCAATTTCTTTAATTTTAATAATAGTTAATCTAATACCGTAATAGAATAAATTCAGAAAAATACCAGTGAGTTACATGTTACTCCCTACTTTACAATTTTTTTATTTATATTTTTAGTTTATAAAAAAATTTAACTATTGAAAGAAGCTTAAAAAACAGGATTATGTTATTCAAAAAGTATTAAATTCAAATATAAAATAAAGTTTTAAATATGTATATACAACAATATTATAAATGAAGTCAAACTAAATGTATTCTTGTTATTATTATCACTAACACATTATTGCTACCCTTGACACATCTTTAATTATAAAAACTACGGAGTACATAATACATATTATATACATGCTTCAGGTATCTTGACTTATTAAGGTCGGTATAATCTTTTTATTGTGTGAAATGAAGCATTTGACTAAACACATACTAATAAAAAAGACACATTTTGTAGTACTGTACTATATAACATAGCTAAATAATTTATTATATGAAAAAGACTTGTTATCAAACTTGGTTGTGCTTTTTGTTACATTAATTGATCGATTTGCCTATTGGAAGTTATAAGAAAAATCTAGAAATATGTAGTAGAAAATACATTGTTTTTCACTTTTTACTGTGTGTGTGTGATTATGTTTATGTGTGATATGGCACGGGTTGTGGCCTTTTGCAATGGCGCCATAAAGTAAGCCATGTTTGTTTGGCTCAAGTTATTAAATATTCAAAGCAACCAACAACCCTTCAACTGTGTCAGTTACCTCTTGACTCTCTCAATTGTCAATAAGCATTTAGGTGTCCTTGGCAATTGTTTAAGTGAATCTTAACAAGACACAGACTCACAAAAAAAATATATACAAAATCTACATAAAAGTAAAAATAGATGTACTTTTATGTGGTTTTTATGTAATTTTGATGTACTTAACTTATTTCCTTAGAACACAAATTAAAAAAACCTTTATATTATATATAACATTTACTAAAATAAATTAGATGAACAGCTAATTACTTTAGTAAATGTGAATAATAATCTCTCGGGTTTAATTAGAAACATTTCTTAACAAATTAAAAATCAGTTCTTGCCGTTAAATGCGATAGCATAACCAATCAATAAGTTAAATTTTTAACTATTTGTGTAACCAAAGATTAAATAGTTAGTCTCTTCAGTTACCTATCAATTTTGGTAACAAATGTTGAATCACTTTTAAGGACCGTTTATGCTATAAAATATTACATAATTAGTATATTTTAGTTATTTCATTTTTTAAAGAAGGTTCATAATTTAAGATTTAATAAAAGATATTATATCTTGTAAATATGTTAACAAGTACAGTAAATATTTATGTATTAATTAAAATTAAATAAACTGAATACTCATTGACTCGGGAAAAAACCAAAAATGAGATAATCATTCTGAAAATGCAATGACATCTAGCGCACTAAGTATATACATCAGTTAACAAATTTTATCACCGACCTAGCCATTTTGTTCAATAATCTATCGAAACGAGCATGTAAACAATTTATAATTTGGTATAATGAAGAATATTTGTGTTCTTTAATTTTTATACATCATTGTTTATAAATTCGTGACTGAATACCTACTACCTCATTTAAATAACTTCAAAGTCAAACTATTCCTTAATTTTTGTAATAGTAACTGAAATAGTTTTATTGATCCTTTCTTAAACTACAAACAAATGTGTTACTACATGATACTCTCTCCCATGCTAAAGTATGCTGTAAATGTGTAAACTAGGACTAGTGATTTACACAAAATGCTAAACTAGAAGTCGAACTAGCAATTAACAATGCGCATAAAAATGTTAAATAACGATTAATATCAAACAACTAGATTTTTTTTGAACGGCGGAATTTTATAAAGCAACTAGCAAGACGCTAGACAACTAGATATTCCTATAAACAACTAACACGAACTCTGTTAAATAATGTGTTATTGACTTCTTATTGCTTTTGTTAAACGAAATATAAAAGCAAAAATGTAAAGACATTAAAATACTTCTAATGAAAACCTAAGAGCAAAAGATATAGTCACATTGGTTAAAGTTTAACCATGTGTCACGTTAACGCCACATCAACAACTAAATATTAACCAAAATTTAACAAAAAAACACGTTATAATAACCAAATTTTAACGAAACAACAATTTATAAAAACACCATTCATTTAGAGGGTGAATTGATTTTTTTTTCTTGTCTCCTTAAACGCAGCATTAACTAGTTAACCCTGGAGATTAACGCAGTTTTAACCAAGGAGGCAGTATGTTAATCTTGCCTTAACTTTGGAGTTGGTTAAAATTTAACCAAAAGTTTAGTTACCATACAAGTGCTCTAACAATGAACAAGAAAAAAGTAACTACACGTACAACACATGTTAATGTTACAAAATGTAGCTAGAAATAATGCAACAAAACCTTAAATAACACAATTATTAACAAAGGAAATGCTACATCCACTCATAAATCCTACACAAAATATCCACACGCTGAAGTGTCAGCCACTAATTTGTAGGATGGGATGTACTTCTCTCTCATCTCACCAATCAGTGGCTGACACCTCAGCGTGTGAAAGTTTTGTGTGAGATTTATGAGTAGATGTAGCATACCTCATTAACAAACCAACTTTTGAAAACTTTATTAAATAAACATATTTTACAAAGACGGCCCGCGACAACATTTTGAATATTTTCCAAAGTAGGGTCACAGTCACACACTTTAACCCTAATTCTCAAAAAATACTTCTATATATATGCTCCCTCCATACACCATTTTTCCTCACACTTAACAAACACACACTTGCTCACAAACACAAACACCACCCACATTCTCAAAATGAGTTCCTTAGCTATTTTGGGTTTCTTGTTTATGGGTCTGGTCTCATTTGCTCCCTCAGTTAATGGTGATGGCGGTTGGGTTAATGCTCATGCCACCTTTTATGGAGGTGGTGATGCTTCTGGCACAATGGGTATGTTAAAAAAATGTCTATGGAAATATAATGGCATTGTTGTTATAAAACAGAAGATATATCATATAAATGAGGGTGTTAAAATTTTAAAAAGCTTGTTACTATCACTAAAACAGTAGACATAACAATTTCAGTTTACTATATTTTGTTGGTCACTTTAGTATTATTAGAACATATTAAGGGTATTCTTGTCATTTTAGAACTTTTGACATAACAAGAGCAACTAGTAGTAATTTAGTAGTTTATGTTGGTCCTTTTAAGAAATGAGTAGATTTAAGGGCACTTTGGTCATTATACCCTACTATAACTCCATAACCTTTAAGAGTTAGTACTATTTTAAACCCATAATGAGTTTATTTTTGTCTTTTCAAGTGGCAAAATTTCATTTTTTTGTGTGTAGTACATGTTACTTTTTTACACAAGTTGACTTATATTGTGGTTAATTATGAAAACAGGTGGTGCATGTGGGTATGGTAACTTATACAGTCAAGGTTATGGGACAAACACAGCAGCACTAAGCACAGCTTTATTCAACAATGGATTAAGCTGTGGCTCATGTTTTGAAATAAAATGTGTGAATGACCATCAATGGTGTTTGCCTGGATCCATTAAGATAACAGCTACCAATTTCTGTCCACCAAATACTGCCTTACCTAATGACAATGGTGGTTGGTGCAACCCTCCTTTGCAACACTTTGATTTAGCTCAGCCTGTTTTTCAACATATTGCTCAATATAAGGCGGGTATTGTCCCGGTTGCGTACCGTAGGTAAAATGACTAAAATACCCTCATTTTTTATAAGTATGTTGTCTTTTTTGAATATTTTACATAAAGAAAGAAATTATATATTTGTATGGTAGAACACTTGAAACACAAAAGTTAGTCGTTTTGGGATTAGTTGGCTCGTAATGTCGAATCGAAAACCAAGTAAATTTAAAAAAGGAAAAAAAAAATGTTTGAAATGACTAAAAACCTAGGAAGTTAGAAGCAGAGTTTATGCATGTGCTTGGCTTTATATAAAGGGTATTTTAGTAACTTTGCTTATATATATTTATACTTTTGTAGGGTACCTTGTGTGAGAAGGGGTGGAATTAGGTTCCAAATCAATGGTCATTCATACTTCAACTTGGTGTTAATTTCAAATGTGGGTGGTGCGGGCGACGTTCATTCGGTAGCAATCAAAGGTTCGAAAACCGGATGGCAACAAATGTCGCGAAACTGGGGTCAAAATTGGCAATCCAACACTTATTTAAACGGACAATCTCTGTCGTTTAAGGTCACAACTAGTGACGGTAAAACCGTGGTGTCCAACAATGTCGTTCCTGCGGGTTGGTCTTTCGGGCAAACCTTCGCGGGAGGCCAATTCCGCTAAAAAGACATTTTTACCCTCATCGTTGTGGTCACCTAGTATTTACTACTATTGTAATTTTTTTAGCAACTACAATAGGTACTATCTCAATAACTTGGAGCGGCCTATTTTATAAAAGGGCCCTTTAGTCATTTTGTTTTATAGGGTAACTATATAGTACTCAGTTACCCTAGTTTTTTAAGGGTTTGTATTTTGTAACTTTGTTTGGTTTTGGTGTTTAAGGGCAGTGGTGGTAATTTACACCCGCCATTAGTTGTAATTGACGTTTTTGCCCTTATTAGTTGGGCTGTTTGGGGTGGTTTTGAGGTGTGAGATTTTTTTTATTTTGTGAGGGGGTGAAGATGTATATTTACTCTTTTTATTACTAATGGAAGGTGACTACATTATCATAGCTTAATTAAAGCTTGTTGGTGTGCTACTTATTTTGATAATTATATGATATTTACTGCTTGTGGTACCACCTATTTATTAATGGCTGGTTTTTGTTGGTATACTGGTTTATAATTTGAATTGGAATTCAAACTCACTAAAATCAAATGCAATGCTCTTTCTAAGTGAAATATGAGATGCACAAATTAAAAGCATTTGAATTTTCTTGTTTGGTTCAAATTCTTGGGGTCACGTGTCAAAGGCCTTAAAGCAAGAATACCACTGCACCTACTTTCGTCTTGTAACCAAAATAAACTCGTGATCACATAAATGGCTTAGAATAAAAACTTGTGATCATTTATTATAGCTTAGCCCCAATCAACTTGTACATATTGCTATGTTTGGTACATGGCTTTAGAGGCTTATTTGGGCTTTGAAAATAAATTAGTTATAGTGTATCTTTTATACGCTTTAGGCTGCTAGCAATGGGCCGTAAAAAATCGATCGTGAGGATCGATCGATGTCACCATTGTGAAACCATAAGTTGAAATCGATTGCCGGCCAATATTTTTGAAGATCGATCGTGAAACCGTTCGATATTTGTAGCATTCAATCACAAATTAAAAAAAAGAAAAATTACCGTTTATTAAAAAAAAATGATGATGCAATATGGGTTGCCACTGTGATGAGAGAGATGAATATGGGTTGAAGAGAGAGAAAGCTAAGGTGGCAGCCGGAAAGAAGATGCAATATAAGTTGCCACTGTGAGAAGCCTTAGTTGATTCAGCTTTCAGTCTTATAAGTGCAGTTGATGACGTATAGTCTATATTTGGGCCACAAGCCCAAATGATAAACATTACTTGGCCCAAACCCACCACGAGTGGGCTATTATAAATAACGGCCCATAATAAACATGGCTTGGGCTCACGAAGCCCAAAGCCCAACCAAACTTAACCGGGTGCGCGATAAGGATTACCTATTCATGGAATAGATATCCTTACCCCGGATAAGCATTACGTATGCGAACAGTAAGGAGCAAGAAACCTACACGGTTTCAGCTCCTATATAAGGAATGACATCCCTCATTCAAAGGTACGATATACAACCCTAAAACTCTCTACGAGAACCCTAAATCGATTACTTACTCTCACACCGGAGTCTAATCGGGGGAGACAATCCCTCGATAAGCCTAACGGTGTTGTCTTATTTTCTTAGTACGCAGGTAACAAGTGCTAAGGAGTGAATTGGTACGAGAGCATAAGCCCATAACCAGGTACGCCCAACTTTTGTATCAACAAGTGGCGCCATCCGTGGGACCCTACTAAGAACTAGAATGACGAAACATAAGAATTCGAGCCAGCGGACTCCGCAGTCAGAAAAACGTGACCATCAGAGGAAGAATCAACAAGATCCAACCTCCAGACAAGTCGCTGGGACAACCAGCACACCTGGTCACCACGAGGCAGGAACAACCCCACCTCGTCTAGCAGTAGAACTACCTATAAGAACTACTCAAGTCACACCAGTGGTCCCAAGCGTTGAGGAACTCCAACGCACCCTCTTCACCACTCCTCATCAGGCTACACCCGCAGTGAACAACACTGCGCCGCCAGGCGCGCCTGAACGAAACAGGGCGCCAAACACTGAGGCAGAAATTCTTGCAACAACTGAGGACGTACCTGATCTAACTTTGGGAAACTTTGTATCCCAAAATTATGAAACCCTAACCGCCCTCATGCAAGAAGAAGCAACAAGAAGAGCAAGCGCGGGTCTACAAGCCCGACTCAATTTTGGTCCTCAACGCGAACCATCACCATCGCGTCACCCACGAGGAAGACGCGCAGAACGTACCACTGTCCATGATAGATTGGGTACGATATCTGATTCACAATACTCAGGAGACAGCGAGAGGCGCACCAATGTCCACTCCAAACTTGGCAGCCGGGGAATACAAGATCGATTAGGGCCTCAACATTCGCCAAGCCAAGGATCTTCCAAACCTGGGAGTAGGAGGATTTAAGACAGGTTGGGGAGAAGAAGATCCCCAAGCAGAGATCCCTCAAGCTCTTCTTCTGAAAGAAGCCGGCGCAAGCGCCGAAAAAGAGACTACCCTTCTTCAAGCGACTCCTCGGACAACGAGGATAAAGAAACAGGACACTGGAAGTCAAGAGGAAGACGTCGCGAGGAAGAGAATGAAGATATGTCTCTCCCATGGCGACGCCAGAAAATTGATGCGTTTACACGGCGCATCAGCGATTACTCAGACCGCAAACGCAGGCGCATGCCCACTAACGTGAAAACATATGATGGAACAGGTGATCCTGATGATCACCTAAAAATTTTCGAATCAGCCGCAACTATCGAATATTGGCCACAGCCTGTGTGGTGTCACATGTTTAATTCCACGTTAGTAGGAAACGCGCGCACATGGTTTAGCAAACTCCCACGTAGGAGCATTGGTGGATTTGAGGAACTACGGAAAGCATTCCGCCTCAACTTCACCCAGCGAAAGAAGTGCGCTAAAAACCCTGTGGAACTAGCAAGAGTGAAACAGCGTCAAGGGGAATCAACCAGCGCTTTTATGGAACGTTTTAAAGATGAGTGCATACAAGTCAAAGCATGTCCCGAAATCCTAAAAATTTCAGGGTTCATGAATGGGATCAATAACCCAGAACTCATCCGCAAGCTGAATGACAAAGTTCCACAGACCTTTGACGAATTAACAAAGCGCACCAGATCCTTTATACAAGGAGAAACAGCTGCTGCGGATAGCAAAAAAGGTTATTCAAACTATAGGCAACAAGAACAGCCGAGGAGACAATCCAACGATCAGAATAACAACCGCAGCAGGAATTACCGCAGTGGAAGAGACAACGACAAATATACTCCTCTCACTAAGACTCCGAGAGAAATATTTGTAACAGAAGGTGCGAACTTCCCAAAACCACCACCAATGCGCACTGCAGAAGAAAAGCGCCTAGGTAGTGGATACTGCGAGTACCACGTCCAAAAAGGCCATACCACTAATGAGTGCGTCCAACTAAAACAACTAATTGAAAAGCTAGTTAGAGAAGGCAGGATGGACCACCTCGTAAAGAACATCAAGGAGGGAAAAGATAAACAGAGAAACGGGGGTAAGAAAGAACCCCCAAAGGAAAAAAGCTTATACTATATACATGATACAATCATGGCAACGCAGGATAAAGCAAAAAGTCAGCCAAAAATTCTCTCCAGAAAAAGAGATATCCTTCCCTACTATAGCTGCGGACAACGCAGTCGTGGAGCCTCTAACCATTGAAATACATACAGGGGGACATGACATCCACCGCATGTACATTGATGGAGGAGCATCCGCAGACATCCTGTACGATCACTGTTTCAAAAGACTGCGACCGGAAATCCAAAGTCAGTTGATACCAGCTACAACGTCATTAATAGGATTCACAGGAGAAAAGATTTGGCCTATGGGGCAGTTACGCTTGTTGGTGGTCATAGGAGATGAACAACACTCAACCGCAACATGGATAAACTTTATGGTAATAAAGTCTCCTTCACCATACAATGGTATCATTGGAAGACCGGGAATATCATCCATGCGCGCGGTACCATCCACAGCGCACGGAATGCTTAAATTCCCAGTGGAAGGAGGAGTTGTCACTCTCTATAACACAACAATACCACCAAGAGAATGCATCGCAGTAACAACTGAAGCAGAGATTCTTCCAGAACAGCGCACAGAAAAAACGCCAAATTTAAAAGTCGCTATTCACCCAGATTATCCAGAGCAACAAGTTTCGATTGGAGGATCTTTATTTGACAAAGGTAAAGCAGCTGTATGCGCACTCTTGCAAAAGAACCTAGACATCTTTGCATGGGAACCCAAGCATATGACGGGAGTACCGCGCTCTATTACAGAGCATAAGCTACAAATCCGACAAGGATACCCTCCAATACGACAAAAGAAGTGCGGCCAGGCCCCAGATCGTGCAAAGGCTATTCGGGAAGAAGTACATAAGCTCGTTGATGCAGGCATCATGCGCGAAGTATACTACCACGACTGGCTCTCTAACCCAGTCATGGTAAAAAAGAGTGATGGCAGTTGGAGGATGTGCGTGGACTTCACGGACCTCAACAAAGGATGTCCGCAGGACTGCTATCCACTGCCAGAGATAGACTGGAAGGTCGAGTCCTTGTGCGGATACCCTTTCAAATGCTTCCTAGATGCATATAAAAGGTATCATCAGATCCAGATGGCAGTGGAAGATGAAGAAAAAACGGCTTTCCACACCAGTCAAGGAGTATACTGCTATACAAAAATGCCTTTTGGCCTGAAAAACGCAGGCGCGACATACCAACGACTGGTGGACACAGCTTTCGAAAAACAAGTAGGACGCAACTTGGAAGTCTATGTTGATGATCTTGTCATCAAAAGCCATACAGAGGACGAATTGGTGCGCGATATCGAGGAAACATTCAGAACATTGGGACGAATAAACATGAAGTTGAATCCCAAAAAGTGCACCTTTGGCGCAACTGAAGGCATGTTCCTCGGATATTTGATAGAACCCGATGGAATCAAGCCTTGCCCAGAGAAGACAAAGGCTGTTATTGATATCCCCTCCCCGCGCACACTCAAAGAAGTCCAGTCACTAAATGGAAAATTAGCAGGGCTAAACCGCTTCTTATCTAAGTCAGCAGACAAATCTCTTCCCCTCTTTAAAACACTCACGAAGTGTACAAAAAAGGGAGACTTTCGCTGGACTACCGAAGCGGAAGAAGCTTTCCAACAAATTAAAAACCATCTGGCATCTCTTCCCAAACTTGTCGCACCGCGACCAGGGGAAGAACTAATCATGTACTTATCGGCAACCCATGGAGCAGTCAGCGCCGTCCTATTGACAGACAGGAACTCCGTCCAGACACCCATATATTTCGTAAGTAAAGCCCTAAAGAAAACAGAGATTAACTACAGCGCTATGGAAAAGCTGGTCTTGGCTCTAGTGTTCGCAGCCAAAAGGTTGCGCAGATACTTTCAAGCGCATCCAATAGTTGTAATCACTGATCAGCCAATCAAACAAGTTATCTCTAAGCCTGACGCATCAGGACGCTTACAAAAATGGAGTGTACTGTTAAGTGAGTATAACATCTCATACAGACCGCGCACTGCAATCAAAGGACAAGTCCTAGCCGATTTTATTGTGGAGAAGCCTGACAGCGACAGCCCGACATCTGCAGCTAAAACAGATTTACCGGAACCCTGGATTTTGTTCACAGATGGATCTTCATGTGTAGAAGGATCAGGCGCAGGCCTTACTCTTACAAATCTAGAAGGTATGGAATTCACCTATGTGCTACGCTTTGAATTCACAGTCACAAACAATGAGGCAGAATACGAAGCCCTACTAGCTGGACTACGTATTGCAATTCAAATGGGAGTTCGCAACCTAGAAGCAAACGTAGATTCGCGACTGGTCGCTAACCACGTGCTAGGTGAATATGAGGCCAAGGATGAACACATGACCCAATACCTGGAAAAGACAAAATCCTTGATCAAAAACTTTGATAGGTTCACAATAAAACAGGTGCCTAGAGGAGATAACAAGAAGGTGGACGCACTCAGCAAAATCGCATCCACAAGCTTCGCACACCTCTCAAAACAGGTATTGGTGGAAACCCTAAAAAACAAGTCAATCTTGGAGAGGGAGATATCAACGGTGATAGTGGAACAAGATCCTACACGGATGACACCTATCATCGAATTTATTAGCAAGGGAGTCCTACCCCAAGATCATAAAGACGCCCGAAGAATACGGCGCGCAGCGCAACGATTTGAACTACGTGATAATGTACTCTATCGACGATCTTTTTTACAGCCATGGCTCAGATGTGTTGGATTCCTTCAAGAAGAATACGTCCTCCGCGAAATTCACGCTGGATCATGTAGTATGCACTCAGGGCCACGATCCGTGGTGGCAAGCGCTCTAAGGTCAGGATACTATTGGCCAACAATGCATCGCGATGCACGCGACCTGATAAGAAAATGCAGCAATTGCCAAGTACATAGGCCAATTCCGCGCCGACCACAACAAGAGCTAACACCAATTACCTCACCATGGCCATTTTACAAATGGGGTATTGACAGCGCAGGACCATTCCCTGTCGCAGCTGGAGGAGTAAAATTCCTCATCGTAGCCATAGACTACTTTACAAAGTGGATCGAAGCAAAAGCGGTGGTGAACATTACGGGAAACCAAGTCAAACGCTTTGTTTGGGACAACATTGTCTGTCGCTTCGGCCTACCGGGCGCGATCATATCAGACAACGGAAAACAATTCTGTGATAACCCATTCAAAGATTGGTGCGCACAATTGAACATCACACAACACTTTGCTTCAGTCAACACACCCACAAACCAATGGCCTAGTTGAGCGCGCAAATCGCAGTCTAGGCGAAGGAATAAAAGCGCACCTTGACAGACACAAAGGAAGGTGGGTAGATGAGCTCTCACATGTCCTGTGGGCGCATCGCACAACAATCAAAACCAGTACTGGCGACACGCCATTTTCCCTAGTCTATGGAACAGAAGCCGTCATACCAGCCGAGATAGGAATGCCAACTACACGCACAGCAGAGGTCAACGTCACAACAAACGACGAGGAACGGCGCATAGACTTAGACATACTGGAAGAAAGACGCGAACGCGCAGCTATACGCGAAGCAAAGGCTAAGGCAAAAATGAAGAAGTATTATGATGCAAAAGTCAAACACACTTCATTCAGACCAGGAAACTTTGTTTACCGCGCCAACGACGCGAGCCACGCAGAAGACACAGGCAAGCTCGGACCTAAATGGGAAGGACCTTACGAGGTCACAGACGCGCTCGGCAACGGCGCATACAGACTGCGCGATATGGAAGGTCACGACCTAGCGCGCACTTGGAACATCTGCAATCTCAAAAAATGTTACTTTTAGGCTACGGCCCTTACACAAACACCCTTGCATCCTACGAGGTGCCCAATAAGTGTTTGTCTTTCTTTTCTTTTCTAGGAATTGTATTTTCTATTTTTTCAAATAACTTGCAAGTATTAATAAAATGTTATGGTTTCTAGCTAACTCCATAGCGCATTTTACTTTATTGCATATATGTCAATATTGTTTATCTTATATTTCTGCCTACATGGCGTGCATGCACCACTTAAAGACCCACGACGGCATAAAGGATAAGTTAACCTACTAATTTACTTGTTGAATAAGAGGGTTGCAAACCCATCAACATTGGATCACGCATCCTTGCTAAGCGCCTTACTCTCGAGACGTCGAGGTAAGTCTCGCGTGCGCACCCCACGACGGATGCGCATATACCAAGTACACTGTACGAGCTTAGTAATATAACGAGCCAAGACACTTGGTCAAATAATAAAACTTCGCAAACAATGCAAGTATAATTCTTCAAAGTCACGCACTTAAAAGACTTAGATAAAAAATCT